>CACRXP010000039.1:1743826-1816934 GCA_902702965.1 Spirometra erinaceieuropaei | reverse complement strand
ACTGAATAGTAATATCCGGTCTTTTAAGGCCTGTACAGTACCATTTCGGATTGCAACCCGCTTATCTTCTGTAAGGATTTCAGTTGATACGATGGACTATAAGCTTCCAAGGAAGACTAGTTAATCTAATTCGGAAGGGTTAACTTTTATTCCTTTGTAAAGCACAGTCTCCTCTGTCGGCATACTCTCTTCGATATATTTGCGACTTTATATGAATTCTTCGAGTGTTTATGCGTTGACTGAGAAGCGTTAGTCCATTTTCCGTCCAAAATAGTCTTCCTATTTTGTCGTTCCAGTCTAGAGATATAAGTCATCTTTTCGTTTAACGACTTCTGTACATCAAAATGTGTCTGAACTCTTTGAAAGCCACCTGCAAAAACACTGACACAAGTGGCGCACAGACCTGCGACTACCTTACGCAGTCAATTTGTGCATCCTAAGGACAGGATTGGCTATCCGAAGAAGAAAGAAATCTACAGGATCCCATGTTAAACTCACAAGGCCGTATATTGTGGCCAAACTAGAAAGTCCGCCTCCACACGCATTCACGAGCACCAATTAGCTGTTAAGATGCGAGACTACCAACCTCAAATGGCCATGTACACATTAGACACCGGCGTGCTTTTGCATGGGACAGGACTCACATCGTCGACGCCTGCCCTACCAAAAAAGGCTGAAAATTTCTTGAAGCCATGCACTCGGACGAGCCATGCATTAATCGGCATATTGAGTTAGATGCCATGTACAAAAATCTCTAGAAGTGGAAGAGACGAGAATGAATCAGTAAACAATAAGGTACGTGGCGGACGCTGAATGGAAAAATCGCCGAAGGGGTATTGATTTGTTTGCGCACGTTTGAACCTTTGACTGTGTTCATGCACTTGCTCGAGTCCGACGACGATACGATGAGGTGACTGCGCAAGTTTTCTTATAAAGTTCCTCATTATCCTAAAAATCCTACCGTTTTCAAAACATATATACATGTGTTTACTAAGAGTTCGTGCAAGGTTTCCCTTACTGCCACGTTACTAGGTCCATGCGAACTGATAGCTAAGTGCTCGTCATGAACTCGATATGGGGACAGGGAATAGAACTTGGCCAGGCGGTAGCAGGAAAACGTGCAGTATATGAGTACTGGAATATTTCCCTGCTTATTGTGTAAGCCGTCTCTGCGCGCAGAACCGTCCAGGGATGCAGCACGGTTTGTGACATCTACAATAGGTTCCAGATGCTCCCGATACACGCGATCAGCACACTCATCAAAAGTTCCTTTTGCGCATGAGTCCTCTCTAGTACTCTCGAAAATCGTCTGTCCATTAACCAGGTGTTGAGTCCTTGCAGTAACTATCGCTCTAGTATGGATCGGTAGAGTAACAGCGTTTACTATGAGGCCAACGTCTTCAGCGGATTTCCGCTATCTTGCGTCACAGTGGCATTTGCACAAAAAATTCCGAATTGTAGACGAAAGTGCACCAGAACGGCCGAAACGAATGGACGAAATGCGATTTGCGGGATGTAATAATCATTGAAATGTTAACCTGTCGTTCGCGCTTGTAAGTCGTAAGCCAACATAGCGACCTCCAATGTCTGCAAAATTCAGGAACGTTGGCCACGATAATTCACTGGCACAGGCTATTATCCATACCAGTCCTGTAGAATGCGGCCAACCATTAACAACTGGAGGACGACAAGCTGGTTAACGGCCAACTGAATGGGCCTCGGATCACCAGTTCAGCACTGAGTACATGGCCACCGTCGCCAGGCTCAAACAGATCTGAATGCAACAAACATGAGTGTCCCCTCCCCATCAACCTGGTCAATAAATTGGGAAACGGCGTCCATTAGCTTTCCCCCTCCCTGTCTTGAAGATGTTCGTGCAGTGATTGGCAGACTGGAAAAATCTTTAACATGTGACCTGTCTCCAGCGTGAGATTAACGGCACGTGATATTTCGGGTTTTTGATACGAACGGAGTTACCAGAGAAAATCTGGTTAGATGTCAATCAGTGTGGGATGTGTATGCCAAAGAGAGATGTCAAATACGTGACCAGCCCGTGTATCTGATCTGATCTGCAGTCGTAGTCAATTAGTTTCTCCATGGGATTATATAGAAGGCTAAATAAAGCCATTGTTGTGCGGATGTTCCGGTCTACAATTTGACATTTTAATGCTTTAGCAATGCGGGTTTTTGACTGTGGCGGAAATGGCATCCACATATTTTTTAAAGAATGAGGTTCGTTGTAGGTTTCGGGCCACCTTTCGTTGTTCTAGGTTCGATATGAAAATATCCCCTAGGACTGATCCCAAAGGTCTACCCTAGCTACACCGTCGATACAGCTGTCCGTTGAACGACAACAGTAAATTCTTCGTGCACGGTCCGAAAGTTAATATGGATATTTTAACTGGAGTCCTTCAGCTACTGCGGAATGACCGCTAGTATTCACAAGCCGCCAACAGGCAGCCAGTAGTATAGAATTGTGCAATGATTTACCACACTCACAGCACAGGCACTAGCTAAATGCCCAGGCACGCGCGTTTCGCCGATCGTGTGCCGCTGTCTGACGCAAGGGGTTTGACTCAATGAGAAGATGACTAGACTGGTGCTTGAATGTTGGTCCTCGACTGGCGCACTTAACCGAGCTATAGATCTACATTCCGCCTACCGGGCGCTGCGTACAATTCTTGGATAAGTCTGCACAGGACCGTTAAGGCAAGAGAGGGAGTCAGCACTCACGGAAAAGAGTCAATTTGAGGGCCGGAATTCATGTGACCAAAGCCGAACACTGTCTCACCGATGCGCCACCGAAGCTGAATGCTGTTCACATAAACAGCAACGACCGATCAGTCAACCGGCTGACGTGGGAGTTGTCAACTGCCACGTTTATTTGACTACAAATATGCCGACCCTAAAGGGAACAAAGGTCACGCAGGCCTGTCAGCGGTCAACCCCGGGGGGGGAATTCTAAGCCAGTCAGTGAAAAACAGGTAGGTCAAAGTTCGTGCGTGGAGCACGGCTATAATGCGAGGCAAGCGGCAAGACTGAACAAATCAAGACCGGCAAGAGCAACATGCGCGCTACTCTGGTGATGGAAACGAGGAAGTTTCCAAAACTTTAGTTCGAATCCAATATGGTCCATAAATTCGCCCTCTGTTCTTATTCGTCTTCTTCTGGAGATGATGAACGCGATACAAGGTCTGGACCTCGAATCTTTTCGCATATATATATATAAATATATATATCTGTGTTAGTGGGCGCTCACCGATCATTCATACGGAACTCCCTCGTTCCGTTGTGCCTTAAGGGCTCTCTCTCGAATCCAACCAGCAGCCGCACAGCGGCGCGGCTAATAAGCCAGAAATGGCCATTCCAGTCTCCTTGTCTTTGTCGGTAATATAATTCTGCCTATATATATCTATATATGAAAGAAGGAAGTCCGTCGGAAATAGAGTTTTTCTCGTAAATTTTCGAGCTGGTTGCACCAACCCGTCGTCAGACAAAGTGAAAAATATATATAATGGTAGGGGGCGCTCACCGATCGTTCATACGGAACTCACTCGTTCCGTTGTGCCTTAAGGGCTCTCTCTCGAGAGGGAAAATGAAATTCCTTGGGAAACAGGAAATTTTATTGTGTACATTTTCGAAACTGTTTCCCTAGATCGTCTTCAGACAACGTGTGTGCAAAAACAATTATCTTCTAGACCGAGTCCGGCAAAGGATTCTGTGATTGGTTAAAGTCGTCTTCTCGGAATTGGTTGAGTCAGTCTAAATCTGTCATTAACATATTTGTTTGTGACATCTAGATCGATATGTCGGTTGATGCATATCTCATCTGAGTGCATTGCCTCCAGGAATTCGCGGCCTTTCCTTATTGGGCGGGCGCCAACAATGCTAGTGTTTTCCCATGCAAATTTGTGCCCAGAGTCCAGTGTGTGCATGGCCACCTGGGATGGTTGGTCGCGTTTCTTTACCGCTAACTGATGTTCATGTATACGGGTTAAGACGGATTTCACAGTTCGTCTGTTTTGTCAATGTAACCTCGATGTCCCCTCAGCTCCCTAGTGCGATTATCTCCCTCACACTTTTCCTTTTGTCTGACGATTGGTTGGTGTAACCGACTTGAAAATTCAAGAGTATACCTCGATTTTCCGAAGGGCCTTCTCCTTTTATAATATATATGTATGCATGAATGAAGATTCGAGTTCCTGATAAATTATCCCGCTCATCATCCCCAAAAGAAGACGAAGAAGTAAAAGGGACGATTGCATGGACCATACTGCATAGCTGTTGATGTTTCGGAAACTTCCTCGTTTCCATCATCAGAGTGGTGGGTTGTCTGTTCCTGCTGGCTCGGAGTTGTTCTGTCTCGCCGCCTGTGTCGTGTTATAGACACACATCAACTGGGCTATTGATCTTCATCCGGCCTACCAGGCGCTACGCACGAGGCCCCAGTCAATCCAGACGGGGCCGACAAAACTGGCGAGCGAGTCGCGGCTCCTCCAACAGTTGTCACCTGTTGGATGGATTTAAGCTCAAATATTCATTTCAAAATTTGGAGCGTGCCTGAAAAAGGCCCGTTTCGAAAGATTTTCTCCAAGATCGCGTATTAATTTCCTCGGAAATTAAACAAGGCAAGTTGTCACCTTCACAGCAGGGGGAAGGAGCCAGCCGGAGGTCACACGACCAACGCGAGACATCGCCCCACCGGCAGCTGATCAGTCCATTCGATTATGAGGGGAGGGCCCATGGGCACATAGATTTTGCAGCGACTATGACAGCCGGTCAGGGGGCAGAGGTCACAGGAGCGCGCCATCGGCCGTCCGCGGAGGGACAAAAACCAATCCCCAGCCAGAAAGCAGATCAGAGTTCATGCGTCAGGCATGCCTATAACACGAGACAGGCGGCGAGACAGAACAAATCCGAGCCAGCAGGAACAGAAAACCCACAACTCAGATGATGGAAACGAGGAAGTTTCCGAAACGTCAACAGCAATACAGTATGGTCCATGCAATCGCCCCTTTTTCTTCCTTGTTTTCTTTTGGGGATGATGAACGGGATACATATATATGACACGTTTTTATACCGTATCCCTGATCTAAGTATTAGATAAAGCTGTTGTTTCTGCTGTTGCATATTTTTGGTCCTCAGTGTGTCCCCCAGATTTCTGTATGCGTGGTTATTCCACAATAGTTGATTGTTTCCGACTCAAATATTCATTTTGGGTCTGACCCGAAATGTCACATGAGTTTAAGAACCTAGTTATTTTTAGACAAAAAGTAGATTTGTAGCGTACCAGCTATTGCTTCTTCTAATTGGTTCTGTATCATATAAAGGGCATTTCGGATTGAACTGATAAGACACCGCAACAGGTTATTGAGAGATGCATATTATCAGAAGAAGCTAACTTTAAAGCATATAATAAACTTGGCGATTCCTGTCTGCCGCTATTAATTGTCTGCTACAATGACGGCGCATGCAGACATGAGGAAAGTGGGCAGACAACTGACTGTGGCACTATGATCCACAGAAATGATAACTTAAATCCTTTGCTTCTTGTACTTTGGAGCACAGAACTCCCACTAAACATAAATAACTAGGCGGATGCCACTGACGTTCTCTCCTTGCTTACTACACCTGAAAAGACTATTTATCATTACGAATACCAAGCACAGTAATCTCTGTGTGCCTTCTCCAAACGATGACCTTCAACTCATTTAAATTAACTACACCGTTCAATATTTGCAAACAAAAATTATCCACCCCAGAGGCTATCCCATTAAAAATTACTCCAGGGTCGCTACGTTAAACATCAATCAAGAAGTGTCATCCTGTGGATAGAAGCGGTTGGCGGCATCGCCTATATAGCGAAGTCAAGGCCTATTCGTTTGATTGTACTTGTCCGAAACAGTCGCTGTCGATTTCCTGGTATGCGGAACGCCTACAAACGCGTTGTTGATTTTGCACACGTCATGACAGGAATGCCAGGGTGAGGTTCAGTCAGTCACAGATTATGCATTGCCGTGTAACGAGTGTGTAGAATTAATTGCTTCCTATAAAATTATGTATTCAAAAGAACACATTCATGGACAAAGTCGAGATGACAAGGTTACAAGATACTACTAATGTCTTCCACTTCTACGGTCGGTACGTGGACGATATTTTCTGCCTGACGGATATAACTACCGACACAGACGTCCTGGTCCAAAAGTTTAACAATGCACACCCCTCGCTAACGTTTTCTGCAGAGTTTGAGGCAGACAATGAAATCGCGTTCCTCGATGTTCTTCTGCAACGGCAACAGGATGGATCTATCCAACGTAAGGTATTCCGAAAGAAAACCTAGACGGGACAATCCACTAGTTTTCACAGTTTTGATTTCCGAAATAATTAACGCAATTTGGTACAGATGTTGGCAACTAGAGTGCCACGTATCTGTTCTCCTGAGCCTGTTGAGGCGAAACTCCAGCAACTACGGGATATTCTCCAAGAAAACGGAGACCCAGAAAGATTGATCCTCCGAAATATAGGTGAGCGCACTGCCAAAGTCCAACATGACGACTGCAGAAACAAAAGGCTTATTTATAAGACTTCCTTTTCAAGGGGACGCAGCAAGTGACTTACTAAGAAGACATCTGAAGACAGCGATCATTAGCTCTTTCCCCGCGGTGAACTTGCTTGTATGTTTCCCGAAGTCTCCCCTCCTACGTTTGGGAGGTCAAGACCGACTCCCGGTGCAGGCCACCTCGATGTGTATCTATTCATTCACTGGCTCCTGCGGTGCGACATCCATTGGCCGTACAACGAGGCGCCTCGAAAAGAGAGTACGTGGACACATACCGGCCTGGCTAGGCAGAGGCGAAAAGAAATCGATTTCGAGTTCTATCCTCGCACATCTGGTTGATACGAATAGCCGAGTAGATGCCAAAGAAGCCCTTCAGGTTGTCTACCGGACACCAGCGGGCTTCTCCAAAGGCCTACGCCAACGGGTGCTAGCTACAGCCGGGGCAGTGGCTATACGGCTAGCCAATCCAGTGCTATGTTGTCAGAAGGCGTTTGCGCAGTCTCTCTGTCTTCCGTGGCAACGTCGATCTCAGGTGATGATTGCATGTCGTCCAAACCTCCTGGTGGCAATGTGTGCTCAACGTACCCAACTTACAAACATCATTTACAGTCTATGTTACCCCTTCCCCTCGCCCCCTTGACCCGATTACCAAAACACGCCGACCTCGCCAAAGGGGTGGCGTGGGAACGATTAATGTTAATAGTCCCTAACTCACATATGAACCCTGTGAACGTGGCATATTTTCAACTTCTGTGTAACTGTTTTGGACTGATGATGAGTTGCCAAAAACATGGGTTTGCCAAATGGACCTTTGACTTGTAACATGGGAATATTCGCAGAAATAAGAACACATTCATTCGCACTCTGGGAGCGCAAGTGGACAAGAGACGACTTATTCTATACTTTAAAGTGACATTTACGTCCGTTTTGTTTTAATCAGCCATAATACTCTTGTTAAATAACGTGACACAACTCTGAATGTCACTAAAACGTCTTCTTGGAGCTCGGTCACGATCATTCAGGCAACGATCTTTTTAAACGGAGCCTCGATTTCACGGTGACGGATTGTTAAAATACGCGAAAGAATTGCTGAAAAATGCAAACCAGATCATTTTAGGACTTGTTACTTTCTGTACTGATCTCAAACAAAATATCCTCTCTGTTTGGGCCCGACGAGGTAAGTGGGCTATTTTTGGGGTACCTGATGGCTGACAATTAAACAATGTCTCCTGGAGACATAGCAGTGTAAACGGTATTGCCGGAGGGCGATTTTCAAACTCACACCAGTCATAACAGAACGCAGCCTAATTGCATCAGCTTAAGAGCCACTTGATCGACAGAAACAACCATACTACTGGTGAAAAGTAACCGCCTAACAAAACAGCAGACGGCGTTCGACTGTCTGGGCCGTTGTCTTACCAGCAGTCCGCCGACTGATGCTTTTTCAAGGTCACTAAACCCTGCACTTCAGGCGATATTCTCTTGCGAGTAAGTAAGCAGAAAAAATTTCACTTTCTGTCAAGGGTCTATGGAGGAATCTTTAGGCAGTTCCCTCGCCACTAAGTCGGAGATTGCATTCCAGATTGGACTAGCACCTTCCCATTCCGACAAAAAACAACGGCGCCAAAATTGGCGTTGACGGCTAAAAGAACACTCACAGCGCTTGCATTTAACCTATCCTTTGCGTTGAATTGCTATTATTGAAAAAGAGCCAGTGTTGGGTCTTTCACATGTTCCGATTTTACAATTTATGTTAAGAAGCAGACAAATTTCTGCCGAATGAAACCGATGACGCTAAGGCCTATCTGATTGACAATCATATCATTTAAGGAGCAGGACAACCAAATGGCATCTCGGGCGCCTGACGGCTGTTATGCCGTTACTTCGGGCTTTCATTTGTAAACCACTCGACCTCGCTACATGTCGGGAATCATCGAAGGCGCCTCTATGGCATCCTGATTTTTTACTGTTAGAACAATTTCAACATTACACATATTCTCAATTTCAATTCAGAGAAGAAAGTGGGCAAACTAGACGATGACCTTATAACCCGTCACAAATGTCCCTAATAAACAAAAAGTACAGGTGTGGTTATGACGTCGAGTGGGCGTATTCAAAACCGGATTGGTTAATCAGGGCGGAAACGAGTGAGTCTTTGAAAGCAAACATCTGTTCATCTCTAGCAGACATGCTCAGAGCTAATCCTTCTTCCCACCGAAAGCTAGCACGGTGACGTCAAATCCTAATCAATTAAGATGACTTTGGAGTGCTAAAATAGACTGAATGAAATAGGGTTTAAAAGCTGTGGAGAGAAATAAAATGAGCCGGACAGGCCAAACAGAGAGGGTTTTTCGAACCAGTGGGCAAATAGGCATCATGGACATCGACTTTTGAAGAACATGATTCCTTCGCATGTACACTGGTCAGGCATTTTCTTGCAAGAATGACCTTTTCGAACCAGAGGAGTGTGACTGTCCAACTATTTGCATGTTTTATCGACCATTGGGCATGATACACCTCTAGGTATTGCTTGAGAAGTACAGTTTAAACCCAGAAAAATGGGTCGAACGTTCTCTATCACATTGCTTACACTGATTATTCCCGCAACCGGTTTAATTTGACGTGGCCTGGTATTGGCACGCACACATGGATGATAAACGCCTGCCGTCGATTCCTGGTCCGTAAGGGTTGGTAAGCATCAGACCGAACGCATATATCGCAGTCACGAAGAAGAAGAAGAATAAATAGTGTAGACATAAGAAAACTGGGCCGGATCTTATTTCGTAGCCGTGCCTGCAGCAGACAAGCCCCAGTCTGACCCCTAACCCTAACTCCCACCACTAACCTCTAACAGGAACGGGTAGGAAATGAAATCTTGTCGTACTGAGAAAACAGTCGTCTAAATGGGTTATAAAGACATAGTGGAAAATAGAATAGAGTGTTACATATACTATAGTTCCATCTGCAGTGGGGAGTGTTCTGTCGTGTCTGTAAGATCACCCGTGGGTAATGCAGCGCTGGAGGCAGTTGCATGGGATGGACTTAGGGATGCTGGCATGGAGTGAGGGAGAACACAAGATGATCCGAGACGGCGATAACTGCGGAATGGAGGGAACACCGACCTCTACACTGACACTGCGCACCGCCCCAATTCTGTATCCACTGCTCAGTGGCCTTCATTTCACTTAAACAACATGTTCAGTCCGTGGTGCTTTGCGCCAGATCCCAAAACTGCAGGAGGTCAGGTAGAAAGGGTGACTTACCATCGCTTACGGGCTACTTGCTGTCTGCAGACAAAGCATGTCCGTAATTCGACCGCGGAGTCGATGTACAAACAATTTAGAATAGACGCAGGCAACAGGCAAGTGAGTCATAAAAAATAGAGTCGAGCATCGTAAGACAGACCGGCTGCGCTGGCGGGCACCTTCCGAATACTACAGATGTAGACTAACGGTCGCAATACCCACTCGAACTTATGACATGAAAACAGGCTTACTGGCCAGTTTGAATTACAGTTGTTTGATAATTTGCTTATCTATGATAGACCGAAGAACTGCGCTGAAGCTCCAGGTGAAGGAATCAAAGTTTCCAGATACCAAATTTGGTGTATAACTATGTCCGTTTACTAAAAGAATAGAAGGTGACCAATACATGTCGTGGCAGACAAAGCCAGGGCTCAATAGACTGCACTATGGGAAATCGCGATTCAGCAAAAATGTCTGCAACGAAAGAGAAAAAAAGTCAACTGCTGTCTCTTCATGACTCTTCCATCCCGTTTCTGCGTCTTACCTGTTCTACTGCCCCTTCTGACTTGCATCGAATAGATGCATACTTAGTGTTCAATTGGAAGTAAATGTGTTTGATAATTTGCTCATTTATGATGAACCGCTGAACTGGTTTGAAATTCCAGGTGAAAAGATTAATGCTTCTAAATACTAAACTTGGTTTGTAGTCAGAGTTGTTTTCTAAATAAACGATGGTGGAAAAATAGGTCTTAATAAGCTAAGTTAGGGCCACGTAGACTTCATTAGGAGTAATAGAGTTTCACCAAAACGGTCCCAAAAGAATGAGAAAAATATCCATGGTTATCTCATCATAAGACTAACTGGACACTTAGAACGAGGGGACAATCCCCCTTAGTTACTCACGTGTCTCACAATCCCTCATGTGATTCGTTCTTTAGCCCGAGCATGATTTTTCTTCTCTGTTTCCGCATCTTGCCTGTTCTACTCCCCCCTCATTGCTAACAGCTACCCCATGTCGATGTCGGCCTCGGTGAACACGCCGGGGTGGCCACGCAGTCAACCCGTCAAGAGCGACAAAGTCTGTGGAATTAGATCTGCTATGAGGGAGCGAAGGCTTCACTGCCTGACCTTAGTGTCACCTGTCTTACGTCTGTTGATCATCATTCCTTACTGTCCCATCTGGTTCGCTTTGACGCCTGTCAGTTGAGAGGAATGCAAAAAGTACACTTGGACTTATTTTACCTAGTCTGACTCCCCCCACCCTTAACGTGCCTGCTTTAGTCGCTCTACTACACTGGTGATGGATAATCACGTTGGTAGAAGTTGTGAATTAAATCAAGCGATCATGGGTCAATCTGTCTTTTCGTCGATCTCCTTTTATCTAGCGCACTGTTCGTTAGAAACTATCCTGGCCTATTTCTCATAGGACTCTGCATAAAAACTGTCTCAATTTGTAGCTCTTTGTAAACTGGCAGTTTTGCAGACATCGAGAGTAGTATTTCGGACCTCCGCATTGATGGAGTTTATTTGCCCTAGTTTGCGTTTGAGATGGTACCTAAGGCAAAGCCGCGCAAACTGAGGCAGTCTGAATAAAAATAAAAGCACAGCCGGAAATCCTTTAGTGAAGTTCAGCTGCGTAATGGCGTAAACATGGAAAAAATCCAACCAAGTCAAACCTACCTCAAAGTGCCCGCGTAAGTGACCGAGCAGACGCAACACAGAGGTCGACGACAAAATTGCCAGAGACAAGATGACAGCCCAGACGTTGACATTTCTTGCCATGAAGGAAGTAAATTGGCGGAGACAAAGGAGGAAACGGGCAAGAATGAAAACATGCAGTTCTGGCAAAAACATGTGGAAACAGTCCTGAACGATGCACAAAAGTGGTGGAAATATAATTCCCCCCGACACAGCCACTTGCTGGATTTAGATGATACGGAGACGCAATCACAACTGGAAGGCCACGGAGTGAACTGCGTGATAGTTCGCAGTGCATGGCAACTGTGGTGGAACCGACGGAGTTCTACGCCGTCGGAAAAAATTCATTATCAAATCTACTTTACCTCTCGCTGGATTGAGATGATAGAGAAGGTGCAAGCAGGTCTTGAAGCACGCGCAGGGTAGCGCATGTAAACTAATCCCTCAAGTAGCCAAGGCTGGCGTATTAGCCCTCCGCCCCGCGTAGCACACTCACTCGCTGTTTCGAAATTGTAAGGAAAGTTCTAATACGTGATATTTTTGGGGTCCGCGTACTCGCATAAATTGAAGCGTTTTAGAAAGCAAACCATATGGTTTCACTCAGGTGGTTCTACAGAACCAAACCTTGCTCAATTTTTTGACAACCATCCTATCGTGGAAAGAGAAGGCAAGAACCATTTACCCCGCCACTAACAAAGTTGGCAGATGGGAAGAAATACTCAAACGCCCCACTGTAGATCAACTAACAATGGGTGTATTCCCCACTTCAGGAGCAACCAACCTTTTATCACAAACGTGGCTCAGTCAGAACCCCCCATCCAATCAGTCCAAAAAGACAATACGACAATTCGTCAGATGCTAACGACGACAACATCCCTCGAGTGTCCCGCGACGAAGTTGGCTCAAGACGATGATTTGATTCTGGATTAGTTTTTAATGATACTGGACTTGCGCAACATCTGCCGGGCTCCTTTCTCTCTCTCTCTCTGTCATCCTGGTGGCATGCTAATGTCAGGGCAACAGGAACTGACCTCGGACGCACGGTTGACAAATCTAAACGGTCTGTCTGCGTGGGCCTCGCACGCTCGATCCATGCTCAATGTACCGTGGTTTCGCGAAGAGTGGCGACTAGGATCCCGTATAGTTGGAAGTGCCGTAGAAGCCACCTGTAGAAGGAGCCTTTGAGTCTGTCTCTCCGTCCCAGGAGGTGGACCGAATTACACTGTACTTCGGCGGCCTCCCTAACCTCGACTTTAAGAGCGTCGTGATAGATTCAAGCATGTCAGATGTTCTACAGTAATAAACAGTAGGTGTGATAACTCATTGAATGCTAACAAAAATTCTGCACTGAGTTTCTGACCCGAAAGGATTACTTTATTAGGGTTGTAATACTAAGCACCATGCAGCATAATCCCATAATAAGTCAGTTACTTCAGGATGCCAGCTTTTGAATAAACTTCATTTGGGCCGCCTGCTAAAATCATAATCTTTAGAAGATGATTACTTATGTTGCATGAGTTTTTTCGAATAGATCTTCAATGCCTTTATTAAGCTGAACTCTACACATTGAAAGCATGCGTAAAAACTTCGTCCATTTACTCAATTGATAGAAAATAACGTCTTATTCGAATTCTGTATTTGGGGAAGGGTATAATTCGATTTTAAAAAGTTTCCGATCATGATATTTTTTAAGACCGTGGTGCGCCCGTTCGTCAAACCTCATGTCTCTGCATTTACTGACCTTGCTCGTGAAGTTAGCAATATGGCCTAAATCTACCGTCAGATTTTATGCAACCCACATGGTCTTCTCCTAATACCGTAAAAAATATGTGGTTTTTTGCACACAGCAAAATTTACAACTTGTAGTTTTGAAACCCCGAATGTACGTGCAACGGCAGCTCGGGTTCAAAATTACCTAGGAATTATAAAATCTTGTCAAAACCGAATTATGTCCTTCCCTCTAGCAAGAAATTTGAAGACGACGTAATGTTTTTAACAAACGACTGGAAGAGTAAATAATGTTATGCATGAATTCTATAAGGTATATTTAAATTTGTAAGAACTTTGAAGGTCAATGAGAACAAATTATGCGACTTAAGTAAACATTTTTTCGAAGCGTAGTTTTAGTAGGCAGCTAGAAGGTAGTTAATTTAAAAGGTGGGATCCTGAAGTAACTGACTTATTATGAGATTATGCTGCATGATGATCAGTATTAAAATCCTACTTAAGTAATCTTTTCGAGTCGGAAACGCATTTCAGAGTTTTGGTTAACATTTCGTAAATTATCACACCTACTCTACGTGTAATGTATCGTGATCGTGGGTTTCTCAGTGTCAACCATACTTTCCATTCCTTGTTTCATACACTAGTCACCGAATGCGGAGATTGGATACAAGTCATTGACGCTCAGATGTGCCACCCGGCCTCTTCATTTGTGACATGCGGTACGAGTCTTGCGGAATCTTCGTAGTCTACTTGACGTCTTCCGTATTCCAATCCGGCCGCTGTTTTNGATTTTCGAGGGTATTATTAAGTAAAATATACCATATAGAAAACATGTACAAAATACGCTTTCTTTTACTTATTTTATGAAGCATCACGATCGATACCAAATATCAAGTCATTTTTTACCGAGTGCAGTTTTTACAGAAAGTAAACAGAATTGCATTCAAAAGTCGGAATCCTGGCAACTCCGAAATATTATAGGATTATGCCGCATAGAAATCAATATTACAAGTAGTTCTTCTTAATTGAAAACATTATTCAGAATTTCGGCTAACATTTAATAAGATCGGTCACTTACTGTAACTTGCTTATGCCGCTTCTGTCGTGTTCATCGTGGTGCATCCGGTTTAAGTGCACTTTCAACTAAAGTACGCTATGCTGACTGTTCGGCGACTAGAGGGACCTCAAAATGACCCACTATTTTATGTGCCAACTTTTTTAGCTGTTTCACTCGCTTTGATGACCTAACGTTCTTGGTGCTGGGTTTACGAGTGAATAGTCGCCTTCACAGATTAGCACCCTATGAGGGTCAACCACGCGAGGAAATCAAAACAATTTCCCTAGGCACATTTTTTTAGTGAATTAGACAGGTGACCGTCAGAAGAGATAGTAATGCATAATTGATGACGAAAGACCGTCGAGCACGGGAAAATTCTGTTTATTGCTCTAAATTTTCGAATTCGTGCAAGAGCCTGTCGTCAGAGCTGGTAGCAGCAACAGAACAAGCGACAGTTATAAGGCGTGTTAGCCAAGTATCCATTGATGGCGCAGGACTGGAGGTGACGCCGGCGCCAGATCGATAAATCAGTCGACTGAAATCTCACCCGAGGTCCAGGCTTCAATCAATTCAAAACCTGCTTTGTTTACGGTATGGACGACTATTTTCGTGGCTGCAACGTTAAACGCATGACCCAGTGCATTAGCAGAGAAAAAATCTCAGTATTCTGTTGTTTAGGGAGTGATTCCACATGCAGATCACTAAATGGTCAACAGCCAGAGAAGGTTAGCCGTACATGCAACAAAATTGATTTCTACACGTTTACGGAAGATGCCAGTAAGACGGCTGAGCTAATGGAAGTGTTAAGTGAAAACTGAGAATTACTGTCTAGGTCGCTTTGAAAATCCCGTGGATAATTCTACCTTTTATCTATTAAACAAACATGAGTGAATCGGTCATACCCCGGATCATATTTGGCGTTTAGGATGTTTTCTTTTGGTTATCCAAAATCTGGGTGACTAATAATGAATCCACTTTTCGACGATTTTGTTCATAATGGCTCAAGCGGGGAAAATAGTTTTTTAAACAACGAAAATCCAGACAAAGCTTTGTGTTCGTCATTTACGCCGTGGTCTGTAAGTGGATTTTTATGTATGTTCGTGTTTTTATTAAGGACAGAGAAGTCTCATTAAATATGTAGTGTGCGGCGCAAAATCGATGTTTTTAAACGTAATCAGAAGGATTACGTCCGCTGGCAATGAGGAAGATAGTAGAGAACTCACAGAGGACACTTCTGCTTGACAGCATATCTTTTAATAGCGGAAGCCAGACACTAAGTCGTTTTTCTAAGCAAACAAATTTATCTAAATCCGGACGGCATCGGCATTAATTTTCGAGTATTTTTCCACCTCCAAAAAGGTCACCTTGCCAGAGTTTATACCCTTAAAGCTTTATCAGCGTCTTGAGTTATAACATACTGAACATAAATTGAGCATTTTCCTGGTGACACGTAAAAGGCTTGTTTGCACAAAGTACTTTTTGCCTATCAACGACCCTTTCTAGGCCTTATGCAGCAATGCTTGCAATTGTTACTCGTGGGTTGGTCCTGTAAGCACATACTGTCATAGTCGACGTCAATACTCTATTTCTATCAGCGCAGAAATCTGTCATGTAAGGCTGATGCATCCGCTGTTCATCATTCGGGTTTCATCGGCCTTTTGTCAGCCAGTGGGGAAAGTCACACCCACAAACACACACACACACACACGCACTGGTCATTGCTGGTTGCATATACCACCACCTAGGGATTTCGGACTAATCCCAGTGCCACGTTTTTGATGTTCTTGATTTTTTTTCTTGTTGTTAGCTGTTGGCTAGTGCGGCCAGCTTGTTTGCAATCTTCTGTGATTGTGTTTTAGCCGGTTGGCAATTAAACTTTCCCTACGCAGTGCCTACAAGCAAGGCTTTGATTTGGGCTTGGCGGAGGCTTATATTCCTGTGTGGTCCAGCGTATCTAACGACACACAATTTTCCCGTTAAATACTCTATTTTTCGCTGCGTTTTCCACCGTTTTGTCCTGTTGGTTAGCGACAGACTCTGTCTTCCTCCTAGTCAGCAAGCTTCCGCGATTACCGGCACCGGTATAGAGCAGGACCCCACTTAACTGTCAGTAGACTGTTCGTCGTTTCATGTAGGTTTTTTATCCCGGCTTACAATTGCAGAAATTAAACTGCCGACAACGATTGAAGACCACACACCTTAACTCGAAATCTGTTATCTTGGGAAATTCGCTTTTTGCTTAATGTTCAGTTACTACTCTCATTGCCATTGTCGTACAATAGCGTAGGATAAGGCTTTCGGCATAACTCCAGGCAGTTTCTGTGTTTTCTTTATTTTTGCCAGCTTACGGCCTAGTTTGTTGCTCCACGCATAAAACTACCTTTAGCATAAATCATCTATAGCAAGAGCCACCGTCTACTGACAGTTAAGTGAGGCCCTTCTCTATACCGTTGTCTGATTGCCTAGTGAGTAAGGCATCGTCTGTGGTCAATTACCTTTGCTCTGCGAGGAGGACTGCGTTCGCATGTAAACAAGTTGAAACGTTTCCATTGTCTTTGGGAGGTTTATATTTACCGGACGACCATCTATGTTTGTGGAATGAAGTTATCTGTGAAACGCATGCGGTTAACCGCTTACGCCTCCGCTTTGAGGCCCAGTCGCCCCCAAATAGCCTTCTTACTAACTGAGAGTATGAGCTTTCGCTTTATTGGGATGCCTTCACACGTGTCGTGCATGAGGGCACCCACGCTTTCAATTGTGATTAACAGTGACATATCAGCAAAATTGGAGGCGGTGATAGTGGCGGAGGGCGATGCCATCATCTCCACGCCTGCGTCAACTGCTGGGCTGTCCGAACAGTGTTTCTTTTGTAGACATCATGTATTTTGGGTTTAAGAAAATTTAATTTTTCCCGGCGTAACCTATTTTTGCATCCCTCTAATTTATTTGATCAGGTAAGATCGTGCCGGTTCACCACAGCACAAATGCAGAGCTTTAACTATGGTTGTAAACTTTCCACTCTGTGTTCTTTGTTACCATGACGAAGAGCGGAAATCACGGATTTTGCATGCAATGCTGAAGGACACGGATAAGCCTATCTTCCGCCTCGGTTGATGTGTTTTTCTTTTTTAAATGTGTGGAAAGTCAGACCATCGCCGGAACTATGGTAGAGGGATGCTCACCGATCAATCCTACGGAACTCACTCGTTTCATCGTGCCTTACGGACTCTCCCTCGAGCCCAACCAGCAGTCGCACAGCGGCGCATGATATAGGCCAATGACTGGCTGACGATGGCTAATAAGCCAGAAACGATCATTCCAGTCTCCCTTATCTTCGCCGGTTTTAACATTCTGACTAGTACAGGTACTATTCTGAAAAATGGTGTTCGTTTTGGACATCGAAAAGAACGTCACATCTTAGTGAAATTGGGAAATTATTCAGACTGATTTTTAAAATCGTATCACTCCACACATTGTAGGAGATTTATCAAGCCTTTCCTGTTGGTATTTAGAGGGCGTGTACCGTAGTCACTCGGAGGACGCTTTCTACAAACCCTTAGTCGGCACTTTTCGACTGTAGGTCATGATCGGAAAAATGTTTGGGACAAGTGCGCAGAGGTGATACCGAGCATGCCCCCTGCCGGTCTGCCGGCCGCCTACGCAGATTACGATAGGGGTAATACTACGGTTACTGTTTAGTCTGTTATCTGCTGTTTACGTCTAGTCCAGAGCTTGGCAATAAAATTGCCGGTATTTTGACCACCGGCTAGAAAGTTCAAACTCACGAGTACGCAGCGCAGTATCCACGACTGTCATTGTCACATGGATGTCTTTCCTAAGGTCAGCTCAGTAGCTGCGCGGGATGATGAAATACTTATGTCAGCTTTATGGCCGATGCGCCTGTAAGATAGGAATGTTATGGCGTACTACCAGGGAACATGTAGAGCCTCAGGTTCTGAAATCTTGCGTTTCATTATGTGTGTGTGCTCCGAACTACTTCAGGTGGAAGAGCACCGGCTGCGGGCAATTAAATGAAGGTAACAAGCCGGAGAAAAATGTACTTAGGGACAGAGGTTGCTGATGGTAACCATGAATACGTGTATTGAAATACTAGAGCATGAACTTTATTGGAACGTCTGTTTGTATTCACGTGTGTACGCACCATCCCAGACGAAAAAATTTCGATTTCCAGAAGCCTATAGGCGAGAATATTTAAAAAATGAGACTAGTATTTGACGAAATTACACAAAGAAGCCAAGAGGCGAGTAGCCGAATGCAGTTCAGAAGACGAAGATGCGATCACTGAAACAAGAAATTTGTTGGTCTGACGTTTCCGATTCCCGCTGTAACCTCTCATCAGGAAGTGTCGTGGAAAAGGGTAGTGCAGGCCCAAAGACTGTAGTACTTATAGTTCGTAGATGTCGCGGAACCGAATGCGAGCTCTAACAGCTCTGGCGATCATCCGTGGCGGTCGTAATTTATGCTATAAAAGCTCGTCGGTCCACGTCCGAATCTCTGCTTGCCACACTTCAATCATCCGTTTTGGAAGTTAGCGTTTTAATGACTTGACAGCCTGACTCTCTGTCATTGGAATTTTTACTTGTTCGCGCCCTCCGCACGCGACGAATTCCCCTAACCAGGGAATGCTTTAGTACCAAATATGGCAACAGGAGGTCATTCCGCCTGTTGATGGATTGCGGGCTTGCAAACCATGACTCGAGCAGCTGGCGGCTCACGGGGTTGTAAAATCTTGTGGGGAGGAATTCGGCTTCTTGAAACTTGAAAATATGGACGGGTCCCGTCGAGTATGCCGCCACGTGAGAGTTAGAGTCTCCCCGCCTCACTGCTGCTGCGTGCTCGGCCATCCGTGTCCGGAGTAATCGTTCAGTTTTTCCGGCATAGTTGCTCTGTCCGGTAAACGACTCCAGACCTTTCCTGCCGTGGCAGTGGGTCTTTGAAAATACTCATGGCGACGCAAAGTATCCTGAGTGACATAGCAGAACCCGGAGAATGGGGCAAAGTGACCTTTGAACGACGGTTGTGAACATTTGTGCTGGGGGCGCTTTCATCGGTCTTTGAAATTAGTGAATTTCAAACCCTCCTTTCACGCGTACCCTGACTCTCCACAAATGTAGGATGGCGGCGTATAATTTGCCTTGTCCGATTAATGGCATCCATTGTAAACTAGGTTACAAAGGAGCTACGTAGAGGTCTACTGACTGTACATGCACACAGTGTTTAGCTGAACAATTAAATAGATCTTGGGGCATGACTTGAATGTTCCTGTCATCGCGCATTTATGCTGAGCTATGAGCTCCATTCGACTGATCGCGCGATCTTACGTGTGTACTCCTCATGAGAGGTGGAAGCAGGAAAATGTCGAGGACCGCATCAACTGAATCCTCAAAAGAATGACACAATTTAAATTGCACAGGAGTGAAGTTTTCGGATCTTTTTGATTTTGATGCGTAGATTGCACCTTGTTATCTCTTGCCTAGAATTCAGGGAAGGTATTTTGTACAGCAACTGTGCACATAGCGGAGAGCTGATAACCGGCCGAACTTCTGCGTTCTGCGGAGCAAGATCCAGGAAAGGCATGTCAGACCCCCTGCGACGACCTCATGGTGGCGATGAAAATAGGTAGCAGAGAGGGAGAATTTTCTGTCCTGCAAACAGTTCGCCAGGGCATCACTGTCATGTTACCCAGCCCAGTATTTATCACCGTTGACAAAACGATGTTTGGTGGCCAAGTGACAATTCTTTTTTCTCAACCGTTTGTTTACCAAATCCCGCAATATTTTACCTCAGGACCTCCTGCACGGCTGCCTGATAATGTTATTATTCCCTCTCTACTTCATGCTCACTTTATTCATTTCGACTTTCCACTTGTAATACATACTTCCTCTCAGTCTTAATTAAGTTTAGACAGTATCTGGTCAACCTCATGAAGGGTTAACCGGAAGTTCAAAATACGACTCAAGTTAGGAAAGATTTACTTGAGTAAGTTCCTACTGCTTATCGTTGTGCAGTCTAACCCCAAGATAACTTCCTTACGTCAAGACGCAGACTTTGACTACACCTCTTTTCGACCAATTAAAAAAGTTACACTCAATAAAAGTGACTTCACAGGCAATATGGTTTTTCAAATTAATAATCAATACTGCTAAAAATTCAGGTAAATTCTGTTGAAAACATGAACATATTATTCTCTGTATTTATTTGGTAGGAAAATATGTCTCTTTTAAATCGTATACTTGAAGAGCGAGTGTCCTTCGATTTCGAAAATTTTTAAGTCCCTTAAAACTTCTGACTCCCAGATGTCGCTATATTTGGGCCAACAGTTTACAGTCTTGAAACTTAACAAACTTTATGCAGGGAATCATGTATTCCTACACTTTATTAAGAATATATCATAAAAGTCTCATAACATTAGATAATTAGTGTAAAATATGTCTAAGAATTCATAAGACGCTTCAAAAACAGGCAGATACGATGTCCCTTTAAAGGAATTTTTTATGGTTATTTATATTCTCACATTTGAAAAAGAAAGATATACTTTCATCCAGTAATAAAATTAATGAAAACTTGATTTTCTGCACAGTGGATGCAGAAGAGCATACTTCAGGCCCAAATTTTATATTAACTACATTCAAATTAATGGGGACTTTAGAAACCAATGAATCAAATGCATATTATTTATATGTTCATTTTGTACCAAGGGTGGTTTTTGCAGACGGTCGAAAAAGTGCATCCAAAGGCCGGCATTCTGGTTTAATAAAAGTATCTTAGACTTATGCTACATGGTAATTATCAGTGTACATCCATTAAAGTAATCGTCGCAAATCGGGAACATATTTCAGAACTTAAGTTACTATTTCTTTGGATCGGTGACTGACAGAATATGCATATGTATGTTGGAAGTGCGTTCCACGATCCGGCTATTGAATCCGCATGCCCCCTGTGTCTTAGGTTAAATTTACAATCCACAGATGACAGTTGT
The DNA here is from genome assembly GCA_902702965.1 of Spirometra erinaceieuropaei. NCBI lineage: Eukaryota > Metazoa > Platyhelminthes > Cestoda > Diphyllobothriidea > Diphyllobothriidae > Spirometra > Spirometra erinaceieuropaei. The sequence continues at coordinate 1,795,650 of CACRXP010000039.1, read as the reverse complement.
ACATACCAAAGGATAATACTGATAAAGACGACAAAGATCGAGATGGCTGCCTTCGGCTTATTAGCCGTCGTCAGCAAGCCTTGCCCTACACCTGGTTTGCGTGAACTGAGCCTTAAACTAGATCGCAACCGAGAGGACGACGAAACTGTAACTCAATCACAGTGCGTTAGACCGTATAACAATCAATGGACAGGGAACACGGGCGTGAATCTGAGGTCCAGCAAACCGATTTTGGGGTTGGACGGACTGACGATGCTTAATTGGACAGACGCAACTGCTGCGGCCTTTATGCGTCTAACGATTTCAACTTCTTATATATGTGAATATATGTCAGAGGGAAGACGATAGGGTATGGGAGGTAAGTTGATGCACAACTGTTTCGGGCACGTCGCTTTTTAATTTTCTCAGAAATTATTTACGAAGTTGGAGAAGATCAGTATATTCAAGGTCTACAGGCTCAGATCAAGAATTTGTGCATGAATATTTGGCCCAAAGTCCATCAGTCACGCGAGTAACCGCGTAATATTCACAAAATTCTCGGCCTAAGCCTATAGACCTTGAATACACTGATCAACTCCAACTTCGTAGATAATTTCTAAAGAAATTAAAAAGCGTTAAGACCCACTAACACAGCTGCGCCATTCAGCGGCAGAATATCGATGAAACACGAATGTATGGGCTTTTAGCTGCTACCTGTATTGTTATTATGGTATCACCTAATTCTAATGTTTCACGCTTTTTTGCCTCCACTCAGTCAACCATATACATATTTTGAGCGGTATAGTCATTATACCGTACTCCTGACATAGGTACCAGTTAAAAGCCGAGATACACGCCTTTTCGATATTCTGCTGTTACGTGAAATTTCGAGCTGTGTCCGGCTCCTCCATGTGCTCTCAGCGTTCTCTATGCAGTTTCTGATATATACACTTCAGAGAATAATTAAGCATATAATTTCAGAAATTATTCAGTGCAGGACATGGAGTTGAGTTTCCAAGACATGACTTTTGATGATCAGTAACGACATTTTCATGGAAAAATTGAGTGGATTCCAGTCAATTGCAATGGAATGTCTGCGTAATGCACATTCTGCAAATAAAGAGGGCCAGAAGTAGAAGAACTATTGTATGGCAGGCTATTGTATCGGAATTTCGACCTAGGTATTAGGCATCATGTTCAATATCACAAACAATGCGAAAAAAAGACAGTGAATTCATGGAACCAAGTATACTCGTAGAGAGGTTCCAGAAACTTCCTGACTCCCATTCTCGGAGTAATGCGGTCGATTTTCTGCCGGACTCGATTTATTCAGTCGTGCCACCGGTCATTCGGTCTTTTACTTGCCTTTCTTATAATAAGCATTTTTCGCCTCCCTGTAGTCCGCCGCTAGTGAACTCGTGTGACGTTTGTCCTCCATCGTGCAGTCATAGGTGCAGTCATTGATAATATTTTATTTAGTTGTTGCATTTGACCGCTTCAATAGTGAGAAAGTATAAAGACGCCGTTTCGGGCGCATGCTATTGTGAACTTGCAGGGATTATTCGATCTGCCTGACCATGTTTTTATCGGGAATAGCTGCCAAAATTTTCGGTACACAAGTCGGGCGGGTACCAAGCCTTTTTCTGTTTATGCATCGATAGAGGTCATTAAAAGTCTACGACCACGTTTCAATAGTAAAAGCGTTTATGCAAGCTGACTCCTGTCCTTCGCATGGGACCGTTTTTGCGTATTTTTGCCAAGGCGGGCGAGTTCAAAGTCATTTTTTGTTTATGCATGATACAGGTCATTGTTTCACATAAAGAATAATCCAAAACTTGCAACGTATCAGCCAACGATCGCGCTCAAATTGTTATATCTTTCATGCAAGCCGGCTTTTATGCTTCGTGTAGGAATTTATTCGTATGTTTTGTGTTCGAAATTATGCTTTCCCTCTCACCTTGTTCCTATTTTGCGCTTCGCACCCAAAATACACCCTTCCTGCTAAGAAATGTAAACTTATGGACGGTCATCTCGTCTCCGGTAGTTTTGCCGTAGACCTGTGTATTGTGTCTCGTCGGCCACTTGCGCGTGCACGTTGATGTGCGTTTGATTTAATTGGACATCTTCTACATTAATTCCACTAAGCTGATGGACGAGACTGAGACCAGGAGTCAAAACGTGGGGCATTTCGATGGAAGGATTTTACAATGTTCTTTTATTTCATTCGGAGAACCTCAGTTTGCTCGATGATGGACTCTCGAACGCACACTGAAGCGAGTTAATTGAAGGTGTACAATAAACGATTTTCATCTGTTTCACACATACTCGCGGAAGCATGAATCCTGTAATGTCTGCAGAAGTGCCTGTTTGTTAAGGACTTCAAATTGCAGCAGGTTTCAAGCAGAAATCGGTTATTCTGATAAGGGGCGAGGATAGTTTCTATCGAACAGCACGCTGGATCAAAGTAGATCGAGGGAGAGGCGCAGGGACCAGTGCCCTCTTGATTTTATTCACAGCTGCTATCAACGTGATTATCCATCACCAGTGTAGTGGAGCGACTAAAGCAGGCACACTAGGGGTGGTGGATCACATTACCTAAGTCCAAGTGTACTTCCTGCTTTACTCTCCCCTGACAGGTGTCAAAGCGAACTAGATGGGACTGTAAGTGATGGTGATCAGCAGACTTAAGACAGGTGACAGTAAGGTCAGGCAGTGAAGCCTTCGCTCCCTCATAGCAGATCTAATTTCACGGACTTTGTCTCTTTTTACGTATGGACTGTGTGGCCACCCAAGCGTGTTCACCGAGGCCGACATTGACGTAGCAGAGGATGGGACCGTTGTTGGGGATGATGGGAGAGAAGAACAGGTAAGATGCGGAAGCAGAGAGGAAAATTCATGATCGGACTAATGTGAAAATCACATGAAGGGATTGTGGGGCACGTTAGTCACTAAGGGGGATTGTCCCCTCGTTCTAAGTGTCAAATTAGTCTTATGAAGAGATAGCGATAGATATTTTTCTCGTTCGTTGGTGACATTCTTGTTGAATCACGATTACTTATAATGAAGTCTACAAGACCTATTTTCTTACCATCTTTTCTTTTAGAAAATAAATCTGACTGCAAACTAAGTTATGCATTAATCCTTTCATGTGGAATTTCAAACCAGTTCTTCATTTCATTATAAATGACCAAATTATCAAACAATTTTAATAAAAATTGATCACTAAGTATGCATCCGTTCAACATAAAGTATTGCAGCCGTTAATTTGCTTTTGCTGTTTCTGGATTTCCTCGACTCGTCTGTCTGTCCCGCGGTTCTTCGGAAGCTTGATCACTTATTGACTTTGTAGTTTATGTCCGGGCAGTGAGTAGAACGTGGACAATGGTAAATCTCCCTTTTGTCGGTTCCCAGACCACGTCAGCTTCTACCTCTTATGCGGGCAATCGGTGCAAACACTGTGATAGAGAACGTTTGGGTATTTTTCCAGTTCAAAACATACTCGGTGCTGAGATTTTGCGTAGCCGGCGTAATTAGTCGCACGCGGAGCGCACAGGCGAACTGGCTTCCCAAAGCCACGATCGGTGGGTCAGATGGTCGAGCAATTATCACACCAACATCCAACACTCGTGATGAAATTGCAGCAATTAAATACACGAATGTCGCCCATCAAACAGTCATCACATCAAGTGCAACGATCCGCGATGAAAGGGGTGGGGGGAGCGGCGAACATTCATAGATATGCGGCAGCATGGCGACTGCACCCAATAAATACTGCAACCCGTTGTGCATTAACCACCCGTATCTGCCTTTGTCTCTGAGGCTGGGCTTGATGTGGAATCCGATATCTCAGGCAAATAAAGCTCTTGTCCCAGCGGTCATGTCTCTTTCTTCAAGGTTTTAAATAGTATTTGATACGATATATCTGGGTGGGCGTAGTGCCCAATGATAGGTGTGTCGCCAAATAGCAAAAAGGTGTCTGCTGAATGTACATGCGAAGGAATTATATTCCTAAAAGTCTATGCCCGTGACGCCATTTTTTCACGAGTTTTAAAAGACTACCCCGTCTGACCTGTCTGGCTAGCACTGTTGCATTCCACAGCTTCTGGCGTCTAGTTAAGGTAGACTTTGTACTTAAAAGTTGTCTTGAGTGATAAGGAAGCAGCGTCGCATTTGCAACTTTCGGTGGGAAGAAGGACTGGCGTTAGGCATGTGTGGTAATGATAAACATCTCTTTGATTTTAAACACCCACTCGTCCCTGCCCTGATTAACCAATCTGACGTTGTGCTCCGAACTGTACTCAGGAGGCAAAACCTGCACTTTTTGTTTATAAGGGACATGTGCGGAGGTTTTAACTTCAATCCTCTAGTTTGCCCATTTCCTCTATTGCACTGAATTTAAAAATATGAGCAATATCGAAATTTTTCGAGAGTATATTTTCCCATCATTTTGGGGCCGTCTGTTCGTTTTTGAGTATTCTTCACACTAATCCGCCTCCTGTCTCGGTTGTCGCTCATGCCATTAAGACTGACATTTTCCGCCGGGGTACCTTCTTAGCTATCCCGTCTTTCTCGTTGCGCGCAATTAACATGTGCGTGGGGAGTCGGACACTGATCTCTCCACCTTCCTATTATTGGTGGCACTAAAAACGCAAAAAAAATTTAAACGGTTACATCATTAAAGCCCAACATGCTGAACTACCTGGCGCCTATCAAGCGTACTTCGCGAGGAGCGGCATAATTAAGGCCGGAAGGTCCCGAGCATCTTTTCTATCTGTCCATCTCGCATCCATCAGCATCACAGAATTCATCTTATTGTACCGCTAAAGGTATGCATACGGACCTCGGAAAATTTCGATTGCTACTGCTCATTTCATACGGAGCGGAAATAATCGTCGACAGAGTATTGCAGATTTAAATTCGTCTTTTGAAATTCATCGTAAGGTCAAGTAAAACGTAAACATTGTCACTGTTCTTTTTGACTACAAACGCGCATCACAGCGTCGTAGTTTTTTTCACCAATGGAGGAGTTGTCAGTCCAGTCTGAAATCCGATCCCCCACAAAGCCGCAACGCAACTGTCATTGACCTGTCTCAGATTCTTCTGCCTGCAGTTCAAATATTTGTCTGCTTATTTTGCAACAGGTAATCATCTCATAAAGTGCAATGATTTGAGACCTTAGGAAAGCGTCATTGGGCAGTCTTACGGTAAGGTACCTCCCCAGACAGGTGGATATCCTGTGATGCTGATTTTCAGACTGTCTTCTGCCCGGGTTTGGCGGTGGGAACAGCGAGGTCTATGTCCCTGCATTCTGAGATGATCTGTCAATTTGGGAATCCCTCCTTTTAGGCAGCGAACTCTTCATACTTATTCCCCTCCTGAGTCAGTTAGCCGTCATGCCGCCAATACTGATGCTTTTAGTGAGAGCGTCTTCTCAGCAATGCCGTCTTCCTCCGTGTGCAGATCAGTGTCGGGAAATTAAGCACTAGCTCCCGCCTTCTTCGACAATCTCTGGATGCCTAAGAGCCGCCTTCGCTGATGCTCGATGTATAGCGAAGTCTAGCGTTTAACAAACGAACGCCTCAAGGAAATGCATAACAGCCGTACTTTTTGTTTATTAGGGACATATGTGACGGGTTATAAGGTCATCGTCTAGTTTGTCCACTTTCTTCTCTGAATTGAAATTGAGAATATGTGTAATGTTGAAATTGTTCTAACAGTAAAAAAATCAGGATGCCATAGAGGCGTCTTCGATGTTTCCCGACATGTAGCGAGGTCGAGTGTTTTACAAACGAACGCCCCAAGGAACGGCATAACAGCCGTCAGGCGCCCGAGATGCCATTTGGTTGTCCTGCTCCTTAAATGATATAATTGTCGATCAGATAGGCCTTAGCGCCATCGGCTTCATTCGGCAGAAGGATTGTCTGCTTCTTAAGATAAATTGTAAAATCAGAACCTGTTAAAGACCCAACACTGGCTTTTTTCAATAATAGCAATTCAACACAAATGATAGGTGAAATTCAAGCGCTGTGAGCGTTCTTTTAACCGTCAACGCCAATGTTTGCGCCGTTGTTTTTTGTCGGAATGGGAAGGTGCTAGTCCAATCTGGAATGCAATCTCCGACCTAGTGGCGAGGTAACTGCCTTAAGTTTGCTCCATAGACCCTTGACAGAAAGTGAAATTTTTTCTGCTTACTTACTCGCAAGAGAATATCGCCTGAAGTGCAGGGTTTAGTGACCTTGAAAAAGCATCAGTCGCCGGACTGCTGGTAAGATAACGGCCCAGACAGTCGAACGCCGTCTGCTGTTTTGCTAATCGGTTACTTTTCACCAGTAGTATGGTTGTTTCTGTCGATCAAGTGGCCCTTAAGCTGATGCAATTAGGTTGCGTTTTGTTATGGCTGGTGTGCGTTTAAAAATCGCCCTCCGGCAACACCGTTTACACTGCTGTGTCTCCAGGAGACATTGTTTAAGTGTCAGCCATCAGGTACCCCAAAAAGAGCCCACTTACTTCGTCGGGCTCAAACAGAGAGGATATTTTGACTGTATTCAGTACGGAGAACAACAATTCCTCAAATGGTCTGATTTGCATTTTTTCGTAACCCCACTTGTATTTTAAAAATCCCACAGCTAAAATGAGGCTGTGATTAAAATGATCTCTGCCTGGATGAATGTAGCAGACCTCTTATGACAAGAAGTAAAAAATAAATCGGTTTCCGTTCACTATCACTTTCAGCATGCAACTGAATGCAGGATTCTGAAAACAATGATAGAGGGAACAATTAACTTCACATCATTCTTACACAACAACGAGTAAGCTGCGACTGACTGTATATGATTATCACCCTGACATTCCTGTTTTGACGAGGGCAGAATCGAAAACGCGTTTTTATGCGTTCCACCTACCAGGTAATCGATAGCGACTGCTTCAGACAAGCAGAATCATACGAATGAGCGTTGACTTCGCTTTGTAGGCGATGCCGCTGACCGCTTCTATCCACAGAATGACACTGCTTGATTGCTGTTCTACGTGGCGACTCTGGAGTAATTGTTAATGGGACAGCATCTGGTAGTGATAATTTCTGCTTATAAATATTGAACTGTGTAGTCAATGTAAACGAGTCTCGTGTCACTGTTTAGACAAGGCGCACATAGGTTACTTTGCCTGGTATTCATGTTGATAAATGATCTTTTTAGGTGCAGTTAGCGAAGAGAGAACGCCAGGAGTATCCGCCTGGTTATTTATGTTCTGTTCCAGAGTCCGTGGAGCAAGCAATACCCAGTAAAATTTAGGCATAATTTCTTTCGATCTCAATGCCAGGAAATTGTCCTTATCAAATGTTAGTCAGCAAATTTACCGCTTGCCTTTTCTGTGCCCGAATTTGCCTTAGGTGTAGCGGATAATCGGCTGTGATAGGTAGTGACTGCCAAGTTTCTCCTAAACATTAAAGTGTGGATCTTCTGATAATATTATTTCTGCCATATACATACTGTGGCGTTTTTTCTGTTTTTTTCATAAATATCCTTAAAATATTAAATAACTAATTAGGATACTCAGCGGATGGTGCGTTACAAGCGTTTAATGCAAATAAGCATGAAGTTCCAACTTCACTAGAGGGCCGTTGACGCATTCGTTTTTCGTCGAACGATTACTTGTTTCGTTTAGTCGTACGTATGCATAGGTTTGTATGGTTTATCCTCGTTTTCAGCTTGCCGCGGCCTTCAGTGAACGCAGTCTTTGGCGTCCAGAAAACGGAATAGCTAATCGGGCAGAAGTATTGATTATTGTGTTAATAGGCTGTAGGTAATATTCGTATTTTATTGACCGAATTGTACACTAAAGTCATCGGACGCAAAAAACAAGACTATTAACTGTTCGACGTAAGGAGCATCCTGGAGCACTTTAGTACGACTAAATCATATCATTATAAAAACAGTAATTGTGACGCTGCATGTGGGATTCACTTTCACATGTCGTGGACGTTGTGTACCGGCCGTCGGCTCAGACTGCGTCAACGCAAAAGGCCATATAGTATGTTTCGCGTCTCTTTTTGGTCAGTGCTTCTGTGTGTGCATCCGTTGAGTGGCGCACAGTATGTATCAGTATCAGTGTATTTCAGAGAAAGTAGGTGTGTACCTTTGAAATCCCTATTGGTTACAAGCAGATGAAGTATATGGAGAAAATGGAAAGGAAGTATCATGAAATAATTACAAGGGGAATAACAAAAACTGTACAGATGAACACAGAATTTGATGCGTTCGCAGCATTTAGAGACATATGAACTCGGTCTGTCGGATAATGCAACAGACGGTTGAAGCACACCTTAGATGCAGGAAAGGAAGGATAATGTTTTTAGTCTGCAGGCATCGTGGTGAATGCGACGTAAGACGTAGCTCGAAAATAATAGGTAATTATTTTAACCACATATACAAATTAAAATGTGATCCTCTTAACCCTATAAATATTATCATACACAAATTAAAAGGTAATCATTTTAACCACATGTGTGAATCCGGCGTTGACCGAGTTGGTAACCTGCGAATCTATATCACTGGGACAGGTGAACCAACGTTGTTAGTGTTGGCATACACCCATTGTTTCAGAAATGATTAGGTGAAGACGACATGTCTAAGCCTCATTATCACAACGCGTTCTCCCTGTCCGGCGACAGTTTGGACGTCGTGCAATCGCACGTTCCACAGCCAGGTAAAGCAGGCACGGTGCCTTGCGCGGAGACGACCCCACACTCTCCTACTCCTCGCCTGCCTGAGTCTAGTGACAAGACATAGTCAAGAAGAGCGGAGCGCGCAAGTGGTTGGCACGAACGGGACCACACCTAGGCGTACCACCACACCCCCAGGTCCACAAAAAAAACACTTGACCAGGATTCTAACCAACAGCAACAGCATAGCAACGGCTCAGGAGGATGAGGATGACTGGATAGCCGTGCTCACGGGGGTGACTGGACAGCCATGGCCACCACCTGTGTACCTAGCAGGAGCGCAAGCGCATCTACTGGCAGGGAACCAGGTTGCATAGAACGGCCAAAGCACACCAGGCTGCGAGGGATATGGCTTGTTCCTCATGACATTGGGGGTGCTTGCATTCCTTGAGGCTCTACCCTACCACACACACATTTCGGGGCTACCTATGGACCTTCTCTACAACACGCGTATACAAGTTACCAAGGTAACAGCACGACTTCCGCCAGCAGTATGCATGCGATAAATCTGACCATCACCAGTCTGTTGGGTCAAAATTCGCATGCCATTATGTTCATATCTGACTTACATGGGGGGCATGACCTCTGATGCAGTTTGCTATATGTGGTGACGACCGGGTCATGCATATCGCACGTGGGTGGGATATCGATCTCATGATCCAAGCCTATTAATATATGGCAGAGAGACTCAGCAGTCTAATGATGCATGTGAGAAGGAAGAGAGACAGAGTAGAGTCGACCCCAAAGAACGTACCCGACGTCAAATCAGCACTTACCGTAATAAACCCGGATTCATCCCTATGCAATAAAAAAGTGACTTGGAAGGTTGCCAACTAAGGACATAACTCGGTTTTCATGGAAGTAGTTTGGAGTGTCTTTTATGTTGCATTCCCGGGTATGCTCGAGAGCATGACGAGTTGGGCCGCGGTAGTCATATAAGTGTTTTCGTCGCAGGCTTCTTCTATGCCAGGATCAGAAAACCTTTGCCCCTGAAGCCTGATATACGCTGGCAGTTTTATGACACTTGGCTGCGTTCCCGCTAGGGATACAGGTGGTTAGTATGGCTGCCCAGTCATCCTCATCTTTCTGACCCGTTTTTGTTGATTAATATCCTGGCCAAATGTTTGTTGTGGACCAAGGGTGTGGTGGCACGCCTAGGTGCGGCTATGATCGTGGCAGCCACCTGCGTGCTTCTCCGTATCCGGTCTTTTTGACACCGGGCACAGGAGGGGAGGAGAGGGTGCGATAGATGCTTCGCAAGTGTGTTCCCAATATAAGCTTATTGCACGAGCAAGTCAACCTGCCTGTTTCGTTTTTCTAAGGAACGAACGGTAGACATTATCGGGCACGACGGTTGAACTATCGTCAGTCCAGTGGTTAGAAGTTGGCAACCCAGACAGGCTGTTCTGTCTACTCCTCCTTGTGGGTAGCAGCTTTGTGCGCACAACCACCCACATAAGCTGGAGAGATTGTGTCATCTACGATACGTTCAAAGTATAATTGGTCCATGTGGTTAGCGCACGTACCCCGGACTTGCGTAGCTATGCGTGCGCTACTAGTCCTCTCGACAAATGGCCGTCCACTAACCAGGCATTGAATCATGGACTTCGGCGAAGCCCCTAATTGCGGACCGACAAGGGCGCAGATTTTACTCGCAAGCCAACCCTCTCAGCAAACCGCCGGTGTCTAGCAGTGGCAACCGCTCAGAATTCCGAAATGGGGGACAGATGACAGCAGTTAGACAGTCAAAACGGATGAAAAAAACGCGATGAAATATGCACGAGAAATAAAAATCAGTGAAACTTGCACTCGTTGGTCGCCTTTTGGAGTCAAATCAACTACGACTGTTCGCGGGGACAGCATATGAAGGGAGCCTGGTCTGAACAAACCGGTAGCAGTACAAGGTAATACCCGTGAATGTGCTGAAGGATACGTGCAAAAGTCAACAATAAGGGCCACAATGTTGGGATGGAGACCTGATAACCGTCCCAACAATGGAAACACCGTGACCGACGACATTTATGGATAGACCGGAAATATCAGAAGACAGTAAGACTAGATCGCAGTTGGTAGCCAGAAGTGGGGAAGCGGATGATGACTTTAACCCTTATCCTAGCTTTAACACTAACCTTTACCTTAAACGCTGACCATTAACTCTAACGGCAACTCTAACCTTAACCCTAGCCGAAATCTTAAACGTAACCGTAGGCCTTATTCATAGCCGTAACTGAAAAACCTAACCATAATACTGAAACCTAATCGTACGCTCAAATCCTAGTCGCCAAGCGAAAACTTAAGCCTAAAGGCATAACCCTAACCCCAAAATCGGAAACCGTTAACCGGCAATCTAATCCTAACCTCAAACATAAAACGGGGGCCAAATTGGTCTGATGTGGTTATTGTACCTCACAAAAGTAGTCCCAGTAAACAACTCCCCCAACCACCTGTAATACGGGGCTTGGCTGTCAACTGCGATCTAGCCGACAATTAATATAAGAGCGCTGCTCGATCCTAAAACCAAACTGCCACATATCTGCGTTAGTTTTCCCATTCTGTCTTAATGATGTTCAGGCAGTAATTGACGAATGAAAAAATGCGACATATGACCAGTTTCCAACATGTGTTCAAGGGCATGCGATAACTGTCACTCTTATAAGCGGCAAATTTAACTTCCCTGTTCTGTCTATAGCCTCCGTCCAACTCTGTATTTCTGGCCTGGGGGAGGGGAAAATGAAGACATGCCGTTTGAAGCATTAAATGCAACCTCGATGGTAGCTAAACGTATTCATCATGTGTTTAATTGCTAGCATTTCGATCTAGTGTCATTTGAAATAGGCTTATTAGCTGTCAGGCTCCGGACGTTCTCTTATGCCAACAGCCATCATGACCATGTCTGGCGTGCTTGTTCAAGGCCCCGTTGCGTCAAGGTCATTAACCTTTGCGGCAAACCGTTCCAGACGCGTTGACTTTCAGTTACCTGATCGACTTTAACTCGGAAGCACATGCGTCCACACAGAGTCGCAGCTGTAATGTCCCGTCCACCTGAGAAAGCAACCTGCGCCATTTGAAGACCACCCCTCGACAAATGCAACAAACACCAATCGGACACCAATTCAGATTGCCTCACACACCTTCAAAAGCAGCTTCCACCATTGTCTCATGGACTTGCAGGCATGATTTCACTCATTAAACACCAGCCCTAGCTTTGCCAGCGGCCATTGCCGCCTGAGCGGACAAACCAGTGCTCTGGGCACAATAACTCCCTCGTAATTTCTGTCTTCTCACAACTCGGGGTTCGGTTTAGTCACTGTGGCTTTCCAATTAAACGTACTCGTAACCCAGACACCACAACTTCATCAAATGAAAGAGCCCTTAGAAATGACACGATTTGTTCGGTTTGCTAATATATTTACTTTTAACTGGTTCAGCTGCCGTACTAGCTACACTAACACAATCTCAGGGAGAAGCCGCCTGCTTCACCTCGTAAGATATGGGAACTAACGTTGACCTTTTTCCAAGCACTTTAAGGAAAAATCATCCTGTTTGATGCGATTTTATGGAACAATTTTATGAAAATATTCGTCTTTTGGACTACCTGTTACGGCATGTCTACTGTTTTAACCATTGCGCATGGGGCATGTTTGTGCTTGCCGTTGGCCGAGTCCGATCTATACATGCTGACTACTGTTTCAATTAGTCAATCATTCATTTTTTTCTTTTTTGAAGTTCTAAAGGGGATGTAATAGGAACGCCTGTTCGAGACTTTTTGGGGACAGCGGGATTTCCGCCGTGAAAACAGGACTTAGATATGTGCAAGCAGGGTGTTCTTTGGTGTACAAATAAACATACCCTTTTTCCCAAATCACACTGCCTATCTCAAGTTTTATGTGAGGACCATCGAGAAAACGTGTTAGAGTATAGCTGACAGATGTATTTATGTATGCCTGCACAAAATGCAGCTTGCGACCTTTCTACTTCCAATATATCTGCGTTATTGGCGTTAATCGTCATTTTCCTGAAAATCCAACTGGCAACACTGTGCTTTTCTTTGTTTAGAAGCGATACATATAATAGGCCGATCGGTCGAATGTGATTATTGAGCCCCATCTGAAATAAACAAAGCCCAGTCACCTCTAATGCAGGACCGGTGGTAGTACGGGTTTTTATCGGTGGGCGGGGGAAAGCACAGGTGACGAGTTCACGTAGTTGTGTGTGAAAGAAAAGCTTTTGGGGATGCACGGTTGTACTTTGATTGGTTAAGAAAGTGTCGCCTCTAACCATGACCCCAACAGCTGATCCTAGCCCCGTGTCCCTAACCCTAACCCGAAACCTTAACCTCAGCCCTAAATCCTAACTGTAAAACACCAACGCGAAAGTTGGGTGTAGACGACAGGCCAAAAGTCAAGAAGGACCAACGGCTTTGGACTAAAGAAGGTAGACACGGCAACAGAAAAACAAGGCCGTCAACAGAACACCCACCGCAAAGCACAGCAAAAACATACCAACGCAAACATACTAAGTCACCTTAATTAGGTAGGTCAAAAGTATTTTATTTATCAAATGCGGCTTCATAACCACATCGATGACCTCTAGTATCTGTTTATTCAGGAACACTGGTCACAATAAACCAGTGGCATAGACCTGTAGAATACGTCCAACCAACAACAATTGGGAGATGACAAGCCATTCAACGGTTAACGGGATGAACCTCTGATTACCAGTTCAGCACTAAGTACATGGCAATCGCTGACAGGCTCATTAAGATAGAAAAACAATAAAAACGAAGGCGAACCTCCACCCTCCACTCTTTAGGAAACGGCGTCTACTGTTTTTCTCCCTCGTTGTCTTGCAGATATTCGTGCAGTTATTGACAGTCTAGAAAAATCTTAATATGTTGCCTGTCTTCAGCGTGAAATTAATGGCGCATGATATCACGACATTCCCCATTGAAGCGCTAAGTTAGCTTTCTGTTCTCCAAATCAAGCTATCGACCGACTTTGCATTCCTATCTGCGGGAAAAATAAAACATTAAATTCGTTAGGGAAGACGGGGTGAAATTAATTCCTTATCTCCACATATGGGGTCGCAACCGGAAGTATTTGTTTACTGTTCCGGGTTGTCAGTCTGTGTGTACGGGGTAGCCCTTGAAATTTTCGGATCAACCAATTAAGATTCGGTGTATATCAGGCAGGACTTAAGTGTCCAGAGTGTAGTTATTTACACCGAGGACGCTGTAGGGATTTCGCCCGTCTTTCGCAGATATTTGTTTCAGTTTAGGAGATTTATACAAAATATAGTGGCAAAAAATGTCAGAACTATAGTTGCTTTATTGGGATGCGGTCGGCCCTTGTCCCCAGTTAAGTGGAGCACAATATGAAGCATATTTTGTAGATGTCATTTCAATCCTACTATTTCAAAAAGTAAATTTGAAAAGAAAAATGTGACTCGTTACAAAGTTCAGACAGCACATGCGTATGATGCATGTTGAGGGTGAAAACAACTGCCTGGCATAGTCGTCTATTTGATCAGATTGCCAGTCTTCGCGGATTTGTAATCCCATGGGCTATATGAGAGAGGTATTTGGGCCAATGCTTCGCACGTGTTCTGGTCTACTATTCGACACATGCACACATAAACTGACTGGCTGATGACGACTAATAAGCCAGAAATGGCCATTCCAGTCATCCTTGCCTTTGTCGACAATGCTCTTCTGCCTATATCATGCGCCAATGCCCGGCTGCTGGTTGGACTCGAAAGGAAGCCTGTAAGGTACAACGGAACGAGTGAGTTCCATACAAACGGTAAGTAAGCGTCTCGCTTTACTACTGTATATTCCCGATCGCCACCGACAGGAAAACGAGCCTGTGCCTCAGTGGTTGGGGGCTTCGGACTTAAAACTAACAGGTCGTGGGATCGAGCCTCAGGTGTTGCACACTTCAGGGTTAAGTATGATTGGCTGAGAACGGCTAATAAGCCGGAAATGTCCATTCCAGTCTCCGTTGTCTTTGTCAATGCCTAAATTATATGGGTGTCTTAGGAGTAGCAGACGGAAAGGATAACGTAGTCCTTCATAGCGAGCATCTGAACACAACTGTTTATTACTAAATATTTGTACCGAAGAACTACGAAACCTGGTAGTAAAACCGCATTAGAACATATTCCTCGCATACAAGCGCCCGATTTTGTGAGTTTGCTTGAGAAGTTGAACACTCCTTATCTCCCCGGCATACAGCGTCAGGAAATAGGACTGATCAGTCAAGTTAGGGCCATTCTGACTCAGTTCTATCAACTCCGTCTCCTGGAAATATGAGACGGTCGGATGTGTTATTCAGTGACGCGTATACGACAATCGCTAGCACATCCACCTGGAGCGGAATCTCGTAGGACAGCATGTGCAACCTCGACAGGCCCCCACTGGCTTTTTCCACCCTTTGTTGTTGATTTTCATGGGATGATTGACAGCTTGGAAAAATTTATGATATGTTTCAGATTAACTGAGCGATTTCTTCACGCTCCCTGCGAAGCGTCCTCGCCCAACTCGGAATTTATAGCCAGCAGTACAAGTAAACAATAAGTCGGTTGGTCTGGAAGAGTTATTTCTTGTCTTCTCTAAATGCTGGATGAATTCGGAGATATTTGGTTAGTCGTCGGTTTATCAGTCAGTATATTTGGAGTAAACCCTGAAAACTTCATTAAAAGGATACAAATATAAGGGAAATTAATTAAATTACAAATAGAACTGAGTCAGGATGGCTCTGACTAGCATATTTTAGCTTTTTGAGCCAAACAAGACTTTATGCCAATAGCGTCGTTATGTACACTGAGAAATCTGGAGAGATTTTGCCTTTTAATCAAGGCTATATGTTTAAATTTGGAGGGTGTGCAAGAAAGTACAGTGAACAGTTATGTCAGAACATATAATTGCGTTATTTCTGTTGGCGTAATGTCGGTTTCTGTTTCAAATAACTGCACCGTAGAATTATAACCCGTTAGGCAAGGTTATTTTTGCTCCTACTGTTTTTAAAAGCCAGTGGACTGGTTTAACGGAAATAAATTAATTTTCTTAGTGAAAGTGACTATAGAATAAACGGAGTTTTAATGATATTGGATGCAAATGTTTGAATTAACCAGCTATATGAGCTTCGATTCAAATGTTAAAGCATACCACTACGGACTCTTAGGATATCGCATGTACTGTCGACTTCGTTCACAGTATACAAATGAAAAATCACCTTCTCTGACGCACTGTTATGACTACAATGTTATGAGAATAGTAATTTTTGAAGTACACCTTGAAATATAGCAGCAGCTGTTACTTCTGTCCATTGATTCGTAAACATAATCACATTTAAAATCCTTTGTATGAGAGTCACGAATCCTTAGAAATTGGGGTTGCATATAGAACGGAGGCAACTATTAAGCCTCAAGTCATAGAGCCGATAAATCCGATGGGTAAGCTTGCCAGATCAGACCGAGTCGCATTAAAACTGCGTCAGAGAAATGGGAATATTTTTGCGCATTTGGATGATGTAACATGCAGTATCAGTTTGGAGAGATCACGTCCACTCGCAAGATGCGGCGCATTTAACGGCACTGGCCCACATCCTCATATTCGTCGGGGCTAAATGGCTCGTCAGGGTGAGTAACCGCATGAATCGCGAACTGTTTTAGAGACAGGCCTATTTCCACCGCAGTCCATAAACAGACGTAACGATCGCTCCCTACACGTTCAACTCACAAGTTTCGACCAGGCAGTTTAGTTAATAGTGCTGGAGGGAAATAAGGATAAACACAGCCTCCACTAAAAATCTCTGTGAGTCAAGTGTTTGAGTGTGTAAGCAATTAATCTTCGCGACTAGATTCCACTAACTAACCACTGAGATGCCTGCGGCAAAACCACTTCCGCACCCAGTGCGACTATCTGTGATGACTGTGACAACGAAAAGATGTGATAGATATTTGGTCACCTAAAAACCGCATTTTGTAAATGCTGCAAATGTTATGCATTCACAACTATTCTATGTTGTTGCCTCTGATAAGTAATTGGTGTGTTAGTCAACAGCGTCAGACGCCGAGAATACATGCATCCTCGAATTCTAAATGTTGGTATGTCAGTATGACGTTTTCGGTCGTTTTCTTCGTGTGCTTTGGGTATAAACAAATACTTATATAAACAGGGGTAATAGCTTTAATGTGCGCTAACAGTTTAAACATTGTGCAAGTTTGCGATCGGTATAGTAGGGCGTTATTCTTGCTGGTAAGGAGTACCCGTCCTCGAACTAAATACCGCCTAATCTGAACGTAATTAGTAAGAATAACAGTTTGCGTGACAAAAAACTCTAATCGTTTTCAGCTTGATTACCAGCGTTCGAATATGTCAGATCATAAATAAGTCAGCTAAATACCATGCAGAAAAAGCAGAATAAATTAACTGGCGGAGTATGTGACACCATCAACAGTTTCCTAAGACAAACATTCCTTCGCGTTTTTGTCTTCTGACATGTTGTGCGAAACTATGTTTCCGCTGCATGTCTAAATGCTGTGCATTTACTGGGGGACACCTTCGAGTTAAAGGCTATGACCTTGACGACCCTAGGAAGTCGTGCCTGGACCGAGCTGACTTCCTTTCTGGACAAGGCGCTCATGCCTGGATATTTCTCAATTACGAGGGCAGTATGAATCGAATTTGCCACTGTGATTAATCCCATTTTTATCTTCGTTAAACTTGGCGTAAAAGAAAGGGCAATTTTAAAACGCGTTTCGAATATAAAAACCAGACCAACCACCAGAATCCAACCAGTTATCGATCGATGAATGTTAGCAGGTGAGTCTGGTTTACAGGATCACAAAACAAAGGTTTTCGTCATTACATTCGTCCGATATTCAACAGCTTACTAGCAAATAGATGCGAGACAGGACAGACTTAATATCTTATGAAGGTCTTTCGAATATGCTCTAAGCACAGATTGGCAATGTGTAACGAAGATATCCACATGATTTTTATAGCCGATATTTCGGTCGGCCACAAGATTCTGGACTCCTCTGGTGCTATCGTACACAAGTCAAAAGGGAAACCCCCAGCCTCATGTCCTGGACGCCATCTTTCTAGTCCTAACGATAACCATTGTGTTAACCGTCATAAGCCTAATCCGACACCTAATCATAAATTTCTTCTGCAACTAAACGTAAAGATACTAATATCCCAAACCCCACCACTGACCATAATTTTAAACGCAACATGCTGAATGTAGAGAAAGACCACCTGTTATACGGTAAAGGAGTGTTCGAATTCCCGACCCCAACCAATTTATCAACATTTCTATACGTCGTTTACAATGGCGCGCTAGGTTATGCGACTACGACATGGTCCTTCTGTATACAATACCTTCTGCCTTATTTGATGCATCGTTTGCTTCCAAAACATTTATATGCTCCTCGTTCTGCTAAAATATTGCCTATGAAATTAACCAAGTAAAGCAAAAAGTACTAAAAGACCGAAAAATCAGAGAACGTTGAAATTATCTCAGGAAAGACTCTTTATATGAACAGCAGCACGAAGGCTCAGTAAATATCCCTAATTACATAATTTCATGAGAGGACTGGAATAATTACCTGCAAAATATGTTATTGGGAATATCCAGATTGCCTAAAGCGGTGTTATTTTGCAGTAGACGGAATCGGTCGCTTAACTCTTAAACTCACCTATCATTAAACCGTGTTTTCTAATCAATGATACAGTGAGTGACCTATCTCATGAACGGTTGGCTGAAATTCTGAAATGCGTTTTCGATTTGGAAGGATTACTTGATCGCGGTTGTAATACTGCTTATCTTGTGGCATACTCATATAACATTTCGGACTTGGCAGGATGTCGGCATTTAAATGCACTTTCCTTCAATCTCCTGTAAAAAGCGTGCTCGGTAAAAATGACTACTTACTTAGCATGCATTTTTCCCATTGATTTTCGATGGTCTTGGAAATTCAAATACGTATTATAGAAACCATAAACAAAATATGCTTTCTTTTAATCAATCAATAGAGAATCACGTCTTCTTTATATTTTATACTTAAGGAAGGAGTATAATTAGACTTTAAAAGGTTTCTAATTATAAGACTTTTCAAGACCGCGAAATGTCCATTCACATAGCATCGTACCTGGCCGTTTACCACTGCTCCTCATGAAATGTACAGCATGGTCCGCATTCATTGCAAAAGTATTGCAAATTATTCGGCAATGAGAAAACTTTTTTAAAACTTAATTATACTCCTTCCTTAAGTTTAAAATATAAAGAGGACGTGATTCCATTGATCTTCTAAAAGAAAGCATATTTTGTATTTTTGAGTTCTATAAAATATAGTTGAATTTCCAAGACCATCGAAAATCAATGGGAAAAATGCATGCTAAATAAGTAGTCATTTTTTACCGAGCACGCTTTCTAAAGGAGATTAAAAGAAAGTGCATTTAAAAGACGACATCCTGCCAACTCCGAAATGTTATAAGAGTATTCCACAGGATAAGCAGTATTATAACCGCGACCAAGTAATCCTTCCTAATGAAAAACGCACTTAAGAATTTTGGCCAACATTTCATGAGATCGGTCACTCACTGTACCTCTTTAGCCTCAACCATTAATGTCCTCTTTATCGATTTTGGTTTTAAAGTGCAATCGTGACAACGATTCATAAATGATCCCGTAATCTCTTTCGGAATGAAACTTAAAGTAACTTCACATATATATTTCTCGAGTCAGAAATTTTCTAAAATGTCATTCAACATAACGAGTCGATTTACCCATTTAACCCGATTATTTTAGTTTCCAGCGGACTGCTTGCACATAACTTAAAACAGGCGAAAACAGCTTTCAAAATGAAGCAGACGTCTTTTAAAGGGCTCAAAGGACTCTGTGGAAGCCACCTCTCTACGGCAGCCCCGTCAAATGTCACTTACGCAATAAGACGAAATTTGCGCAGGTACGCTAAAGAATAATCATCTTAAAAAAGTAAAAACAATGCTAAATGATGGGCGTTTCCACAGGTTGTTTTTGTTTGCAGTGTTCTAGCATATCAGCATCGATCTTTAAACGTTATTTTAAATAACTAGGAGGTTCGTTCCTTAAGACAAAGACATAACGTAGGGAGACTATACTTTAAAACTAAAACTTGTTGACTTGTTCTCTACCCTAACTGTAACTTAATGCACAATCAGAAATAAAAGTGTGACTTGTTGTCTTTATCGCCTGCCGAAAACAACAGAACATTAGTGTTAAGTATCAGTAAGCACTGGAAATGCCGTGGAAGTGTATGAAAATGTGCTCCTTTTCAATTAAGACACAAGGGAGGAAGTTATGTTGCGTGCAAAATACAGTCAATGAGCTAACAAAGGTTCGCCACTTTAATATATTTAATTATCTAGGGCGTTTTGTCGTAGTGCAGCTTGATTCGAAGAAAGGCGTGTAGACAAAATGTGTACAAAAGTTTTCAAATCGCATATACAAGCAGTCAGTTAATATGATATAATAATTATTATGGTTATATTGAAATTTTTCACCTCCGGTGACAAAGTAAAAATCGTAAAATGCAGTTGTAGAAGTCTGCAGCATAGTTCTAAAGCAATGAATCAAATCCGTACGAATAGGCAACACAGGTCTTCAATGTACATGTACAAGGTGAACTAATAACATCAACTTTGGTAGCAAATGGTGTAATTTCCTTTATTAATTAATAGATACAGCGGAGTATCAAGATGATATTGATAAGCATGTTCTATGCAATACTAGACATATCTGGGCACTAACAGGTTTCTTGTGGTAGGTTAAATTTGACCCATTTTCGCCAACTCGGATGTCTTGGTGGGATGCAAACTCAATATATGAAGGGCAAGACTGGAGTCCAGTCAATGTCCTAAACACCTACGCCTCGAGTCCCCATCAGAAACCGGGATTCGAATCATTCTTGGGTCAAGTTACATTCTCAGCCTGCTGCAACGTGTGTAAGCTGAGAGATCAAGCAGAATTACCTCAGCAATCGATATTGGATCCGCCTGATGATTACCAGGACCACATTCGAACATGTATAGTACCAAGTAAAATGTTCAAATGGCTCAACGCATATCGTTTACAGCAAACTACAGTAGTTGGACCAACTCATATAATGTCAATCGAAATTCTGATATGAACTTTCGTTTCGAAAAAAATAATTAAGCAGGATTGTAAAACTTGCCCGCCTATAATGTAATTTTATACTATGTCAATTACCTTAGGATGCCGGGTTTTAAATGAACTTTCTTCCGGCCGCATATAGAAATTATACTCCGAAAGAATGACTACTAAAGCAGCATGAAGGTTTTTCATTGATTTTTGATGCTCTTGAGGATTCAGTTATATTTCGTGGAAAACATGCACAAAAATATTCATTCTTTTGCTCATTCAGTAGAAAATCACGTCTCCCTTTAAAGTAATACTCGAAGGAACGATATAATTTGGTTTTACAAAACTTTTCCAAATCCCGAATAATTCTGAACCCAATCTTCCGTAATAATTGGATTCAGGATTTTCAAACTACAAGCCGTATATTTTTCGCTTCGCAAAGCCACAAATTTCTCTAAGGCAATAAAGGGCGACCATGTGGTGTTTATGTACTTTGGCAATGGATTTGATCCGTATTGTTAACATTAAAAGCCATGTTGGTAAATGCGGAGACATGAATATTTATGAGCGGCCATTTCACGGTATTTAAAAGCCCCACAATTTGAAACTTTTTATAACCTAATTATGCCCCTCTTTCAAATAAAAAATTAAAAAGAAACGTAATTATCTACCGAATGAGCAACAAAATGAATAAATATTTATGCCTGTTTTTCATGGAATATAATTGGGAGTTAAGTAGCGTCCTTAATCAATGAGAAAAGTTCATGCTTCATAAGTAGTCATTTTTTTACAAAGTGTAGTTTTTGCATGAAGCCGTAAGAAAGTTCATTCGAAAGTCGGAATCCTAAGGTAACTGAAATATTACAGAATTACGTTGCAGGCCTACTAATCTAACAACCCTACCTAATTAGTCTTTTTAAACCGAAAACCCATTTTGGAATTTCGGTTGACATTTTGCGAGTTAGTCCACCTAAAGTATGTTAGAAATAGGTATCTGACGGCCCCAGGAAGTACATTGTGGCAAAAATATCGCACTATTTGCAAAGTTCAAACCTTTGGGTTTCCGTAAAAATGGTATTGAGGCGTTGTTGATTTACGTACTTTGGAAGAGTAACCCCAGTTAGCATAAAAACGGATTCTTTGTCAAAAACGCAAATATGTTATTAAAACTTTTCGACTCGTAAAACAATTACAGTAGGTAACCTAATTCAAGAAATGTTGACCGGAATTTAAGGTGTGTTTTTGACTCTAAAATATTTCTTCAGTCGGTATGTAAGATTACTAACGTTGCAGCAACGAACGTCTCTGATAAGATATTCGAGTGATAATCCGAAGCGCCATGCCAATAAACTTCATCTTCTGAATTCCATAATAATTTAAATGCTTTAGGATGCCAGTTTTTGACATAAATTCTTTTGAGCCGCCAGCAAAATCCACACTCTGCTACAGTGGGTACTTAAGCAACGTGAATTTTTCGGGATGATTTATGTAGCTGTCATAAATTTAAATATACTTCATCAAAAACAGGCACTAAAATTAATTCCCACACTCATGTGGCAACAAAGTACTTCTGCTTTGAGTCTTTTAATTGAGAAAATGAAATAATTCGGTTTTAAAAAGTTTCAAAGTACAAAATGTTAACAGCTTCAAATGATCATTCATAAAATATCGTGTCTACATTTACACATTTTGTTTGTAAAGTTATCTCTGTGACTCAAATCCACTGCTGAATTTTATGAAAATCATATGGTCTCAGCTCGATATCTTATGTAAATGTATGCTTTTCCTTACACTGTAAAATCAAAGAGCTTAAACTAAAAAACCCTGAATGATATGGTGAAACAGGTCGTCTGAGACAATTTTAATAGGTAAACGTGTCCTAAATTTACCCTACTCCTCATTTAACTGGGATACCTTATTTCTGATAAATATCTGTTTACTTCCGATGTACGCCTGGGTACCGGAATTTCATTGTCGTGAAACGGGGACGTCTGCATTTAGTTAGAAGTCAATGAAAATGACGGCATGATCACGGTGAATGCAAAGCTACCAGCTGTAATAAAAAAGCAAACGCTAACCTTTTTGAAACAAGTGGCTTATTTCATCCTATAAAAAATTGGTAATGTGACATACGGCAGGGCTCTTGACAGCAACGGAAGTGGAGTGCCATCGTTTACAGATAACAATCTTTAAGGAAGGTCAAAGAGACTAAAATACATTTTAATGTTGGAGTAGTCTTAAAGTTTCAATCCCTGTATAACCAGAGAACAATGATCAAGCCATTGCACAGAATTAAGTTATAAGGAAACAAGACGCGCAAAAACTAAAACCGAAAACTCATAGCTCCTGTGCGTCATTGGGTGGGCGAATAATCGATCGGTATCCAAGAAAAAGTTTATCCGATAAGGAGATGCGTGTTGTGGAGACGTATTTACATTGTTTGCACAAATAATCGCATTAGCTGCTATCACTGACCTCAAATTGTTATACAGTAAATATATTAGCACATGAAATGCGTCTTTGACTAAGAACTTCGTAATAATAAATGCCGGACAACATACTCCCAAAATATTTCAGTTAATTAGAGATGCCGGCTTTTGAAATGACTTCTTTCGGGCTGCCTGCAAAGACTACACTCTGTAAAAAATATCTCCATTGAAATACAAATTTGCCTCATTGATTTCCGATGCCCATATAAATTTTAATATACTTCTTGGAAAACATGCATAAAATTATACATTCTTTTGCTCCTTTACTAAAAAAAATTAGGTTTCCGTAAAATATTGGAATTGAAAGAAGGGTATGGTTATGATTAAAAAAGTTTTCCAGTTAGAAAATGATTTTTAACTTGGCCTGCAGTCATGGCTTCTAAACTCTGCATTTTCCATATACAGAAATCCATACAGTTATGTTCACCGCATAGAGGAGATTATATGAGGTTCGAACAAGATTAAGGCGACAAAGCATGCTGAAAAGGTGCCTCCCGGTCCCTCTCATCAAGTCGCCAGATCAGCTCGTCAGAATAAGATGCAAGATCACCAGAGAAAAGACTAGATATGAATTCCTGCAATCATGCAAACAGACTCGGACTTACCCTCGCCAACTAAGCAACACCCTCCGAAAAGATGACCTGCGGCCCACGCTAAAAAACATTGACCTTCTCGCCCTCTCGAAAATGGAGGAATGCGAATACTCACTCTCAAATATGCGCTGTCAGCTAGACCAGTCACAGCATGTGATGGATTCGTCGAGTCCAATATGTTGGTAACTGTTTACACAATTCATTCTGAAATTGCATGCTTAAGTAAGACAATGGTCGCACGCTGATCTGATGAAGTCGCTAAATAGACAACTCGTAGACGAATCGTTTCCAGTAAATCCAAATGACTACATTGCTAA
Organism: Spirometra erinaceieuropaei; assembly: GCA_902702965.1. Taxonomy (NCBI): domain Eukaryota; kingdom Metazoa; phylum Platyhelminthes; class Cestoda; order Diphyllobothriidea; family Diphyllobothriidae; genus Spirometra; species Spirometra erinaceieuropaei. The sequence continues at coordinate 1,771,407 of CACRXP010000039.1, read as the reverse complement.
CATGCCGAATTTGAAACTTAATGCATGCTTTGTCGCTTTTGCCTTGTTCAAATTTATTCCGGGAAAACATTGCTTCAATATATGAGGTTCATAAACTTTTATGATGGAACTGAGTAAGTTGTCAACTATACAAGCGACATAAGTAAATGTAGAGCCACGTTTCTTGTGAACGGGCATATCATGGTTTTTAAAAAGTATCATAATAAGTGCTTTTTTTAAAACCGACTTTTAGCTTTTCTTTAAGCCGGCATCCAGAAGTGAGTAAATATCTTGAGATTAAGCTGCGCGGTTATTAATAGTGCAACTCGACTTAAGTAACTTTTTGAGTCGAAAGCAGATTTAAGAATTTCGGTTAATATTTCATGAGCTAGCACGTCAACTATACGTTTTTCATCACTATAACTCTGCTCATTTTTGTCAATATCCTGTAGAAAGAGCGGATCTCAAGTTATTCTTGCCATGTGCTGTAAATAGGGATTTTGTCCCAAAACTAGTTTGAATATACAAAGCGTGAAACATTGGAAAGAGGCTTATGGCATACACGAAAGGTTGTCTTTTGCTGGAGTAAAAGATCTTTAAGTCTGCTTGATAAATGGAGAACTGAACAATTGTAAGCAAAATAGGAAATTTGCAGATATTTTGGTAATTTTCTCTACTACCGCGTATCACAGCCAAAAACCGTTTAGCTGCGTGCGCTTTTTTGTGTAAGAGGGGCTCCTACCATTTTCAACATAGAACCGGAAGATTTGATTTTGTATCTCAGGGTTTGCGCTCATAACCATTAGGTTTTTAAGAAACCAAGAAAGGATTCAGAGTTATGCTTGCATTTGAAAAATTCGTGGTGCTTTTATGGAAACTTTTAACAGTAAATCACTTTTTACCTGTTTGGCCTCTAGTATGCATAAACGGCAACGGTAGGTTGTGTAACCCCACCCCAACAAAATGTAACTGTCTTAATATTGTTTATGAGGGTCCACGCACAAGTATTCGGAGGGAAATGAATAAGCCAGGCGTGCACGTCCGACAGCAGAAACCATTCAGAGATATCGAGGAAACATAGCGCCCATGTTCTAATGGAGGCAAAGTAAATTAAAACGCAGCCGACGATCATTGCGGTGCGCATAGTGTAGTGAGTGCCGACATAATGCAAAAATGTACAACTGCTCTTCAAGAAAAAATAAGTAAGCAACGGGATATGGAATCGTCAACGAAAGGTGATGCATGGCCTTGGAGTAACTAGGAAATAAGTGTATGAGAAAGGGATGACGGAGATGAAAACGGGGATCATTAAAACTAATAAGTTATGACTTGAAAATTCATACTGAAACAGCTCGATGCAGGAGGTTATATCAGAATGTCAAATAACAAGCAAAGGAAGACTTCCTTTAGCTATTGATTAATAAACTGAACGAGCCCTTCTAAAAAAATGTAGTAGTTGCCTATACGTGCTAAACGCAGTGGGGTTACACAATCTTTCCTCAGCGCGTAAACAAATACATACCTATTACCCACGACGAGTTATTACTTGTCCTGTTATACCGTGCACAGTAAGATGTCGTGGTTTGGCAGTGTAATTGCTGCTGCATGGGTCATATCATATTGTATTCAAAACTAATCTGGTCGATCTCTAGGGAATTGCTGAGATCATACCAACCCCTAGAAACAATTTTAACGCAACAAAACGAATAACATGAATTATGCATGATTATTATATTTTCCGGACAATAGATAATTAATTTATATACCAGTTCAGAATCTTTATTGAGAATATTTACGTATATTCAGGAACATTTCGGTGTTTGCCAACAAACGAACACGAAAAAGCCACTTTAAAATATACGTCTCGTCATTTTTGACATCAAGGGTCAGCCGATTAGAACACATATACTCAGATTATATTTTAACCTAGAAGGCGTTTTTGTTTGAAGTTCTTACACTACCGGCATCACATTCTTCAAGATTTCAACTTAAAACTCTAAAACTTAATGTCCTTTTTCTATAGAGACGCAGTGTTAGCTTTTGGCCTATCACGATTGGTTATCTTCCCTTTGCCTGCAGACTGTTATGAAGTCGATCAAAACCACAAAGGCAAATAATATATATAGTCCCGTTTTTAGTTTTTTAGAAGCATTAAAAGTAAATTAATTTGTCGGTCGTATGTCTGGTCAAAACAGCACGCCATAAGGAACAAAAAATACCTCTAAATGTACTCATATGTCCAGCTTTATGTCGTCCTGATACATTATCCATACTGAATTACCGATTGACAAAAGATACGATTAGAGTATGTTTCAACTTTCAAGTGAATGATTTTAATGCTTTTTACCGACATGCCATTGACTGCTTTAGTTCTGCTTGCCAAGTGGTTACCGTTTACTACTTCTGCCCATTATAACAACTCTTTAATAATCAACACAAAGGACTGGTAATAAAAAACGCCGTTGTCTGAAAATGAAACTTGTTCATAGTTAAAATGATGAAGTGCCAATAAGCCGTGTCCGTCGCGATTGCGCCTCTAACGTCCTGCAAGTGCAATGTGCCTATATCGATTCGCCAATGAAAAACGGAATATTTCTTATCAGTTGACGACCGCTCAAAATGCATCAAAAAACTACACAAAAATTATTACTGATATACAATCAAGGAAAATACAAAAGAACATTGTTGAAGTAGCACTGAACAAGTTAACAGCAACAGTTTCTTAAGGAATTCGGAGATATTGGAAGCGCAACTTGTGGGCAGGCTTGCATTGACGAAATATTTATAATCAGCTGCCGACCGATAAAAAATGCACCAAACGCTGTAAAATCAAGGAAACTCTTACAGTAAATTGTTGAGTTTACATTACATAAGTTAATATTGAACATGTTTTGAGGAACCCGGAAATGTAGTAAGGTTAAATATTTGCGACAAATAAGTCACCTGAATTTGAGAAATTAGTAAAATCTGCCAAACCATCTTTTTACCAACAAAATGATAAAGACTGCAATACTTTGTGCTTAACGCTTTACACTCAACTATCCGCCCGCATGTATTATGACACGCAGTATGGCAATCAGTCAACTGCCAAGTATGTAATAAGCTGTTCTGAAATAATGGCAGAAATCATCAAAGCACTTGTTTCGCGTCGTCATTGCTCAAGCTGTATTTAACAAAAACGAAAGAGATTTCGCTTGACTTCGATGATATGGGCTCGACAGGAATAACAGTTTGCCAAAAAGCCGCATGTTAACAGACAGACCAGTGATCTAGGAAATCGAATAGAATTAACCGACATATTCTTTAACATCTCGTTTTCCCTGCATTAAATGAACTTTTTCGCCAAGAAATTGCTGTGTGTTTTTTTAGAATGATGATAATTTAAGGTAATTCAAAATGTCAGCAAGTACTTAAGTGTTTGAAGTGTGGCCACTCAACTGCCGAAATTAGTTGCTGTAGCCTATGCCTTTCGCGTAGTTCGAAGTACGGAACATTTTAAACGATCTACTTAAGTCGTTAGTTCTAGGCTTTTTATGCAGATGGCTGTTTATGTTATAATGCCTGATGTACATCCATAAAAAATCTATTCACAGAGTTAATAAAGGTTAACAGTCCACGCATGTATCTTTAAACAATCGTTTGACAGGGTCACTTGCTGAAAAATACCTGCATACGATAGATTTTGCCAAAGCAAGCTCAAGAAAGAAATGTGGACTTTTCTCATATAGTTGCTGATTAACTATCTCAGAAGATGAAGATGCGATCACCGGAACAAGAAATTTATTTGCCTGACGTTTCGGATCCTCACTAGAATCCATCATCAGAGACATTCGCAGACCTTTACCTGCGAATGTCTCTGATGATGGATTCGAGTGAGGATCCGAAACGTGAGGCAAATAAATTTCTTGTTCCGGTGATCACATCTTCATCTTCTGAACTGCTACCTGGGACTCGCCTGTTCGCTTCTATCAGATTAACTATTTATCGTCCTCAAAACTGGTCATCATTCTATGTTTGTTAGTCTTACACACTTTCCACGTTTTAATCTACGATTTCAGGTGCGGCACTGAGTGGTTACCTGCGTACAAACCTGCTGCCAATGCCCCTAATAGTCTGCCTTTGCTGCTTCTAAATTACGTATCAATGAAAACTCGATTATACAAAAGCATCTTGCAATGTTTGCTTGGTGGCTTACCTTTTCATAGCTATTCATCAAATGTAAGCATAGAACAAGTAAGATAGTTTAAAAGGTTGTCTGCAACCGTCATCATTCCTTTTCGACGCAAAATCCACCGGCTCTTAAAAATGAAGTTTTGAAGCACGGGTGATTTTTTTCAAAATATTAACATTATGCTTTCCCAACTAAGTCCGGAGTAAGAAAATAAAATTTAAATGAGAGAGAATGTCATTTTGGCAAATCTTTTCCAGTAAATGTTATGCTTTTTATAGAAAGCCCAAGCATGCGCTATGCATTTACATGATCTAGGGCCATTGCTGATAGGAAACATTATCTGCGTTTAAGGTGATGTTAAATTAGACAGAAATTAACAATATCCCCCTTGATAAAACTGCCTTAAGCCAATTTTTTTTACTGAAAAAGAACAATTTCGCAAAGGCGTTAGCGAACAAACAGAATGATCGGCGACTGAGGTGAACTGAGGAAGTCGCCTGAACTTCCGCCCTGGCGGTTCGCTTAATGTCTAGCGGAATGATAAAACCTTTGCCAGATTCACTGATGGTCGAAAACACTAGCGGTGGATTTACTTCGAAGACGAAAAAAGTGCAAATGGTTCGACCGCGATGATAGGACAACCTCGAGCGTTTTATGTCTCCTGATTGCGTCATTAGCAGCAAGGTTATGTTAACGTGATCAAGCGTTAGAGCGTCATTGTTTGATGAGGTAACAGAAATTGAAGTGCGTCAGTACTCTCTGCGGAGATTAACGTGACTTATGACGACATAATAGCAAAAATAGTCATTCTAATATTCTTGTGTCTTTTAGCCTTTGGAGGGCCGCCACCTGTTGTAAGCACTAAAGACGGTCACTAAGAGAACACAAAAATCACCTTTATACACATGAAAAAGGGGCAAAACCTCTTGATAACAAAAACCCAGACTGCATTAAAATATCATGTAGGAGATAGACGAAGCATTATTTTTCATGGTACTTGGAGTCATATATCAGTTTCCTAATCTGTGCAATATAATTCATATCAAACGTATTCACTTTCCGCTTGCTTGGTACATATGTATACATTTTGGGGTCTTTTCTGGTTATCACAGCCAAACATTGCCTTTTTTCGGGCGTTTCTAGTGCCAAGATTTCATTATGCGAACTTTCCATGGATAGTGCGCTGCAAATTCATCAAGTTTACCTTGTAAACTACATCAATTTAAATGATGAACATAAAGTTTATGACTTAACAGTCCACGGCGAGTTGTAGCTGAAAAGCTAATTTGTAGTCCAATCGCCATACCCTATTTTATGAAACGGGTAGAATAACGGTCATTTTTATTACATTATCTACACTTTGCTAGGTGTCGTGAAATGTCGCAGTTCTTTTACTATATGATTGGTCACTTAGCAGGTTGTGGCTGTCCTAATATGCTTTTGGATACTGGTTATAAACACAAGGAGGGCGGTCGATGTCATTAAATGACGCTTGAAATTATTGAAGGCGTTTTCGACTAGGAAATGGTTACTTATGTGAGGTTGTGATATTGATTATACTGCAGCCTATTCCTATAATATATCGGACTTGCCACGATATTGGCTTTTGAATGCATCTATTGTAGACCTCCTACAGAAGCTGCATATAGTATTGAATGAATGCTTAATTAACATTCAAGTTTCTAACTAATTTTGGACATTTTCAAATATTGAAAAGTCAGTTTGGCAAACAAGTGTTCTCGATAACTCCTCGTCAGGCCAAAACAGTTACATAGAAGTTGAACGTATGCGAAGTTACAGGGCTTATATGTGATTCAGGGGCTGTTAAAACTCATCGTTCCCACGACACTCGCATGGGGAAGCGTGCTATGGCGTGGTCGGCGTGTCGTGGTCATTGGGTCAAGGGGTCGAGGGGGAAGGGGGACATGGGCTGTGAGCAACGTTTGTACGTCGGGTACGTTGTGTACACACCACTGCCATCAGGAGGTTGGGGGTCGTTGGAGTCGGCGTTGGCCAGGGAAGACAGAGCGCCTGTGTCAGTGTCTTCTGACATCATAGCACTGGATTGGCTAGCCGTATAGCTACTCCCTCGGCTGTCGCTAGCTCCCGTTGGCGTAGGCCTCCGTGGAAGCTTGCTGGTGCCCAGTCGGCAACCTGGAAGGCTTCTTTGACATGGACTCGGTGGTTCGTATCGACAAGATGTGCTAGAATAAAACTCGAAATCGATTTCTTTTCACCTCTGCCTAGCCAGGCCGGTATGTGCACACGTACTATCTATTCCAGGCGCCTCGCTGTATGGCCAATGTATGCCTTTTCACAGGAGAAAGTGCATGAGTAAAAACACATCGATGTGGCCTGTAACGAGAGTTAGTTTTTACCTCCCAAGCGTAGGAGGGGGAGTTAGTAAAACATATGCGTAAAGTCTCCGCGGTGAAAGCGCTAATGATCTCTGTCTTCAGATTTCTTCTTACTAGGTCATTTTCTGCGTCCCCTTGAAAAGGCACTTTTATAAATAAGTCTTTCTTTTCTGCAATCGTCGTGGTGGGCTGTGCGGTGCGCTCCCTTATATTCCTGGGGATAAATCTTTCTGGGTATCCGTTTTTGGTAAGTATATCCTGTAGCTGTTAGAATTCTGCCTTAAGGGTCTCAGGAGAGCAGAGACGCGGCACTCTAGTTGACAACCCCTGGACCGAATTGTGTTAATTATTTTGGGGATCAAAACTGTGAAAATGAGTGCCTTGTGCCGTCCAGGTTTTTTTCGGAATACCTTACGTTGAATAGGCCCATACTCTTGCCGTTGCATAAGAACACCGAGAAACGCGATTTCATTGTCTGCCTCAAACTCTACAGAGAACGTTAGCGAGGGGTGTGCATTGTTAACTTCTTGAACCAGAGCGTCTGTGTCTGTGGTAACATCTGTCAGGCAGAAAATATCGTCCACGTACCGACCGTAGAAGCTGAGGTCATTAATGGTGTCTTGTAAACTTGTCACCTCGACTTTGCCCTAGAAGACATTTGCGAGGAACGGGCTGAGCGGTGAGACCATTGCAGCACCGTCTATTTGTCAGTACAGTTGACCATTGCAGAGAACCTGGACGTTTTTTTCTTTTGGCGTCTCTACCGGTATGCCTAACCGGCTGTTCAAATAAATTTTGTAGAAGACATACACCAGATATAATCTATTCTACCTATTTGGTAGCAAATCATGTTGCCTTCACATTTTATGCCAAAAACTTAAGTATTTAAGTTTTAAAAACGTTTCTTACTATAAGACTTCTAAGACTATACAACGACCCATACGTTCGGGATCTTTTCTGTCCGTTTATCAATACTTCTCATAAAATGTGCAACGCTACCAACCTCCATCGCAGAACTTTATGAACATTATATAGTATCATTTTCAAGTTATAGAGGAACATATGATTTCCCTTTTGCGGAAAGTATGTACCATGCAGACTGAGTTCGCCAAACACTAACTCAGCGACTGGTCCGGCTCAACATTATTCGGGTATTAGGAACTTTGTTCAGCACCTGAGTATACACTTTTTTCGATTATAAAATGTGAAGAAAGTGTGATTTTTTATCAAATACAGTAGATGTGCTAACTCATGAAATGTCAACCAAAATTTCGAATTGCGTTCTCGTTTCAAAAAGATAAATTAGGTAGTGTTGTAAAACTAATCACGATGCAGCATAAATCTATATTGATTCAGTTACCTCAGGGTGTCCGCTTTCGAAAGGCCTTATTTTTTGTCTGCATGCAAGATCTAGACTTTGCAAAAAATGACTACTTAGGTAGCATACAATTTTCTCAATGCTTTTCGATGCCCATGAAAATTCAATTATATTTCATGGAAAGCATGCATAAAAATATTCATTCTTTTACTTATTCGGCAGACAATTACGTCTTCTTCCAATTTCATACTCAAAAGAAGAGTACAATGTGGTTTTAAAAAGTTTCTAATTTTGAGATTTTTTTAATACCGTTAAATAGCCGTTCATTAAACGTCATGTATCTGCATTTACGAATGTGGCTTGTAAAGTTAACAATATTGCTCAAATCCACTGCTTAATTTTATGAACCTCATATGGTCTCCTTTTAACACCGTAGAGAGATGCATGCAATATTGCTAACTTAACAATCCACATTCGTAAATGCAGATACATGACGTTTCATGAACGGCCATTTAACGATATTAAAAATTCTCAAAATTAGAAACTTTTTTAAAACCGAAAGGTACACTTCTTTTGCGTATGAAATTGGAAGAAGACGTGATTTTCTACCGCATAAGTAAAAGAATGAATATTTTTATGCATGTTTTCCATGAAATATAATTGAATTTTGCAAGGGCATCGAATATCAATGAGAAAATTGCATACCACTTAAGTAGCCACTTTTTACAGAGTATCGATCTTGCATGCAGCCGAAAATAAGTTCTTTCGAAAGCTGAAACCCTGAGGTAACTGGATTATTATAGATTTTTGCCGCATCTTGATTAGTTTTACGACACTACTTTATTTATCTTTTCGAAACAAGTACGCATTTCGAAATTTTGCTTGACATTTCTTGCGATAAAACATCTACTGTATATATGAGGGAACGTGATTGGGGGATGTGCTCCATGAAATATATTTAAAATTACACGACTATAGAAAATCAATGTGATGCATGCGTGCCAATTAAAACGTCATTTTATGCATACTATGATTTCTACAAAAGGTCGCAAAGCAGTCAATTCAAAATGCGGCATTCTGAGAAGTCCGAAGCTTATTGAGAGTCTGCCACATAACAAATAATATTTCAAATCAATTTAAATAATCCCTCCTTATTTAAAACGGTTTTCATACGATCGGTTACGCATTGTATATAAATACAAATATACGTATATACATATTTATATGAGACAGTCGGCAAGATAGAATAAACCAAAGTCAGCACGAGAAGCCTGCCAATGACTCTGACGATGAGAATGAAAAAACTACCGAAACATCAGCATGAATACAACCTGGTCCATGAAATCACCTTCTCTTTTCCATCTTCTGGGATGATAACCCATAAAAATATATAAATTTGGAACATATCACAGACCACTCCTTGCGAAAGCCATGATATTATCCCTCAAATGTTCATTTGGATCTGGGCCAGTACTAAATGACCGCGTTTCCACATTTCTTTTTCTCAATTATTGGCGAAATCTTTATTTTTGGAGCAAGCTAGCCCTCTGTTAATCTAATAATACCGCCACCTAACCCGTCGTCTGAACGAAACTTAATGCAAAACTTCACATAATTTATAACCGTGCTCCGCAAAACATCCTGTGACTGGTTATATGTCATGCACGTAACTGTTCATCGCATTCGACTTCATGATGGAGATAAACTTTATTCCACTCTACACGTCATCGTAAATTTTGTTTGCATTGTCGAACTTCGTAAACCAACGGACATTTATCTTGTTTGTTTATATTTTGTAGGATTTGCGGCCGCTCTGCTTGGGAGATGTTATTTATATAGAGTTTGTCCCATGCAAGCATGTATGTTGCGCCCCATTACTGTTATTTGGTGCCCACGTATACTTGTGAAGGAAACATCTAACGTTTTTTGACGGCGGACCGCGATATAACTGGCAGCTGAGACTATGTTTGGTTTCCTGTCTGTTAGTATGGTAAACTCTGTGTCTAAAGGGGATCACAACAGTTGTATGAGTGTGCATTAACTTGTAACGGATGGTATTTTGGCGGTTTTTGTATGAGTTCAAATAAATTTTCATGCCTGCCACAATTTCAAAACAAAGTATCCTCTTTAAATACGGTAAGTGACGTATCTCATGAAATGTTGGCGGAAATTCTGAAATGCGTTTTCGATTACGAAGGATTGCTTGATCGCGGTTGTAATACTGCTTATCTTGTGGCATAGTCTTATAACATTTCCGACTTGCTAGGATGTCGACATTTACATGCGCTTCTTTTCAATCTCCTGTAGAAAGCGCGCTCGGTCAAAATGGCTACTTAAGTAGCATGCATTTTTCCCATTGATTTTCGATGGTCTTGGAAATGCAAATATATTTTATAGAAACCTTAAACAAAAATATGCCTTCTTTTAGTCAATCAATAGAAAATCACGTATTCTTTATACTTTATACTTAAGAAAGGAGAATTATTAGGTTTTAAAAAAGTTTTCTAATTGCCGAATAATTTGGAGCCTGATCATTTGTTGCATTAGCGCTTAGTGATTTCACTCTACAAGGTGCATGCGTTCCTTGCAAAGAAAATCACATATTTTTCTATGACATTAAAGAGATATCATAGAGAATTCATAAAATTTTGCAATCGATGCGGATCATGTTGTACATTTCATGAGGAGCAATGGCAAACTGACAGGTACGATGCCATGTGAATAGATATTTCGCGGTCTTAAAAAGTCTCATAATTAGAAACTTTTTTAAACCCTAATTATACTTCTTACCTAGTTATAAAATATAAAGAAGACGTGATTTTCTATTGATTGATTAAAAGAAAGCATATTTTTGTTCGAAGTTTCTATAAATTGTATTTGAATTTCCAAGACCATCGAAAGTCAATGGGAAAAGTGCATGCTAATTAAGTAGACATTTTTTATCGAGCCCGCTTTCTGCAGGAGATTGGATAGAATTGCATTTAAAAGCCGACATCCTGCCAAGCTGGAAATGTTATAAGAGTTTGCTATAAGATAAGCAGTCTTACAACCGCGATCAAGTAATCATTCCTAATGAAAAAAACGCATTTCAGAACTTCAGCCAACATTTCATGAGATAGGTCGCTCACTGTATGTACACTGATACGGTCCGCCCACATTTTCAATGACTGCTCTAATATTGCATTTTGCTGATGGATGCCTGTGCATGTTAAGTTCTAACACGGCAGGTCAACAAACATTTTAATATTTTGGCCATTTACTGCATGTTCTTATAAAACAGTTATATTCTTATATCGCAAAGTGCATTTTGGTCTATATAATTTATTCAAAATCTGCCAAAATATCTATGAGGTCGTGAGTCTGGTAGTCATCTGGTGGATTCTAAGTGAATTACTTTAAAAATCCTGCTTGGCAGTCAACTCACTGTATCACACTTGGTGGATTCTAGAGGTTGCAGAAGGTTGGGCGGGTAACTTGACCCAAACGTGATTAAACTCGCGTCGTCCGGCGGGGTCTCGAAACTCAAATGTTTAGAGCGTTGACAGTACTAAAGCCTTGCCCTTACTGGCTAGGTTCGAATCACACCGAGGCGCCGTGTTTTTTTACAGCTGCCAAAACATCTATAAAAATGCGTTTTTTATTATGTTATGACCATTTGCCCCATCTTTGCTTACTCTTAGTTTGCGTTCTGCAGTTATGGTTGTACAGCTGAGTAGCCATATAACTGCTAGTATTTTGATGTAACTATTAATCATTTGCTAGTTGAATGTCTTAATTACGTACTTGCGAAAGGTTAATCGCCGGAACAGTGACGCTTTATTTTTTCCAAGTTAAAATGGCTACTAAATAATAGTAAAATTGCTGTCAAAACAGAATTTTCAAAATGCTCAGACAATGATAGCCCACTTAATAGAAGGATTGACAGTGCTTGATATTACAGTACTTTAGACTCCAAATCGTACTGCATTGCTAATCCGACTTTGTAAAGTCGAAATGACATCTAGTTCTGTCAAAATAACTTATGTGTAAGCGGACTGATCCTCAAGATAAGCACCAAACTAGAAGTAAATTTTTAAATGCTGCGCACCGTGTGTAGTAAACCGTTTGAAGATAAATTCCCTCCCTCTTAAATAAAAACACGTTCAGATGTGGAACTATGGTCCAAAACACGTATTAGCTTAAGCAATTGACAAAATATGTCGCATCATATATGTTCCCTCAAATTTGCAAAGGAAATTTCCTTGAAAAGCCTGGACGAGCTTGTAAACTGCGTAACGTTTAAGATCTCCAAACATTCTCCCTTTCTGTCATCAGGTTTCTTGTGATAGGTCACGTATTTTAACCATTAATCTATACGTGTATAGCATTTAGAAAGGCAGTTACCTGATTTTTTGTGGTCTGCGACTTTTCAGATCTCAATTATATTCTTTGAATTTTGGCCCCAGCCAACGAAAAGTATTCTTTACTCACTAGAGATACTGGATTATTTACTAGGCTTCTCCAGGGTTTAGATACTTCATGCACCGCCCTTTCATCTCAGGGCTGTCTTGGTGTACCATCACAGATATTTTCAGATTTGGGCAAATTTCTGTACACCACCAGCCAAATATAGCTGTTGATACATTTGGCTTCCGCCTGATAGTCAGAGCCAATCGCACAGACTCGCGATCAGACCAGCCAAGGCCAACTTAATCAGATCGAAGAACACCGAATTACGGATACACAGGGAGTGCGTTAATTCCGTTGGTCTTTCTCGATCTCCCGATGATGGGAAAACCATACCCATTTTGGACACTTTCAGTCCGTGTGAAGGTGCTCTATGCCCATTCTAATGGCTCGTTTGTCGGCCTCATCCCCTTTAACGCTGATTTAAAGCAACTACTGGCCAAATTAAGCGTTATTCTTATCTAGCCTGCTTTTTATATTCAAAAAACTATTGGAGTAATTTTTGTCGGATAGTCCAATTAACCGGAATCGGTTAAAGTGCTGCGCCGCTAGACTAAAGCTTAAAGTAAATTTACATGTTTTGGAGTGGTTGCGGAAATGCGTTTACCTATGGCCGCTAATTGATTGGTATGTTTCTGGCCTGTATAAAGCAGAAAGTGAAAATTAGTTTGATACAGATTATCAACTATCCGCTTTAAACTTGAATCGCTGATTTAATATTCCATCGACAAACGAAGTCAGAGTGGAATCCATACCACTGAGAATTTAAAGAACACGCATAAATAGTTTGACAAGGACAAAAATAAAAAGAGATTTTTAGAATGTAATGATGGCGTAAAATTTTGTATGTTAAAAACTCAGTACATTTAGCATGATTGGACTGCAACAACTAAGGATTCAGCAACAGCAAAAAGATTTAGCACTGTTTTTCACAAGATATTGTGTATTTTTTAAAACAAGCGTCACCAATGTCCTTGTTAATGATTTTTGTGGTCAAAAAAACAAGAAAAAAGGATGCTTTGTCAACAGTCATAGGACATTGGAGTTTGGATTGACAGCTATCAGAACGAAATTCTGTTAACCATTAATAGTATTTTTCCCAAGATTTGCAATATTAGTTCATCAGGTGATAAACGAATAAGATACTGGCTAAGTGGGGTGTAGTTTATTTTATCAGGCATTAATATCAAGCATCTGGTCTTTGTTGTTTAGCTCAGAGTTAACTCTTAGCTAACACCTGTGCCGCCAATATGGTAAGTTACTACACATTTGTATACTTTTGGTTGCCCTTTGGCTGTTTGTGAATATAATGCGGTTATTCTGCAGTAGTTGATAGATAACAACTCAAACAGTTGCAACGAATTTAGACCGCGACTAAAAAGGTCTGTTGCAAATAATTTTGCTGAAAATTCTCGCATTAATATCTTTGGTAATTAAAAAATGTAGCCACACGACTGTTACAGGAAACTATTATTATTTATCTCCGATAGACAATTCAAACTATAAAAATATTCGATTTGCCTTTATAAACAGAAGGATTTCTCCGCTTTTTTCTTGTATAATAATTTCCCTGTATTTTGTGTTGCACACCTATGCATGCTTTGGTCGCAGATGTCGCAGAAACTAGACCAGAGCAGGTCGTAAAGTTTTTAATATAGTCTTTAATTTGTCCCCATCTGCCCGTTAAGATTACAATAATTGAAAACTTTGAGCTCTCCTACGGTCAAATTTTCCTGACGGGTAAGATTCATAGACTGCTGTGAATGCAAAACGATATGGGTCCGGTCTATGCGCCCAAAGTTTGTTATCTAGTAAATCATGGAAATTCTTAAAAGTTGAACCACCGCTATGATCACAGGCATGATGTTAAACAGAACCATAAAATTAAATTAGATTGCACAATATGCCGTCCTGAAATGCTCTATTTAATCAGACGATGTGCAAGATTCATATTGTTACCACAAAGTCAGACAGATAGCGTAAGTTAAAAACTAACACGCAAAATATTCTGGGTTTCTGAAGATCGCTTGTTACTGCCTTAAATGACTGAGTATTCAGAAGACATTTCGGCAGCCTGGTAAAAATGTGCAGAGCATCGGCTGGTCCTCAGTAAGAAACCGGATTAGGCACTGTGGATTCCTTGGGATAAATTGTGACAAACAGAGGTTATACAGTGTTTAATACAGGCACGAGAGGCTAACGCTATAAACAGATCGGTAATTCTTCTCCAGGCACCCTGTCAAAACTTGGATGTCAGGAAACTGTACAAATTGAAAAAAACAGAGTCATATATAGGCTGTTCCTACCGACTGAGAAGGTTTTATGCAAAAAGCAGCAGGCGCTTGCCTTAAAATTTAAATTGCATAAAAATCAAATTCTTAAATAAACATTTGACCTTATATTTGACTGAAAATATTCCGGTTTACAATCATCTTTCTGATGACGAAAATAACTGTTTTTATTACAATTTTTATGTACCCACTGAATAAAAATTAATTTCGAAATTAAGTGCATTGTCTACAATGCGACATTTTTCGCATTCAGCCGCACGCCTCCAGTCGAAAAAAACTGCGCATGCTGAGTTTTGACATCGTTTCCGGAGCAGAACATAGTACACAATTTATGGTCTATCGTTTGGTCGGACTTGCGCGTAAGACTTCGTTCTGTTAATCTCACAGCCACACAAAATTCACAAGTTTACGGAACAAAGAATTTACTATATAGCATTTTGAAGGGAGCCGATCGGAAGCCATGTCAAGGCAGCGTGACGATTAGAAATGGGGGCTTTCCGCCAGGTATGTTTCTAGTAGAAGGTCTCCACAGATATATTTCGTCAGAGATTTGCGTGAAGGAGTTTTTTCCGCAAGTCGGATAATTCACTAGTAGACTTACTAGTTATTTCTCCCGGATATGTCAGATTACTGATGGAGAATGGATAAGGCTATCTTACGGAATCATCTTAGGTTAGTGCGAAAATCGCCGTAGTTAGCAGTAGCTGATCCGAAACATAAAAGAATAGTTTCTTGTGTAAAATGTTGCAGGTTAGTTTAAAGCCATTAAAAAGGAATGTAAGTTAAGTTAAACAAATGTAACGTGAAGACAAGTAGAAAGTGACTGGAAATAGATTTGGAAAAATTTGAATGCACATTTAGTCTAAAAGACTCGATCATCGATGTACAAAATGCGACTGAGTTGGTACCTTGCTCTTTTGTTGTCCTGTTCAGGAAACATTGCAGAGTTAATGCTTTTAGCATATCTAGAGGATTATTTTACCTGGAATTTGAAAAGGTTGTTATATAAATGTAGAGTTCAGCTCAATTGCAAACACTTCCTAAAGTGCAAATTCTATTTCATTAAAATGACTTCGCAGAAGTCAGGTAGGGTAAACAACGTAGATGTAACAATGCGCCTTCCTAATTCTTCCTCGCAGGTCTTTTTCTTATTGTAGGGACGAGCAGTGTAGTTGTAGAAGCGGACTTCCAGTTTTAGCGTGAGAGTTTGCATTTGTTGACTATGTACATCCTTATCGATTGTCTACTTATTTTCTGAATTATGATATGGTCCGATTCTAAGTTTAGGAAAGTCACGGCATGCTGTTAGCGCAACTCCACCCTCAAACGGTCATTCCCTCTGGGTGCATAATATCCCATGAGCAATGCAGAAAATAGCTCTTTTTGGTAAACTAACACAAAATATTTGATTCCAGCCATTTGCCTGAACAATGTGTAAAAGTCGTCTGACGTTTAAAAGTGACATGCAAGGCAAATGTTCCATTTATTTTTATAATAATTATCTGAGGAATATTGGGCCTACATAATGGCAATCGTAGAACAGACACCTTCGGCAGAAAAGGCGCACGAGAACAATTGTCATTTTATGTAGTATCTGTATCATGAAACGAAAACATTTGTAATGAGAAGACATTTCAAATGTTTCAATTTCATTCAATAGTTTGAGAGACCGGCAGTAAGTGGGGCCAGATTAAACTATACTAATTTTTGCAACCCTCCCTCGAGGAATGAGAAAGTTTACATTACGATCACTACGTAGAAAACCCCCTCAGTATATTCCAACAGCAGAAATGGCAAAATTGGTTGTGCTCCTGCAAATGAAGTAATCTGCTGTTTTCAGATCACGCTGTAGTAGTCCGTCAGGCCGACCATGCTAGTTAGGCAAGCCACTATTACTATGTTCTGGCAGAAAAAATCTCATTCCCTGTCGGAAGCTACTGTGTACTGCATATTAGCACAAAGCGTATTTCAGGAATATCGCTTGTGTTTTACACGATGTTTTGGAGATGTTTATACAAGATAGGCCGAGCACGAGCGGTAGGCACGTGTGTTTCTGCTGTTTACGTCTAACAATCTAGATCCTACTTAATAGGCAGAATGTCGAAAATTACATTAAGCATAAAAACAAACTTGGCTGCCGCGACAAAAAAGACACGAAAATTAGATGCATGAAGTGTACGCATAGTGTATCATGTGTAATTTCACTAATAAGAAAAAAATACTTTGCTGGGGTAATTCAAGTAGTTAGGGGTTAACTATTATATGCCAATTCATTAAAAGATAATAGAAAAACTACTTGTCTATCATACATAAACTTTACTTGTAATCAGCTGGACACAGCGGACTACTCAGTTGAAAGAGCAATTAATTTGCTGAGTTAGGAGTAGTTCAGCATCGTCCAAGATGTGACACCAATGTACACTCTTTCATTTTTCCACCTTTGGGCGCCTTTAGGTAAGATCTGATGGAAACTATAAAATGCATATTTTGATAAGTCCTTTTCAGTTTCATAAATTTTAAAAGATGGAACATATTAATATCCCAAACGGATGAAAGTATCTTAATGTAAGAAATGGTAAAAAATGTGAGTATGAATATGTAAGAGGGGACTTTATTGCCTGTTCGCGCATTTGTCTGGCGCATAAATCATTAAGCCTTAAAAGCGGAACTGCAACATGGCAGACCGGAACAGCCCCGGGTGGTGGGGGGGGGAACTCTGATAACATTTACTCAGCGTCTTGCTTTTACGTCTGGCAGGCAGTTACGATGAACAGGGCAGCTAAAAGCATGACTGCCTAAAACTGCAAGAAAAAAAACAGTTTCAGGCAAGAAGGGAGTTCGGGTGGGTCTGTCCTACAGGCAGGCGGCACATTCCAGAGCACCGACCTTGTTCTGCAAGCTGGCACATTCCAATGTTGGGTCACCCGAAGCTCCCCCCGCAAGCATAAGACCAACGCTGCCGCTGTCAGCGCCGCGAAGGTAAAGGTCGGCCCACAGTGCATGCCAGGCTCATAAATGCGCCCAAGTGACCTCAGGTCTGCATCCTTTCTCCGTTAGGCAAAAGGCCAACTTACGGAATAGGGAAATGGCACGAAAGCTAGGTTCGGAAGGCCGCATATCTGGACAACCAAGTAACCTCCACATTGGAAATTGTGGCAAAGTAAATGATCTTTGGAATGCTAAAATTTAAATATAATAGGAAATAATATAAGTAAAAGAGTAAAAGAAAGTCCCGCATTACTGCATGCGTGCCTTTTTTTGTAAGACAAACTCCCAAAGAACAACATGATAAGGCAAATCAATAACCAATCAGCATTCCACCTCCGAACGTACTCGACTGAACAAATGATGATGACATTAATTATATCATATTCAGGTAGTTTATATGAAGTTGGATGGAAGGAGATTAAGATGACAAAATTACAGACTTACCCAATTATATTAACGAAACCTGTTAGAGTGACATTTTTTCCTTGTTAGCCTAAAAATTATGAAGCATCATCTGGTGTCTTATTGTCTCTTGCCTAGATTTTCAACAGATCAAAATGCCAACAATGTCAATTATGTACGAAACTAAAAGCACCCTATACGTACGTTAAACACTGACTTAAACTAAGCAGTAGCAATAGCTACAAAGGCAAGGTACATTTATTTGTGTCTACAAATGATATAAAGCATATATCTGCGTAGCAATGCGATATATTATGCGAAATGCTCAGTTTTGGGCAATCTCGAGCTTGCATTATTGATTTTCGTTTTCATATGTATGTCAAGTTCAAATGTAAATCTTGCCTATGTTAATACAGCGGATGTAATACTTTAGTGACTTTTTGACTTTCTTTCAGTGCAACGCTTGCATTTTGATTGAATGTTTTGCAATCTTTAATTTATTACGTAAGGAAAATATGTGGCGGAAAAAATTGTAAAAACTTTTGCGCATTTTCACAAATGCGCATTTAATAATTTTTATCGTCAAAACAAATGATAGTATATTAAGTCGAACATCAGACACGTTGGACAAAACTACCAACAATAATTTATAACCCTAAAATATAACAAGTTGCTAAAATGATATCCTAGATGGAGGCTCCCTTTCTTAATCCGAGCCATGTTCAATGCTAAGGACATTGGGCGCTTTGCTTTTTCGTTTTGCCAATCGCTGGCCATTTCTTTACGGCAGATTCGGCATTCCGTAGGGAGGCGTTCTGTGCTGACCAAATGCTTCCTGGCAGCGTTTTAATGGAGCTGTAAATGAAGCCATATTGAATCTTCTACCTAACGGGATGTCGGCATAAAGCTGCCCTGGAAGACGATGGCATCTGTGCTATAGTGAGAGAAATATTTTACTGTGATGTAGGCATCAAGAAAAGGAAAAAATCCCTTGTAAATAAACGTTAATCATTCGTGTCTATGCGAAATTGAACACCATATTTTCAATCATGCAGTTAGGGGCAAATTTACTTTTTTATACATAGGTTTCTGTGCCATATGAAGGACGGTGTTTACGCTAACGTGTCGGCGCTAGTGAACCGAGAACCGGCCTAAATATGCCGACCAAAACGCTTATTTATTAGTAAACGTCTGTGCTTAACATAAAAATGTAAGATGAATAATAAATGCAATATAAATTTGTTTGGATACATTCTATTTTAAAAAATGTGAAAATGCTGAATGCATCGAGAATGGTGTCAAATGAATAGGTTAAATTGTTTATAAGAAGATAAAAGCTACTCATACGGCGTAATGTAACAAGCAAAAGACGTTTAACAGTTTTGAAAATAGGCTTTAAGCGCGATTTGTAGTTAGAATGATATAGTGCCAATTTTGGGGTTAGCCAGCAGTCCGCAATTTAGATATAGATTTCTTGCTTTAGCATTTCTCAAGGTATTGTTGACTGAGGCATAGTGGTTTTGCTCGATTTACAACGAACAGATTTTTTCTTAAGCTCGCCAGAAATTATGGGCAGAATAAGTAACTACAATCACTAGCACATCATTTCAGGTGGTGTGGAGTAGGATGGATTTCGAAGCTCATGAGAATATCAGTGTTCCTAGTGAACTTCGCAAAAAGATATATTTTCTGCTATGTGTTATAAAAGCCATCAATATAAAATTCTTCTATAAAGCTTTAGGCAGTCTTTTGAGTTCATGGGATTTTGCTCATACGCAGCGACCGTTTGGTCTCACGTTTATAGTCGTCCAAACGTGAAACATCATCTCTAAGTAAAATAAGCGTCACCAAGGAAATTTGACGCAAACAATCTTTGAATCAATCGAGGATATACGTACGAGGACTCTACCTTCCTCCAGGACACAATTGGGACATTTAGTTGATTAGTTAAGCTTCCCAAAATAGTGATAACCTTTCCGCAGCAAACAAAGAAATTCTTTTGTCCCGCGACCCGTTGGAATCACTTTTTGCTATCAGTGGCTATTTTTGGGATATCGTTTCACAACGGTAAATTTATACAAAAATGGCTATAGAAATATTAAGATATTTTTAAAGTTGCTAATGTTCTACGCGGTCCAGGCTTAAATTGCACACTTACAGAAACTAGACTATGCAGATTACGTTTTAACACATAGCTAGATGCTAAAGTCGCGATTTAGTGATGGAAAAGTAGTGACTTAGTGATGATGATTTAGTGATGACAGAGTAATACCAATACGTTTAAGTAGAAAAATGGATGCCTGCAACCGTTCTGTTTTTGTCGACTAGACTGTAAATTTGGCTTCCTAAATCAATAAATCATCTGGTCCTCGCAAATTTATCTTCTAGATTGTACGTGGAAGTTATGATTGGTAAAACTTTCAGGCCTTAATTACTCTCCACTCGTATGTACAGTAGATGTGCTAACTCATGAAATGTTAACCAAAATTTCGAAATGTGTTCTCTTTTCGAAAAGATGAAGTAAGTAGTGTTGTAAAACTAATTACGATGCAGCATAAATCTATATTGATGCATTTACTTGAGGGTGTCAGCTTTCGAAAGACCTTATCTTTGTCTGCATGCCAGACCTATACTCTGCAAAAAATGCCAACTTAACTAGCATGCAATTTTCTCATTGATTTTCGATGCCCTTGAAAATTCAATTATAGTTCATGGAAAACATGTATAAAACTATTCCTTTTATTTACTTATTCGGTAGAAAATCACTTCTTCTTTCAATTTTTACTCAAAAGAAGAGTATAATTCGGTTTTAAAAAAGTTTATAATTGGGAGAAATTTTAAATACCGTTAAATGGCCGTTCATGAAACGTCATGTATCCGCATTTACGAACGTGGCTTGTAAAGGTAGCAATGCTGCTCAAATCCACTGCTTAATTTTATGAACCTCAAATGGTCTCCTCTTAACACCGTAGAGAAATGCATGGTTTTCCGTACACAGAAAATATACAGCTTGTAGATTTGAAACCCTGAATGCAAGTGTCACAGCAAGACGGGTTCAAAATTATAATGGAAACCATATCAGACCATATGAGGTTCATAAAATTAAGCAGTGGATTTGAGCAATACTGTTAACTTTAAAAAGCCACATTCGCAAATGCAGATACATGACGTTTTATGAATGGCTATTTAAAGGTATTAAAAAATCTCATAATTAGAAAATTTTTCAAAACTGAATTATACTCTTCTTTTAAGTAGGAAATTGGACGAAGACGTAATTTTCTACCTAATAAATAAAAGAATGAATATTTGTATGCATGTTTTCCATGAAATATAATTGAATTTTCAAGGGCATCGAAAATCATTGAGAAAATTGCATACTACTTAAATGGTCATTTTTTGCAGAGTATAGATCATGTATGCAGCCGAAAATACGTTTTTTCGAAAGCAGACACTCTGAGGTAACTAGATCTTTATAGATATATGCTGCATCATGATTAGTTTTACAACACTATTTAGTTTATATTTTCGAAACGAGAACGCATTTTGAAATTTTGGTTAACATTTCATGAGTTAGCCCATCTACTGTAAATGCCACGGATGGGCCAAATTAGTCTGACGCAAATATTAACGTAGGCAATTTTCCAGGTATTGAAAAACACAGAAGTTTGCTTGTATGTGTAAACTGTTTGTCAGAAATATATTCTGCAAACACATAGCCTATTTACCGCAATGGGCTAGGTAATTACGTGAAATAAACAAAAACGTAGGAGCCGCAAATAATAATCTCGATTCCATGACTACATTTCATGGATTTAGCCATAAAGGTAGACAAAGTAATAAAATAATTGAAATTACCATACGAATTTACCTAATACCCTTCGTTATGCAAAGGACGTTCGCCCTGCACATATGAAAACTTGCTACATTAGTCATGCAGCACTTTCACAAAGGAAGATTTTGTTTGCTTAAAAGATTATCATATATCGATTGCGAAACAAATTGCTATGACGAAAACCGTCAAATGCAAAGATGCTCTTGTAACCGGACAATGATTAACAGCAGAAAGACATACGAAGCATAACGAAAAAATGTGGAAAAATAAACAATGTTGATAGTTTGTTGGTCGTCTTTTTGCCCATAATGCATTCATTAATCTGGCGAACATGACTGTATCGGACGGGTGCATGTGATGTTTCAACGCATTGGAAACTACCTTTTCCCTTTGCCCAACGTCTTTTGTTCAGGTTTTTGGTAAGATTAAGGCAAAAACCGTCGGCAGTAATATGAATGTTTCGCGGACCGCTGACGATGCTGTTGGTTGAGGTGTTGACAGGGAGATTATTGTCGTACGTTTTACCTCAGTTGTGCTCTACTTCAGCGACACATAGGATCGTTATTCAGCATATTTATAATTTGCATTAGCTCTCGGTAAATGTCATTGTGGCCAAGACACTATTCGAGATGCCGATAAACTTCTTGTTGTTTATAGTGTCTGGTGCGAACTGGCAGGTTTGCCTCTGAGAGAATTCGATGCCCGTCAAAACTATAAGCTGTGGCCTGTATGCGAAAATTGCTATCGACTCAGCTTGTTCTCGTAAGATTATTTTGCGGCACATGACCATTCTAGCCATCTCAGAGGTCTGTACGCCAAAGGACTCAAAGAAGACCGTAACTAGGCTTCTAAACGGCACATCTCTGACCAATGTACGCTGAACCCTCCTTTGCGCGGTTCCCTGTTTACAATTGACTTTGTTGTGAGCATTTTGTTGACGAAGTCGAATTGTTCGCCGTTCTTCCAATTGTGCGCTAAGCTGGCTTTGACAAATATGCCCTCTGAGCAGTTCTTATCAATGTATAATGATCCCTTTCAGTTCCTGTAAAAGTAACTAACAGTGCTAACAGGGATGCTGATTTATCAGTGAAGTTCATGGCTCTGCAGACCGCACATTTCCGGGAACCTGAACAAACGTTAGTACACAACCTCTCGTCGAAAAATCTTACAGTGGCCCAACCAAAAGTTCTACAACGTGGATCTGGTTTTAACATAACTGACGCCGACCTTGTCCCATTCATTGCTTCTTTCGAATCTGTGCTACGTCAAACCGGCGCCACAGACGAGGCAAAAGACCTCCTCCGACATCGAGTCTCTTCACTTCTCATGTCACACCGAAAAACCCATTCGCTGCCAAGAGATGAACAAAAGGCCCTAAGGGAGTTGAAAGCGGACACCAAAATAGTTATTCTGCCTGCAGACAAAGGCCGATCAACTGTTATCCTTGACAGGGTGGATTACCGAAACAAAGCGCTCATGCTCCTCAACGACCGGGAGTCCTATGTGGTCAGCGACGCCTCCGGTCTAAAGTCCCTACTGGCGAGGGTTAACAGGGTTCTGTCTCGACTAAAGAAGGAAAAAAGTCATCACCGTCAAAGAATGGTATATGGCAAAGCCCACAGAAACACGGATGGCGAGATTATAATGTCTTTCAAGGGTACACAAGCCAGATGTTCCCCTCCGACCAATCGTTTAACTCCGAGGCACACCCACGTACGGGCTCGCAAATTGGCTATTTCAGAAGCTTAGATTCCTATCCGCGGGCTCAGAAACAACAGTACACTCAGCAGAGCAATTCCTCGACAAAATAAGGGCGGTCACGATCTAACCTAATGAGAGGATGGTGTCATTTGACGTCGTCTCACTCTTCACGTCCATACCACAGGCCCTTGCGGTCGAGACGCTCAGTGACCTGCTTCGCCAGAATTACGACGAGAGCGATGGCCAGCCCACAGCTCAGGATCTCATGGAACTCATGGGGCTCTGCATCAAGACATTTTTTACCTCCGAGGCGATCACCTATGAGCAAAGTAAGGGCACTCCGATGGGTTCACCAATCTCCGGACTCATTGCCGAGGCCGTTCTGCAAAAACTCGAGAAAAGACTGTTCGGGGAATACATCCAAAGTTTTGGGCGCGCTACGTTGATAGTACCTTTGTACTCATCGATCAGGATAAAATTAGCTACTATAAAGAACTATTGAACTCAGTCATCCCCGACCTACAGTTCATGATGGAAGAAGAAGTGGAGAGCAAACTTTCATTTTCGGATGTTCTCATCTGCCGCCAACCAGACGGTAAACTGGCGACGTCCGTCTACAGAAAACCGACGAACACGCTGCAAATGCTCAGTTACAACAGCAATTACCCACTGCAACACAAACGAAGCTGTGCACGCACGCTATACCGACAGGTGGAAACTCATTGCAGCACTCCAGTCAGCAAACTGGACGAGATGAAGCTCCTCTGAGAGCTCTTCAGAGCCAACGGCTATCCGCGAACATTCGTTGAAGGGAGCCGAAAGCAACCAAGGATGCGGAATGAAGAATCTATTCAGCCAAAATCGTGGCGGAGCATTCCATACATGAAAGGGATCTCCTAAGCCGTAGCCAGATCCCTCGCGCCACTCGGAATAGGCGTTGCCCACAGGCCCAACTCAACAATCCGTCGACAAGTGATGCGTCCAAAAGACCCGATCCCTAAACAGGAGATGTCGGCTGTTGTCTACCGACTTCAGTGTAGCTGCGGAATGTGTAACTACGTTGCGGAAACCGGCCGACAGCTGCAAACGCGCATGCACGAGCATAAGTTGGCCGTGCGAAGGTTGGACCCAAAGTCGGAGGTAGCTACCCATGCCGCCCAAATGGGACACGTCTTCAACTTTGACGCCGTTGAAAATGTGGGCCGAGGTGATGATCATACGGCAAGGCAGGTGCAAGAAGCCTGGATGTCTACAGACTGTTCTCCCAACCGCCACATCAATTTACCTCCCCCTTATCTGGTTTTACGGACATTCTTGACGGGGGACAGTCACGGCGCAGGACAATCGGGGCCGCCAATTATCACCGCGGCCGACGAAGATCGGCGGGATTCAGGTCACGATGACATGCGGGTCGGATGCAGCCACACAGGCGGCATTGATGGGCCAGGCATTGGACAAAGTGCGCCATAAAAGGAAAGCTGTGTGCACGACTGCTCAGTCTCTGAAGATGGGTAGAAGAAACGACTACCCGAAACGTCAGACCTCAAATACACCTCTCCCAGTGAACGCCTCCTTTTCGCAGGCCGAAATTTAAATAAAATGTACTTCTTCAAAAGTTGATTTCGTGGACACGGAATACACTATGTTAAAAAAAAGTTAACTTGAATATGTTGGCATTTGAAACTGGCATCGCAGACGTTTAAAAAAACCGTCGCCCGACCAACTCTCTCGTGAGCAAAAAGTACATCTGAGCTTGTCAAAAGTTGCTGGAAGACAATCGGAAATTTCCGCATGACACTGCGCACTAAAGGCAGTGTCTGCGTATTTAGAGGAAAAAGATGCAATCGCTGGCATCAGAAGTTCACTAGACTGGCATTTTGAATACGCACTTGAGTCTATCATTAAAGACAGTCGAAGATAATGCAGATGGGTACACAAAGAACGTGGTATATGTAGAACGCAGTTGGCATGCAACCGCATGTCTAATCGGTGTTCATCGCTGTGGCGTCGTTTTGGATGCACCAACTGATTATTGGTCCGCACCTCAGTCGTTAATTGCTTCATTTAATCACTGAACACGAGTAGTTGAGCATTATATAGCAGTGGTATGGAATGATGGCAGCTCTCAGTGCGTGAATTGATTGGTGGATGCTGGTCAAACCTTCCAGTTTGAAAAGACGAAAAATCAGAAGACGAGGTGGCCAGCAAATGTAGCTTTCGGTAGATTTTTGTCGGGCCAGTACAGTTATATGGGAAGGGAGTAGAAGTAAAACATGTCAGCGATAAGCGAAATCGATAAAAGTTCACCTTAAAACACAGGCGGAATGTGAAAATGTGGAGGAGGGGGGTTTTAGCAGTCACTGTCAGGGTCGGGGTAAGAGCGGGAGGACGCAGGGAGAGTTGCAGCATTAGTCGACCTTCGACCACTGCAGGCGCGGAGCCTGGACGTAGTTCTTCTGGGCTCATACAGTTGGCTTTCGTAACCTAATGGCGGCCGCTTCCACCGTCGATAACAGGCGCTGGCCTAGTAGCTTAGGGTAGCTCAATGGGACCTTATAAATCACACGAAAACCTTCGTTGGGGTCCAAGCTATGTCCGGAGAATGGCGCGAGAATGGCGGAAAAGCCAACAAACACTTGAGCCGCAAGCTGGTTGAGTCATTAATCCCCAGTCCACTGCCAATTAACAGACTTTATGATCTGCCAGCTACGGAGACCGATTGTGAGAAAGTATGGAGGCGAGAATCGAAAACGGTGAATAAATTGCGCGATTAAAAACTTGGGTGAGGACCCACAATCTATCATCACATCATCTACGAAATTACGCAATGAGAAACGAAGCTGCTAATTGTGTTATGCGTGGGGTTAGTAATGACAGTTTTCAACAAATTCTGCGCAGTTTATGTCCCCATCGCCTTTATATGCGACTTTCCCTGATCAAAAAATGAAACATTCCAGCCATGTGACTGGTAATATTCCTGTTCCAATGATGACATCTTCTTCTAAAACTTTTCTGAAATCTCGCCTACTTTCTTCTAATGGCGTTTTCGACTTCGCCAAAAATAACTTATCAATAAAGTCGCATAAGCTAGTCGTGAATCGGTATCTCACGAGAAAACAATAATAGTTTTGAAAATCCCCATCACTATGTTCAATAGAGACAGTGGCGCATGAACGTTCCTTTCGGTAAATTATCATCAGGCCAATACAGTTACATATGGCGAGGTGCAGTGGGCGAAACAAAAGTCGATAAAAGTTAGGTTTGAAATTACAAGCTAGGCAAGAGCGGAAGGACGCAGAAAGTTGAATGTGGTTAGTCAACCTTTGACCACGGTAAGCGCGGAGCCTGAACAAGGTTCTTTTGGGCGCATAGGGTCGGTTTTCGTAACCTTACCCCGCTCTATGTAACTGTATTGGCCTGATGAGAATTTAGCGAAAACAGAAAAATTTGCATTTGTCTATCCAAAATGACTATGATTGGGGAAGATTCTCTACTATTGGAAATATGCCTAACAAAAGCAGTCGCGAATTTCTGCAGTCAGGAAAAAATCATGCATCAATTGAAAAAAGATACTAAGACGCTTGGCGCAAATTTTTCAAGAACAAATCAGCAAAAACGCAATTCACCCGAAAGAATGATTGGAAACATCTGCTGCGACTTGACGCAGACTTCAGCGCTCCACGTAGTAATTTGTCGGGCACTGCTGATTAGTGGATTTCCGTCAGACACCACCTATACTTTTGAGGAAGAGATAAACGGAACTGTCTGGAAAGTGTGATGAAAAAAGCTAGTTTAAATCTCGAAAGTTTCAACCCCCCCAAAAAAAACTGTACAGGTAAATTAGTATTAATATTGCCTATTGCCGTTAGCAGGACAAAGAGAATTGGCTGAGTAATAGGGTTTTGCTCTTAATAATTGTCCATCATCGAAAGATCCGGGGTCAAAGCCCTTTCCATGGAAACATCGATACAGCGGGTAGATTGATGGTGGACAAAATGTCATTGCTGCTCCTACTCTGTAACTACAACTAATCACTATGCGAATATCTGCGAAGGGCCTAGATTAAGCTCTGGGGTGCAAAGGGTCGAGCATGCCG
>CACRXP010000039.1:1722827-1743454 GCA_902702965.1 Spirometra erinaceieuropaei | reverse complement strand
CCTTGTATGCCGCATCGTTGCGAGGACCTAATGGGGAGGCATTCAGAAAGGTCATAAATACGACACATGCACTGGTTTTCCATAATAACCAAGCGATTTACCGGAAGCATAACCACGAATGGGCACTGTATCGGTGTGTTTAGAAGTTCCGTAACCCCCAGAATGACAAATACGCTGAATTAAAAAAATTCCCGGACGTTCTTTAAGTAAACTATCACCCTAAAAACTTTAGCGGCCGCTGCATTAGCGTAGAAGACGTCAGTCAACGTCACGTTAGTCCTATCCTCAAACGAGGATCCTCATACGTCTAGAACTCCTCGGAAGCCGTCAACTGCATCCTCACGTCAACGGAAACTAAGGTTGGGCGTATAAAGTAGACGAACATCAGGTGCAAAAATGTATAGTTAAAATATTCGTTGTCACATTAAGGGACATCTGCAGTCGGCTACCGGATCCAGGGCGATTGCAAACAGAACAGTTTTTAGAAGTACCTTAAAAATGGAAAGCCCCCAGGTGGAAGCAATGGGATGCGATGACGCCAAGTGTGCCGTCGAGATTCATTTGACGAAACCTGGCCATTCCTTCAACTAGAATGAGACTGAAATGCTCGCACGAGTTAACATCTGGGCAGGTCTTTAGCAGCTTTGGACTTGATCTTCCGGTCGGAAGTTCTCCAATAGGTAGAATAACATCCCAGTTCTCAGGACGTGTTTGCAGACGCACAGCGGCGTATGATATTTGCAGAAAATTATTAACGACAAAGACAAGGGAGACTGGAATGGCCACTTCTGTCTTATTTGGCGTCGTCAGCCAATACTGGCAAGTCTAAATGCGAGTCATTATGACGGAGCGTAAATTGCCGACCCGGTCTTTCAGCAGGCAGAAGCGTCTGGCATGGATGCGTGAGATGTTAATCTTGATGGGTTTCATCCTTTAAATACTGCAACCCCTTTGCCTCCGCCCTGATTTCCCTCCTTTCTCTCGCTCTTTGATGTTAGTCTGAGAGCATGTCTGAAAGGTCAGACAATTAATATTCTTGTTCCTTCTGCCAGATTTCCCTATTCCCATATTTAGGCGCATTCATCCTAAATCAGGCGCGCGGAGATTAGCAACGTGGTAGAATGGTTTTTTCCACAGCCGGCCTGTCGAAGGTGGTAACAAAAAATCGCTTACTTTATTTCTTGTTATGGCGGACTGAATACAGAAATATTCCATGCGTATTACGCCACGTATTTGCAAGAAACCTGAAACAAGCTATCCCTGACGGTTTAAAATCAACAAAAAGGCCGTTGAATTCTTAAACGTAGACCGACTAATTCGTGTCGACCTTCTACCAGGCTCAAGAAAAGACTGTTGAATGACATGCCGCGGGCCAGAACCCTACAGATATGATAGGGTAAGTAAATTCTGGTTGTCAATGTACCAACAGGAGGGGATCAGCTAGCCTATTTATGTAATCGGAGAATACAGCTGCCTTGACGTTTTATTTGGTTTAGTTCGGAGTTCGTATTCGCACCCCACAGTAATATTTATCCTACCGGACTTTTCCCTTTCCTTTTTATACACCCTGATCTTTCCAGTTAGCAATTAGACTTAAGTGAAGCCGCTATGTGAAAAGATTAATTTTCTCATATATTTGCTAGTCACTAAGAAAGCTGATGAAAAGGTGGATTATGCACATCACTGTTGTTCTAAGCAAAATCAGCTAAGAAAGTCAGAGACGGTATGAGACAGAGTGCCAAGCGTAAATTTCGAGTAATCCCTGTTATTACTTCTGTAATATAAAATACATGTTACCACGTAAGGTGGCAGAACGCTTTTTTAAAACAAGAAGGTTATAATAACACAAGGGGCGTTCCTTGCGCAAATGATGTTTTTAATCCCAACTGGTCATCATATGTGGGAGAAACGTTGTGATTCATCCCTTGACTGGTGAACTGTGCACCAGATACACAGTTACCGCTACAGGTATTTTAGTCTAAATCCCTGACTCATCAAGGATTAAAAACATACATCGTGATGCTTCTCAATCCGCAGGCCAAGCAGTGGCCATATTTTTCGGCTACCAATCGCCTGCTGCCCGATGATGGCTTTTGCAAGCTCACGAGGCTAGGAAGTGCAAGATACTGGCGAAAATCAGTCAAGGTAACTCTACAACGCAACACTCGTACTGCAACAGAGACTGCCGATAGTTTCTGTCGAGGTCATCGACGCATGTTTTAGTGATTGAAACAAGCGCTCGATTTTCAATACTATAAAAGTCTTTGATGTTGTTGTTGTTGTTCTTGTTGTCAAATAAGACTCCGAATGGTGCTTCGTTCCGCTGGGTATCCAGGATCCAGTGAAAGTGTCAGCAAGCACCCGAAAACATCAGATTTTTCTTATACGATAAATATTCTTGATAGATACAAAACACACGCAGAACATATGCAAATGTACAGCGTTTTACTTGCATTTCTTATGCATTTTCTGCCTTTATACTTCCTTTCTGACCTTTACTGAATGTCCAGCCGCTAGGTATCGCATTAAAATTTGACGTACATAGAAGCCATTAATTTAAGGAAGGGATTTGCTACGCTGTTCTGGTTCAAAGTGTGGGTGAATCAATGGAATTGAAAGTAAACTAAGTAGGAAAAGGATAGTAAAATCGTTAGTGGTGAAGTAGTCAAAGCTGAAATGACAATGGACAAACTGATCTTTCGGTTTAGAGGCAGGGTTGTTTTTAATGTGTGAACTAGTGTCGGGTTGAGATTTGAGTTTAGGGGTTGTGTCAAGTTTTAGGGTTCCGGTCATAAATAGAGTTTGGATTATGGTTTCGGTTAACATTTAGTGGTAAATGTGCGGTTAGGTTCAGCGTTAGGGTTTGGGTACGGTGAGGTTGGAATTAGGATTAGTGTTACTTAAGGTTAGGGATAATGCTAGGGTTACGAGTTGGGTCAACGTTCAATCTAGGCTTGGGCTTAGGACTAGGAATTGAGGTAGGTTTAGGGTTATCGTTAGGTTTGTAATCACGTTAAGGATCGGGTTTACTTTTAAGGTTGAGGTTTGGCTTGCCGTTAGGTCCAGAGTCTCGCTGTTCCGCGTGTTCACTCAGTTAGGCCTTTTGTGGCTTTCCAGCTTCCTTGGAACGCGCGGCAGATTTGTCATACATCAATATAAATACATCAGATTGCCTTTCAGTCTCAGCCTCGGCTTCCTTCCCCTTCTAACGATTTTAGCATCTAACGTCAGCCTACTTCACTTTCAATAACCACATTGCGATTGCACTTGGGACGAGGCAGCGTAATTGGCTCTTGTCTGATTCAGTAATCCTGAACTATGCTCGTTCCTCCATATTAATCTGTACGAAACAAAGTGCGATGGAAAATACACCTTTCAAATAAAGGAATGGCCTGAAATCAGATATGCGCTTAACAGTTTGAAGGACCTGCTTTTTGAGCATGTAGGGTGCTTGATTACTGTATATGTAGGTAAAAGACATGCGGTGGAGTACAATCTGAGGACTCAGGATGCACGAGCAAGTACCGGTTATCAATGAATATCCATAACGGCTGCGGATAGCATTGGAGTTTTGAAACCATCCTTTTTGCATTTGTAAATCGTTAGTACTAATCCATTCTTGGATATACTTGCAAAAGTGCACTCCTACTCATATAAGACAAACAGAACCGAAGCTGGACAGATATTACGAAATTTCCTGCCGAAAAATTACAGCGTGGTTTAAAGTGCTAAATATGATGGTAAACAAGACGACCAGGCGGTACTACCTCTTTTTAAAATGTCGCACTTTTTGTTTTCCTAAAAGGCCGAGAAAGTCTGCTCTACCAGAATTAGCAAACAATTGCCATCGCAGATTGGTATGCGTTTGGTGATTCTCTGGCATCTGGTTTGCTGCCCGCAGGTGCGCTAACGCTCCCGCCGGGTATGCAGGTGGTGTGTATGTCCATTCCAGTCATCCTCGTCCTTATGTTGTTGCTGGCTAAAATCCAGGTCAAGTATTTGCTGTGACCGGGGAGTGCGGTGGTATATCTAAGTGCGGGTCCGGGCGCGTCACCCATCTGCACCCTTCCCTCCCCTGGTCTCCCTGATTATGCCTTGACACCGGGTTCAAAAGGGGAGTCGGAGAGAGTGCGGTAGATGCTGTGCAAGTCTTCCACTACGCGCACTTGACACCGTGCCTGATTTCCCCTTGCCAGGTAGCACACAGTAGACATCGTCAGTGAAAACGCTTAATTTGCCGTTGACTGTATTTCAGAAATTTATCCTCGTCTTAAATGATAAATGTACTGTGTGATTTATGTGCTGAATCTTCCAAAATGCATTAATAAATTACATTTAAGCAGAATTTTGGTGTTTCATTTGCTTTCGTTCAGATAACCTATCGTCTGCTTACTCACAGACCGCAAATTTCTGACAGTGGCGGTGATACTGCCATTCGATGGCATCGTAGTAAAGCATGCGTCACGGTGCTCGATGCTTAAAAAACTGTTCTTAAACTCCAGGTTGGCCAGGCTTAAATTTGAAGTACGTGTCGCCAATGACGGCTGTCGTGCCGGAAACGGCTGATGTAGTCTTTTCCTCTTGATGATAATGCTGCCCTATGCCCTGTGTCGGCGACTTTTGACGGGTTCTCATTTTCCCATTTTTCTATGAACATCAAATCAGCAATCATGAAAAACACCGTTTGTTTACGACAAACTGTACAATCTGAAACCTGACCTTCACACAGCTGCTCCGTGTTCAAACCCGCTAGCAGTGTAACTGATATCATTGCGCCCAGCAAAGTCCAGGGGCTGAGGATTTATTTTCCTAGAGTCTTTATTGCTCTGGCGTTGCGTGAACTGAGATACTTCATGGGCACTACCGGTTGCGCTTCTGCGCAACAAACTGACAAGGTCACTGTTATTTACCGTGCCCCCTGTAGATAATTGTCGATATAAAATAAACCTTAAACCGGCTTAAACAAGTGGAACTCTAGAGTTCAAATTGCTTACATTTGTTGCTGTTAAGCTCTTATTCAAACATCTAGCCTACGCAGAAAACTGAAATGTTCATGTCCAGCTGGTCGCCATCTGTTCGTAAACATCATTAGCTGAGATAACTTTTAACTTAGTAATGCGTTTGATCTCGATAAATATACGTTCGGTTAAATACTTATGTCCACATATAAATGTCTGCTTATATAAAAACGAAATTCTTCCGCATTTCTTCAATTGTTGATTCGTCTCTTACCGTCAGAAACGAATTATTAGGTGCAGGGTTATTTTAAAGGACATAACCGAACAAAATATCTCACGTATACCTATCAACAGCCTAGATCGACCTTTCGTATAATACTCAGACCCATTTCAGTCGAATGACAGATACGGTAGCTTTCTGACCAGGAGTGAGTGACCAGACTCATAAAACGCTGGACGCAATTCTGAAAGGCGGTTTTGAGTAGGAAGGGTTACTTAGGTGAGGTTGAAATACTGATTATCCTACGGCATTATGTTAAAGTAGTTCAGATTTTGCAGGATGTCGGCTTTTTAAGGCACTGCCTTCAATCGCTTGTAGAAATAGTACTAAGTAAAAATGACTACATAAATAGCATGCATTTTTCAAAACTCATTTTCAATGGTCGTATAAACTCAAATATATTTTATAAAAGACGTGAGTAAAAATGTGCTTTCTTCCAGTCGTTTGACAGAGAATCAGGTCATCTTCATAGTTTATCCTCAACGAAAGAGTCCAACTTGTTTTCAAACAAGTTTCTAATTATAAAGTTTTCAAAACCATGTAATGTCTTTTCATACAGCATCGTACCTGTCCGTTTACACCTGCTCCTCATGCAATTTACGGCATAGTCCGCATCCATTGCAAAATTTGTACAAATAGCATGACAGCTTTTTAAAGGCGTAGATGAATAATTGATTTTCTTTACGGGGAACGCATGCACCTTGTAGTCTTAAATCATTAGGCGGTTATACAACGGCTGGTCCGGCTCTAAATTATTCGAGAATTAGAAAACGTTTTTAAAAAGAAGTTAAACGCTTTCTTCGAGTATAAAATATGACGAAGAGTGGAAGGAAGCATATGTTTTTTCACGTCTTTTATAAAATGTATTTGAATTTATACGACCGTTGAAAATAAGTGTGAAAATGCATGCTACTTATGTAGTCATTTGTACTCAGTATTATTTCTACAAGCGATTGAAAGCAGTGCCTTCAAAAACCGACATCCTGCAAAATCTGAAGTACTATAAGATAGTGCCGTGGGATAGTCAGTGTTACAATCCCACATAAGTAATTCTTCCTAATAATAAACGTCATCCAGAATTTTGGCCAACATTTCATGAAATCGGTCACTCACTACACCTATCACATTCTATCGATTTGAGAGTAATATAGTGAGTGTATTGAAATTATTATAATGTCACCATGATAATCAGGAAGGGGTTAAAAAGGGTCACTTGAGGGACTTTGAAGACGAATTGACAAGCCCAAGTATGCTGTGAATGCTTTCCAATTCGGAGTTTGCATTTTTATTAAAACGTCTTACAAATAATTTATGTTACAAGAGAAATCGATTAATCCTCGACATTTTGCATCATCAGTATGCGAATATGATGGGCGAGCAATCAGATGCAGTGTGTTCAGAAGCAGCAAAGGTCAGGAAGAGAGCACGGAAAATTGACCGAACGTTGCCCACCGAACACGCTGACCTCATATGAGGTTCTTTAGTGCACAAAAGACCGACGTCTGCAACTCGGCAGCCGGCACTCCTGATGTTTCTGATGAACTCTAGACCGTTAGTTTAAGATAGATTGAAGGCACCTTAAGATTCATATAGGACTGCAGGGGCCCATGCGATGCTCGCGACTAAAATATGTATGAAAGCAGTGCTGCGTATGCTACGCTTTTTTTCCCATTCATGCCGGCCCTGTTTCTGTATTCTTTTGGAGTAGATCGACCTTTACGACCAGAACATTTAGACGTTCTTCTCAACAAATGGCTGGGAAGCAATCTCCGACTAGACGCTGACATGGCAAACATTGTCTCAGAAATGTGTAAACCAACATTGACTCATATCTCCTGGTTTAAGTACGAATTTCAAATGTAAAATGGCAAAAAACTGACGACAAATGCATTCGCGCTCCTTGGCCCACACTGCGGTGTGGACGAAGCAGAACAACGTGATAGTTAAAAAACGCCAAAGGCACCCGAAATCTAAATACTACTCGCATTAAATTATTTCTTGCGTTACGGAGGAAACAAATGGCTAAACAATGTCATTCTATCGGAACACCTTCAGGATGTAAATGCGCTTGATCGCACCGCGCTAAACTTAGGCCATATGCTTGCTGTGTTACTGAATTTTAGTCGGATAACAAAACGAAATATAATTCCCTCATCGGTCAAGTGAACCAAAATCCCTCAGATATGTGATGACAGATGCTAGCTTGTTAGCCCTTTTTAGTTATCGTACGTCAACTCTGAAATGGCCTTGTGTGCACAAACACTTTCTAATGATTAAAAAAATACAGCCCTCCCACCTATTTTCGTGAGCAATAAAATGGAATTGCTGAATAAATTACTGTTGGCAGGGAGTCCTTAGTGTTTGTATTAGGACTGCGGTCCGCAAATTTACTTGTTGGTTTACGCACAAACAGCGATCATTGAATAAATGCAAATGTCGGCATACTAAGCAACATCTCTTCCTTCGAAAAAGGGCTGCGTCGCAGAACTTTGGCAAATTTGAGCTCATCTGGTTTGGTAAAAAATTCAAGTCTTTATTAACCTTTGATCACGTGGCATGTGTTTGTCTGGTCTGAGAGATAACTGCTCACGAAACATGTAAACTGACAGTGAAGTAGTTCATGGCGACAAAGTTGGTCTAAAAAATTGGTCAATTATAATAATCCTCACTTAACGTAAATACGCATACGACAATCTTCTAAAAAGATCTAGGATGGTAGTACAATTATGTAAATGAACGTTACAGTCCTCGCACGAAGCTCTTTAGCAGAACGTCCTATTTTGATAAACGCTGTTCCCAAACAAAGATTTTCAAGCACGTCTGTATTATAAAAGCCTGAAAAGGATTTACCGAAAAGTGTCTGAAAAGTTGAAGTGGTGAAAACATCTCTGTGTCTGATAACTAGCTCGGGCTTATTCAGACCCCTAATGGGGGATATTTATTTGGTCTATCCTAAATTAACCCGTTGAATGTCTTGGGTATAATGAAGAGGTAGGAGGATTATAAGTGCGCCTATACACAAATGCACGGTCTGGAAAGACGCAACGCTGATGTCAATCTTAACACTAGATGTGCTAACTCATGAAACGTTGATCGAAATTCTCAAATGCATTTTCGACTTTAAAACATTACTTAAGTGCAGTTGTAATATTAATCAACCTCCAGTATAATCCCATGATACTGCATCTACTGCAGGTTACTGGCCTTTGAAGGGATATTTTCTTCATAGATATTTTGGCAGATATTGAATAATTCATATTGACCCAACTGTGAAAAACTCGGCCCCTCGGTTGGATTCGAACCCATGCAGTAAGGGGAAGGCTTTAGCACAACCAACGTTGTACCAACGTTCTAACCACTTCAGCTACGGGGCCCCGCCGGATGACGCGAGTTTAATCACATTTGGGTCAAGTTACCCGCCCAACGTACTGCAACGTATTGACCCAAATATGATTAAACTCGCGTCGTCCGGCGGGCCCTTGTACCTCAAGTGGTTAGAACGTTGGTTGTACTTAAGCCTTCCGCTTACTGTGGGAGTTCGAATCCCACCGAGGCGCCGAGTTTTACACAGTTGTGTCAATATGAATTGTTTAAAATCTGCCAAAATACCTATGAATTACGTGATTTTAGTAGTCATCTGGTGGATTCTAGGTGAATTACTTAAGAAATCCTGCTTAGGTGGTCAACTTACTGTATCGCATTTGGCGAGTTCCAGATATTTCAGTAGGTTGGGCGGAGAACCTGACCCAAATGTGATTAAGCTCGCGTCGTCCGGCAAGTCTTCGTAACTCAAGTGATTAGAGCGTTGGCTGTACTTAAGCCTTCCCCTTATTGCGTGGGTCGAATCCCACCGAGACGCCGAGTTTTTCACAGTTGGTTCAATATGGATATGTTTTTGTCCGCCTACAAAAAACTACACCCTGTTAATAAAAATGATCAATTTATGGGAATTTTCTTCACTGATTTTTGATGCTGTTATTAATTCAAATACAGTTCATGAAAGAGATGCATAAAATTATTCATACATTTACTCATTTGGCAGAAACTTGAGTCTTCTTTAATTTCTGTTCTCGAGGAGAAATATAATTCGGCTTTAAAAAAGTTCCTTATTATGAAATTTTTTACGACCGTGAAGTAAACGTTCACGAAACCTGGTGTCACTGAATAAGAATATGACTTAAATCCACTGTCATATTTTATGCACTATGTGATCTCCTCTCAATAGCATATAGTAACATATGATTTTCCTTATGAAAAAAATATACACCTTCTATTTCGGAACCGCTGAATACGAGTGCAAAGCCGGGTCGGATTTAAAACCCAATTACACCCTCACTTCAAGTATAAAACTTGAAAAAAGCGTAGTTTCTTGCCAAATGAGCAAAAATGAATATTTTTTATATATCCGTGGCCCGTACGAAAAATATTAGAATTTATAACGTCATCGATCATCAATAGGAAAAATTCATACTAATTACGTAGTCGTTTTCACTGAGGGTAGTTCTTGCAGGCGACCGAAAAAGGTCCGCTCAAAAACCAGTATCCTGAAGTAACTGGATTATTATGGGATTAGGCTGGCGAAGGAGTAATACTGCAAGCCTACTTAAGTAGCCTTTTCGAGTCAAAAACGCATTTCAGAATTTCGGCTAACGTGTCCTGAGTTAGCCCACCTACTTTTCGTCTAAGGATGTGCTACACCTGAAGAGGTTTATAAAACCGACAATTTGCCCGTCAAAATCAACGACAGTGGCTGTTCGGCGGGGCCCTTGCACGTGAATCGGTTTATCATGAGTCACACCTGCGCAGAGTCTACCGCAATCTCGCCTTCCCCATCTATTTTGCTATGATAGCTAGCTGAAGTGAAAACTAGTGGGTACTAGATAAAAAGCCATGACTGGCAATGCTAAGCAGCCCCTCTGTGCGCGCAACACACGATCTAAATCTTGCTTATAGCTACCAGGATCTTGTATGAGCATGCGTATCATTCAGCACTTAGTTAACAGAAACCATTCCGACAAAATTAAAGCGCGTTATAATTTCTGTAGTGAGAATAGAGTTTGCAGTGTTGGTTTTGGTAAACCCTTCGCTTAAGATGCACCAATCGACTAAAACTGTCTATCAACCGACTGACAATGACAGCAATTTCAGAGCTAGAAGTTCGCTTTGGATAATACCACGGCGTTTACATGGAAATGCAAAAAGCAATGACAACGAGTGAACATTGTGAGGGAGCTATTTAATAAATCCGACCGAAATTGCTCGGTTAATTAGCATGCCGTTACTGAAGTGGAGGCCGACTGGTCACGTTCGGAGCTGCGGTCAGCAAACATTTCATTGATGATAACACCTCATTCATCTAAGAGCCTACGGCTGTCAGAGTCTAACTCGATCACCATATATTACCAAACATAAATGACACTACGCGGATTAGTTCTGACAAAACAGATATTAGAATAATTGAGAAGGTCTTCGGAGATCCTCGACATGAAACTGCCAGTCATTTGGTGTCTAAAGACAGTTTACACCGGATTGTTCAACCCGTTCTTTAAACGTCGGAGCCACTGTGAGGTCGAGGAACGCCCTTCATGGCGTTCCTCGAACTCACTGAAATCTGCTGGAGCAAAATAGCACTTGAAAGTCGTTTATGTGTTCGTAATATACGACCACTACAATGAACACCCGATTGATGTATCTTTCAGTCAGGTCGCCTGTAAGAACCGAAACTAATGCAGAAAGTTTGCATCGCCGAGAGAGAGAGAGACAGTTTTCGTATCAAAAAATTGTCCCTTGCATCAAACTTTAACCACCCTGGAAAAAAATTTCACTTCCCACAGCATCTAGTTGCTCCCTGTTTTACATCAGCCTCCTGCTTCTCATCCTTCTTTTCCTTCTCCTCCTCCTCCTCCTCCTCCTCCTCCTCATCCGCTTTGAAACAGCAAGCCACACTATCGTCCTCTGTGGTCATCTACTTTTTTTCCGTCAAGCCCACACACGTCACCGCATGCACCCGGGTATGCGTGCCAAACGCGCTTTCCCACTGTTATGTTAATTCTTCGGTGCTTATAGTCTTACCGAAAAAAGCTTCCCGTTCCTTACGATTAACCTTTGTGTTCTGGTAAATCTAGCTGCTGTGAATTATGGCGACAGACCACCGGCTCATTTGCGAAGTCAAATCCTTCGAAAGATTGATCGACAAATAGTCTCACTTTCTGAACTTGTGAACCTTATTTAATTCGCGATCATGCGTAATTGCCGTCATCAACGGGGAAAGTTGCATCACAAAAGCTGGGGCATACAATCTTGCCTTAATGTAGTAAATTTGCGAAAAAAACTTTGAAGCACTTTCAATAGGTAGTTTTGCCGTTTTCTGGCAACTGGAATGAGTATTGACTGATGAAGAAACACACTGAGCGTAGGAAGTCAGTCGCATGAATTTTTTTTTCTGTATGGCAGAACTAAGTATTCAACTCCATTAAGAAATTCCTTTTAGCTTAATACTTAGATGCAGCCACATTTCCTCCACCGCAACCAACATCGACTGTTAAGCAAAGAGTAAAGCTTGCTTAAAACCTGAAAAAACAGTTAACGCTTAGTCAAACAGCCTGATGGACCTAGTCTTTCGCATTGCACGTTTGAGTTGTTTGGGCCATGTAAACGCTTGCATAGCATTCCTCAGAAATCGAGTATTGAGGCACTTACTTCGGGTTTTTTAAGCTACGATTTGCGCGAACGCAAATGGGCCGTGGGAAGACTGTGACTATCATTACGACCTAATTCACGCGCAAGTCTCCGTAGCTGTTCCTATCCTACTATGAACTATACGGTGGGTAGCATCTGAAAGGATGTTGGCATGTTATCATATGTTTGGCTGTCAGTTAAGGGCATGTAAATATTACACGGATATTCCACTGAATTTAATGTATTTAAGCCCCCATTTCTATATCCGTTTTCTAACTTTGTCATCCTGCCCCGAAGGATTTCTCCTAGCCGAAAAATTTATTTCTGAGGAATTTGGACTAATACAGTAAAGCTTTTGGACAACGTGGACCAACATTTTATTCCAATGTAGTCTCTCGTTCCGAGGAAATTCAGAGAACGAAATGCGGTGTTCGCGATAGAACTTCGATATTTTTGCCTATATGCCACACTAAGGACTCATGTCTTGGCGACTCCAACGGTTGGGCAGTATTTTATAAAAATTCAGGTATTGCAGGAATAGCTTCAGTATGATAACGGCTTGTTCATTTGCTGAGGTAAAAGGCTTACAGCGGCCTTAGAGTTTCACATCAGACTTGAGGCAATCTCAGGCCTATTTACAAGTCACTAACGTTTGAAGTAGCGGTTGCTTTCGCGCCTTAAAGGGGGGAAGAAAACTTGCTCAAAATTGTTCATTTTACTGCGGAGATTGCCAGATGTACGTGAAATACGAAACTCGCATATTTTGCAGGCCTGCATATGAAATCAATGTCTGCCCGTCTCTGAAGCCAAACATGATTCGCTATTTGCCGCCGTCCTGATTGGATATGTTACTGTCTATTAAAAATCTGCTATACGATGGTGGTTTGCGTCATTAAAGTCGTCATGCCTGTTGTCGTAAGCACATATCTGGCTTTAAATATGGGGACATTTTGTACTTGACGGATGGGTAGACCTGCGTTTTAGAAAATTGCCAATTCCCGTATAATTTCGAACACGATCTGCCGTTGCACTTGCATTTAGAGTCTCCAAACTGCAAACTGTATATTTCCATCGTATGGAAAATCATAGTTTTATGAAATATGGAGAGAACACCATATTTAGTTCATAAAATTTGACAATGGACTTTAGCCATATTGTAAACTTTACAAGCAACATTAGTAAATGCAGAGACGACGTTCCGTGAACGGACATTTT
This sequence comes from Spirometra erinaceieuropaei, assembly GCA_902702965.1. NCBI lineage: Eukaryota > Metazoa > Platyhelminthes > Cestoda > Diphyllobothriidea > Diphyllobothriidae > Spirometra > Spirometra erinaceieuropaei. The sequence goes on along the minus strand of CACRXP010000039.1, from coordinate 1,730,323 downwards.
GCAGTTTAAAAATATCCCATAATTAGGCACTTTTGAAAACCGAATTATGCTCTTCGTTCAAGTAAAGTAGCTGAAGATGGCACACGTTTCTACAAAATGAGTAAAGGCATGGATGATTGTATGCATGTCTCCTTTGAATTGTATTTGAATGTATGGGGGCATCAAGACTCAATGAAAAGTTCATACCGATTAAGTGGTTGATTTTACAAAGTTTAGTTCTCGCAGGCAGCCGAAAAGAATTCTGTTAAAATGCCGGTATCCTAGTGGAACTGAATTATCATGGGATTATATTTGACGGTGCCTAATGCTACAAACCTACTGAAGTAATCTTTTCGAGTTGATAACGCATTTCATAATATCGGTTAACATTTCATGAGTGCATTGGAAGCGGTGTTCAATCTTGCATACGCTAGTCAAAGCTTCATCAGCCAATGTGGAGGAGAAAGGCCACTGCACTTTTTAACAGACTGAGGGCTGGTATAGCCTAACTTAGGCGGCTCGCTGCACACGAGTTTGTCTCCCATCCAAATAACTTTCGCCCAAGTGAGAATGGTCTGTGTGCTGATCGGCAACAAAGAAGCTGCGACTTTAAAACTGGCCTCACTCCACCTCTTCCTCCTCACTACTTCCTACAGCCGTCTGCATCCGAAGTAGGTTTATAGTTTTCCCGGTGCAGTTATATTTGCCTGTGCTGGTGTAAGGACGCGTAAACGACTGCTAAAATATGGTACTGTGGTATTAGGTCTTACGACATCATGATCTGCTTACTTAGAATTGCTTTTGGTCAGTGTGCAGCCCCAACTCCAGGGGCATACAGAAGCATTTGACGGTCTCTCAGACGTTCTTGGTATTCGGAGGCGTTTAACATTACCTGGGACCGGCACAGTTTAAAATCTAATCTTGGCTGCTAATTCACAAGTTAGCCAACGTGCGCGGGTCTCTATTCACAACCTTGTCAGCCGGTTCACTGCCGTGCATCGCAAGCGCCGACTTAGCGTCCTTACACAACCGAATTTATGGTTGATTTGGTGGCAGCTGTTGCGTTTCAGTACTTGCATTGCACTGGTTTCTTTCCTGATCACTGCCGCATTTAGGCCATTACACTATTTGTAGTAGAGAAGGCGAGCCTAATGTTTTTCTCCGCCACTTGAATGGGAATGCGGCGTTAAAACGCCGAGTAACTTTAAGCCACCGATCCCCTATAATTACTAGACATGTATATTTCAGATACAGGGCCAAACATTTAGAAGTTTGGGCTTGGACAACCAACGATGTGAACCATTTCGCGACCGCCTCCATCACGAAGTTCGCAAACTCTGCGGTAAGTGGCATGCACTTCATCTGCTCGCGTACTTTTTATCGAACAAAAATACTTACTGAGACGAATCTTCGACGGAGGAAGAGTGTTGGCGTGCATAAGACGGACTTTCCTTCCATTCGGTTTTTTCTTCTGGAGCAGATCGATGCCTCGACCGCTAGATCCTAAGAAATGCAATCAAAGAGTTATCTTATATCAGGAAGTACGATAACCTTGTTTGATACAGTTGGTGGGTTAAGGCATGAAATGTCAGCTGAAATTCCGAAATGCGTTTGCGATTTTAAAAGATTAACTACGTAGGTTTGTAAAACTACTCAGACTGTAAAATAATTCTATAATATTTCGGTTAAATCAGCATGTTGATTTTCGAATGAACTTCCTTCAAGTTGTATGCAGAAACTACACCGGAAGATGGGCATCCCAAGAAACATAATTCGAAGAAGAATGAGTCCTTTGGGAAAATGAACAAACTTTATTTCGTAAATTTTCGAGTCGGGTTCCCCAGCTCGTCTTCAGACGTGTAGTAAGTGTGAAGAAACAGTCAAAATTCAAACAAGCTCAAAAATCGATATTGTTCTCTCATGGCTGAGGATGGGTTGATGCTGTGGGCTGATGTCACGTCTTGATTGGCTGTCACATTTTCCATTTTTCCTTGAGATTTGTGTACATGGCGTTAAGATCGATGCGTCAATTGATGCATGAATCATCAGAGTGAATGGCCTCTAGAAATTCTCGGCCTTTCTTACGTGGGCAGGAACCGACAATGCGTGTTTTATCCCAAGAAACTACACTATGTAAAAAGGATTACTTAAGTGGCATGCATTTTTTTCATTGATTTTCGATATTCGGTTATATTTCATGGAAACCATGCATAAAAATATATAGTCCTTTGCGCATTCGGCAGACAATTAAGTTTTCAAATTTTATACTCGAAGGAAGATTATAATTCGGTTTTCAAAAATTTCTAATTGTGGCCCTTCATATATCGTCACGTCTCTGCATTTACCAATGTGGTTTGTAAAGTTAACAATGTGCATCAAATTCAATGCCAAATTTTATGAACTCCATATGGTCCCCTTTGAGTACCGAATAGAAATGTGTGTTTGTACGTACGTGGAAAATACACGGCTTGTTATTTTGAAATTCTGAATAAAAGTGTAACGGTAAAGCGGGTTCTAACTTATTTGGGAATAAAAAGTTTTTGAGAACCAAATTATATTCTTTTTTCGTGTAAACATTTAGAAGTAGAAGCAATTGTCTACCGAATGAGCAAAACATTGAATATTTTTATGTACATTTCCCATGAAATATGATCAAATATTTAAGGGCATCGAAAATCAATGAGAAAAATGCATGCTACTTAAGTATTCATTTTTTACATAATTAAGTTTCCGCATGCAGCCAGAAGGAAGTTCATTCGAAAACCGATATACTGAGATAACATATATATTGTAGAATAATTTTGCAGGCTGAATAGTTTTACAACGCTACGTAATTAATCTTTTCGAAACGGAAGCACATTTCGGTTGACATTTCATGAATTAGTCTACCTACTGTATGAGACTAATTCTTATACGACATTTTTAAAATCGTCTTGCCTGTTGTTTGCTTATGTATATTAGGCTACTACCCGCTGAAGCTGACTACGTTCAACCTCGGCCCTTAAAGTTGTAAGTCAAATAGTGTGATACGAAACAAAATACCACTTTCTAAAACGATTAGAAATCTAAACATTTGCATTGAGTAACTGGTGATTATGTCTGAATTGGCGGTCAGAATGTTGAAGCATCAAAAAGCCACTTTTCTGGGCCGTAGGTTTGACGACCTCTGAGGACTTACATGCATTGTAGCGAAGCCCCTCACATTGGCATACTCGAAAAAGATAAGGTCAGGTTTGGGCAGTCTTCCTTATTCTCACAATATGATGTTATCGCATGAGATAAAGAAGTTGACGACACGACGGCTACCTTTTGACCTTCTAAATGTAATCTATCCAGTTTAAAAAAGCAGAATGCAAGTTTTTCGCGAGCACGTTGCGATGACCACTGCGGTTAGAGTTCCGTTTATACTGTACGTTTGCCTGTCAAGATGTTTAGCAGTTGTCATGTTAAAAAGAGGCTTCCTGCTACAGCACGTTCGTTTATTTCCTCGTAAGTGCATTTGGCGTCAGTTAATTTACCAATTTGTATTTTTTCGAGAACGCTAAAATCACATAACCTATGGAACTTGTCTTTCAGTGCTGCGTCGCATGTCAGTTCCTGTTCGTAAACTCGCTCAGTCACCCTCCACCAAAGCAGTTACGAAAAGTATTTGTTTTGCATTCAGAAAATGTGGTCTTCTCTTGATTAGTCATCAAGCAGTGCTTACAAGGCCTTGCAAGAAACTATTAATAAATCAGTCAGAGCCTTTATTGGCCGTACTGCATTATTTATGCTAATGCAGCGTTATCCGGGGTTTTGCATGAGACACAGTTCGATAACAAGCTGTCGGTATGACACTAATATAAATCCAATAAGCGCACACGTAGAGGAGTCAAGAATGTTCAAGGAATCTTGTCGTCATATCCTGTTACGGAAATTTCGTTTGCACTTTATTAACTTCCTCTTGTTAATGGTCTTTTTGCCTGTGTTAGCAGTTCAGGGTAAATATTTCCTAGGTTTAATAGCAACTGCGAGCACCCGATATCCTGTTGGTGTGTTACTGCGCGATGATTTCTAGATAAGGTATTCCATGCATAAAATGTTCGGATAAATGACGTTTTGGACTATTTCAGTCAATTCTTCTTAGCTCATGAAACATGTAAGCTGCTTAAAGCAACTAAAATCAAGAACTTCATAATTGCTTAGCCGTAGTTTCTGGTTTCCGCTATGTATCTCTGTTAAGAAATCTGAAACCGTCGAAGCTATGCGGCTATTTTCAGTTGTTAGCAATGCTAGTGTCTAATTCTACATGTCCGGTCCGTTATTGCCAAAGGAAATTGACAAAGCTGATCGAGTTGAGGTCGTCTGAAAAGGCCACCCGATTAATCTGAGGAAGGCAGCAGGGGAGACTTCGAAACGGTCAGGATAGATTATGCAATCCCGCTGGGTCTGAAAGTCATAGCTACTTACTATATTTGTTTTAGTAAACGAATGCTATTGAGTTTCCTTTTGTTGTCAGTTATATACGCCGCGACGTTTTCAGTTTTTCAACAAGACCACCCTAGTCTTTTTGTGCTGACTCCGTACTCAGCATACAACGCCTCCAGTAAGGGCGTTGACTCCGCTCGGCTTGCTCGAATCGTTAGACAGTTTCAGTTGTCAAACGTGTACAGGAAGAAGTCTTTCATGTACCTTGTACGGAAACCCGTTGTACCAGATGTGATTTTGGATCGTGCGACAGAACCATATTCCCCGTTTGCTTTAGGCCAAAGCTGTCTAAGCCAAAACACAGACAATATTAAACATATTCTACGTGGACCGGTATTACACGGTCTGATATCGATCCTTTGTCCTGGAGTTACCGTTTCAGTCTGCTCTTGTAGGCACCTGCTGTTGTTCATTACCATTGGTTGTTCGCTATATTGCTTCCTGACCTACTTCGAACTTACAAGTAACGATTTATTCAAGTTCGTTCTACCTCGCGCAACGCAATTAATTCCACTGCTAAACACAAGTGCAGAGGAAGAATTTTGGCGAAAATCTATTTTTTTTCTATGTTTTGATGTATTCGTTTCGTTCCCCCGTGCGCGGTGATGCCCTACCGTTAAACGCCCATTACAACCATTCACGTATTGAAAGCGGCTTGGTTTATTGGTTGTGAGGTGAGGCTACGTAACCTACCCTTGCCGCGTGAGCTATTGTCCGAACTGTGACGCTGTTGCGACAGTTTCCTTGTTCGCAGCATTTTACCACCTTCTCCGAGTTTATAGCTTCGGTTTTTTCGTCCGCTTTCATCAACAAGTCAGGCGGCGTTTGTCTTACATTTATTTGACCTAGAAATAGGCATTATTACATACGTTTGCCAACTAACGTATTTGTTTATTATACACAGCGCATGCAGTCTGTTATATTGCATTTATATGTTGCCTCATTATGTAGACACAAACGTGTGTTCATACATACGCTATTTGACATTTTCTTTAGAGTGGATTTGAATAGCTCCTCTAGCGTGCGTGTACATCACTTTACCTGTCAGTGCTTTTCCGCATCTGCATTCTTTGACACTTGATGTTGTTCTTTCCCATTAGTTGTTCGTTACATTGTCTTCTAGCCGGCTTCAAAGTTGCAAGTGCCGATTAATTGGAATCCGGCATTAGTTGTTTTATAAATAACGCGCTCAAATCCATGGCTATATGTGTAAGTATAGGAGAAGAATTTCAACGAAAATCTGTTTTATTCTGTTTTGTTGGATTCATGTTGTTCTCCCTCCGCTGTGATGTCCCACCCATAAAACTCTACTACCACCATTCCCGTATTGCACTGGTCTGAAGTTAGCGGTTGCAAGGTAGGGTTGCACAGCTTATCATTGCAATCGACACTTCAATAAGGGTAAAATTCAATTTATGCACTGACTTCTAGACAAGGAGCGGAAAAGCGGGATGTCCATTTACATATTATTATCGGTCACCAGTGAACCTGGTACTCGACGCTGAGCTTGGCCAAACTTAGCGTTGTGTAGTGCTGACACCTCGACGCCTCAATCTTTCCTGCCAGTGTGGGTATTCCGTCCTGATCGCTATGTAGTTGCCTACAAGAACTGCGTATTGAGTACCACGAATAGAGGTAGAACTTTTCCCATAGCCCGATCGATGGACGATCTTCCAGCACACACACCTTGACATTGAAATTGCAAACGCCGATCGAGTCATGCGACCTACTCGTCCCGACGGTTAAGGAACAAGAAATGCCCATTCCAGTCTCCCTTGGCTTCCTCCGAACTCACATCGGCATATGTTTCTGGATGCTGTGAGATTGCATGCCCCAAAACACAAAGGAACTCGTAAGTCAATTAGGGACTGCATTTCCAAAATAGCTAAGTATTTCTGATTACAACCGATGGGAACATGGGTCCGTGGCTCGATGTTTGAGTGCGTATGGCTCGAAGCACATGAACCTGCCCAACCTCCGCTTTGATAAATCGGAAAAATACTTGCACGTAATAATTATAAGTCAAATTGGCCCTGGTGTTATTAAATTCCACTTTTAGTGCGCCGACATTCAGGTTATTATTACGGTTTTCCAAATTATACTTTTTCCGGTTCAGTTTGAACGCTACAGTCGCTGTAATAAATCAAAAGCGACCATCAAGCAGGTGTTAAAGTTTCTGGACAAATGATATCCCACTTTGCACTTAAAACGATTGACTGCGGTCGGTTGAATATAACTGGGTTATGAAAATAGTGCAGGCGTAAATTGGACGTCATCGTCCACCCAGACATTTAACGGATTTCATATATACTGAGAAACACCCAGGTGCACAGCGAACTTCGAAATCGTTTTAGCACTATCGTTATTGCAATGAGATTTTTCGGCTTTGTGTCATTTTAAGTCTTTATAACCTGGTTTACACCTGTTACCTGTCGTCAAAAACAGTAGCTAAATTTGGCATAAGTAGGTTTTTCAAACCGAATATCAAACGGGCAATTGGTTCGAAAACCTTATCCTGGATATGTGAGTTAAGATAACGAGCTTTGCACTTTTCAATGCGCCACCACTGTTGTCGTGATTTAACTCGACTTAACGCGCTAAAAGGCCGCCATACTGCTGTAGCAGAAGACTCGGTTATGTAGGATATTTCTGCTTATTATACATTATTTGAAACACCATAAAATGTATAAGGGATGAAAGAAATGCAAGAACTCGTTCTTCAACCAGTGAAGGCTGCATTTCTTGCCAGGGCATGTCCCAGCAAAATGCGAATTAGCATGCTTCGGCCGAAACACGACATTCGAGGCCTCGATGCTGACCGTATACTGAGTGTGCAGTAGGGTCAAATCACCCATAAGGTATTCAGTTCAACGGTGATGATTATGCACTTCCCTCCTCGACCTCACTAACGACGCCAAATCATTCTCCGCGAGAGATTTCGCAAGCACTCTCGGTAGGCGCGGTTGCCCCAGAAGCCGTAAACTATTGGATCGATCAGAGTGCAGAGACGACTCCAAAGTGTGGCGTAGGCAAGCAGGGGGACCGTCTCT
>CACRXP010000039.1:1710347-1722000 GCA_902702965.1 Spirometra erinaceieuropaei | reverse complement strand
GCTGATTACTCCGCCAAGGCGAAGTTTCAGCACCGAGTATGCAAGGGGAAGTTCATTGCACTTGTTACTTGACTGGGGGCCAGTAAACCATGGTTCAACTGGCTCCCGGCTCACGCGATTGTAATCTCTGGCGAGAATTTCGGCCTCGTCGAATTTGTATGTGTGGCCGGATCTCATCGAATGAGCCGCCACTTGAGAGCTGACGTCATTTCTCGGCACTGCTGCAGAGTGTTCGTCCATCCTCGTTCGGAGCTGTCTTCCGGTTTCTTCGACGTAGTTGCCTTGTCCGCAACTGCACCAGATCCGATAGACGACCCCAGACGATCCCATCCGTGGTAGCGGGTCTTTCGGATTCATTACCAGACGCCTGATGGTTGCATCGGGTCTGTGTACAACTCCAACCCCAAGTGGTACGAGAAGGCGGCTGACAGCTTCAATGCTGGAGTGTTGGCGGCTCTCCTCCGCTTGTTCGCCGTGGGTGCGTGCTGAGGCAGCTGTTCGGGTATCCATTCCTTGCCAGTTGGTCCCTAAGATGCCGTAGTTTTGGCACTCGCCCCTCTGGTTCACTGCAGTGCGTTTTTACCTTCTGGAAGAGTGTCCTAACACAGCTGCGTTTATGCGCCATTGGGTGGTTAATATGATAGTTGAGAATCTGAGTCGTGTTAGCCGCCTTTCTGCACACCGTGATGTCGAGTTCGTCATTGCGTGTGCTTGTGACGAGAGCGTCAAGGAAAGGCATGCTCAGCCCTACTCCCTGCACTCCTATTCTCCCCCTTCATGGCTTGACTATAAAGGCTTCTCATTCGACGCCGCATTTTCATAGTCTCTGATGATGGCCTCCTGTACGAGACCGAAAGCTCAGACTATTACGCGTATTGTCCGAGTAATCGCACGTTTAACTTCTTTACAACAAGAACCTGGGATCTGCAAAGTTTTTCCATTCATATCATAGTATGTGGCATGTCAGAAACAAAAGTACTCTCTTATTTGCGTCGAAGGGTGCTACTGCGCAACAGGCAAAATCCATCGGTTTGTAGATTTCATTGTTTTCTAATAAACCTCTCGCGGATGCCTCACTGATCATCCAAAATAAATAACCCCCAGTAACTTTCCAGTCGCCCGAATTTTGTTTGGTTCACTTTACTATAACTAATTGACTTATGCCTAAATGTAAACATATGAGCGTTTCAGGCGTTGCGACAACAACACCGAGCAGTCCTCATGAGTTCGGCCATCTCTGCCTTGCTCATACCAATGTCATATCGCAGAAACATGGAGCTACGACGTTTTCATAGGATCCCCCAAATAGTAGTTTCGTTGGATAAATGAGGTATTGTATGTCCTTGTGGTGGGTCAACTCTTTTATACGCCATTATGAATTCAGTATCGATAAGAAGAAGCGATCGCTCGAACATGGCCTGAGGTTTTGGATTCTCACTTGGACTCATCATCAGAGACAGTGGCAGGAACGTTACTGTCCCTGTCTCTGATGTGGGGTCCATGCAAGAACCCGAAACGTCAGGCCAATAAAGCCCTTGTTCCAGCGATCGCTTCTTCTTATCAACTAGTTCCTGGAAATCGCATCTGCGCTTATACCGGGAATTCAGCCTCGCCAAATGCCGAATTGTTAACTTCAAAAGTTTACACGGGAGTGACGAGGCATCAGAGGCATCCTTTTACTGCAAAGAAGCACATACGTCCTGCACCGTGAGCGGCGACACATTATCTTTCGCAAATGATTACTTTCAGTAGTCTATTTGGTAACTATCGGGAGATGACACTCAAAAATAATCCGTTACCTAGAAATAATACTTTAAATGGTGGGCTCAAACGCCTTCAGGCTATATCAGCGGTTGCAGGCCTACTTTCACGCACTACTTGGACTTTCCGCGACGGCTAACATGGGCTGGCCGAACGCACATCGCAGGAGGTTACATGGACGATGGTCGCTATTACCTAACCTTCCCCATCGTTACACACATGCACCTGAATATACGGCATACATTCGCTTTATGGCAGTTTATTACGAAAGAAAATCACTTTTTAACAGGATAAGTCTCCAGAACATGGGACAGGAACAGTTCCCAGGCATCTGTCAAAGACATGGCATTGAGGCCAAACCAAAGACGATACTGTACTTCTTCTATGGGAGCCCACACAGCTCGACCACATACATGGCCTATCTCGTGGAGTTTTCATTTCACTCTACTCCAGTATGCCTCAGTGGCATTGGTGTGCCGTCCGGTGGTAGGGGCCTTGGAGTTCTTTCAGTGGTTAACAGAGAAATGTAGATAACCTTCTGAGGGAAGACGATTTTACACCTTCCAGTCGTCCGTTACCACTATACTGCCTTTGGCGATTCATTTTCTAATAACGGAACGGAGAGCGGGCCAACTTCGATCATTCACCCGTTCAAATAAGGCTTTCTGTCGGCAAGTATCGTACATCCCCACCAGCCATCACCCATAAAACCCCTATTGGCACCTGTGCCGTAAGACAGGCTGCTTTGGTCAGGCGGACTTTTTTGGGTGCCATATCCCGATTGTTACCGTCTATTTATTAGAGCAAACAACGCGCTTTTCTGGTTAAGACTGACATTAGGTAGAAATAAACCGATTCGAAAAATGATTTTACAAAATGAGCTGAATATTTTCAGTGTAGCTATTATTTATTATTAAACACGAAAGATATTACGATAATCGCAAATAAAAGTTTATCTGCTAGTTATGGTTACTATGTGTGCTGTTGGAATGAATAAAATTGCTAAAAGTGCATGATAATAATTATATCTTTCGTGGATGGAAAAGCCCTACCTATACTGGCTCGTTGAGCGTGTTGCTTGATTAAAGTGATAAGACGTGCCGGCGACAAAATATGCTTCACTGCCAAGTCGGTTGCACTTTATGTTATGAAAATTGACCAGTCCCACTTGATCCAGCAAAATCTTCTAGTTAAAATTTTTAACCATTTCATTGGAGGATAATACCAGTCTTCTGAGCTTTATTGAATATTGTCCGCTGCAGCCTAATATACACGCGCTATTTTAACTGTGGTTTCGGCCGTAGTGGTGTTATTACCCTTTTAAGTGTTCCTTGGCAAAGCATTCGACATTTTTTGATTATTGAGATAGATGTCTGGCGTTTTTATTTTTTTAAAAATCCTGTCTCGTTAACCGCGTAGGATAAGCTTACGTATAACATTACCTTGTGCCAACTTTGAAATATTTTTCCAGGCAACTCCCGTACTACACTACTATAAGAGGCAGACAAGAGTTCTAGACTGTTACACTGAACAATCGTCTACCCAAGTCTAATTTATTCTCACATGAGTTAAAATTTGTCAGGTAAACGCTCTTTGACAGAGTAACGCGAATCGCTTGACTTATTCAGCATGTTTGTTTGTTCAGTTTATTGTACAGCATCATTACCTTTATGCTATTTCTGTTGGCGGGAAAAGTGGAACGACCGTGGTGCCACAACAACTAATCTGCGATATCAAGCTCACTACGTCGACCACGGTTTCGCAAGCGATGTTGAAACTGTAAATCTTTACCAAAAAAGCGTTTTCATCACACATATAACAACAACAGTTCTACCGTACCACGCTTACTAAAACGTCCGCCTGCCGGCACTTCAAAAGAGGACATCTTCGTCAGGGAACTTATTGGTCAAACTGGCATGAAATTATAATACTGGCATTCAGAGATGTGTTTTCTCCGCACTCACCAAATGACGTGACCGAGCCGTCGGCCTCCGTGGCGCGAGAAATGCAAAATTACACTTAAGGGTATCACCACCACCACCACCACCACCACCACCACCACCCCCACCACCACCACCACCAAGTAATACTCCGCCGGTGGCTCTAGCAGCGAATATTTGGAGATTGGAGCTCTTTATACGCAGCACAATTCTTTAAACCAAAACTGAGTCTGGTTTAACTTACGGCGAAACTACCTATGAAGTGCTTGAATAACCCTCGTCATTAACGGTATGTTCGCGATGGGCTTTTTCGAACTCTCGGGAACTGTTAACTCTACAACTCCTATTTACATAACTGAAAACCCATTATGGCAAAATGCTTAACTCCAGAACACTCATGTACTACTAAAGACAGGTAAGCTTCTCGGCCGTTAGTCACTAATGATGGTTCTCCGCAATTCTGTGCCTTAAATGAGTGAAGATTAATTTAAATTCGACGACCAAGCTAACCGACATCTAACAGGGTATATCAAGAAGAACCATAATGTAAACTGTGATTGTGATACACTTGTTTATGAACTGCCTAAGAAAACATCATTTCACACCACTTTAGCTAATTTGGTTATAATTTAGTCCAAAAAGCAACCGTCGGCTTGATTCCTCTCTGCCGTCCAGCATTCTTACATTTCAGTGTACACACAAAGGGAGTAGAGACTGCCATGCCTACAGTCTGCTTTCAATGATTTATTCGGTAGACAATCAAAACTGAAACACGTGCATTAAAATTCGTAAATTTCGTTGATTTATTCTTGCGAGGGGCGATCCAGAACCCGACGTTTGTAGTTTTTATCCGATACTCCGGACTTCGGATTTACTTATGGTGTTGCTACTATCAAATCCTGCAGCATCTTCAGCGGTCAACGCTGCAGCACTTGTTTTATCCAAATGATGAACTATCGCCATCTGGCAGGCAGGCAGGACGCAGTAGGTATTTATGTGTTGCATGTGCTGAGGATTGCCAAATGTGCGTCTGAAGGAGAATTATGACTATTTCTCGGACCGCGAAATGCCTCAGCAAATAGTTGCCCCACGGGGACAAGACGACGAAGTTTGGCACGGTATTTGCCCAGCTAGGAGGCAGTAACTCGTAAACCTAGCCTGTTCGCTTTTGCTGCACTAAGCTATGTGAAGGCCTTTCTAAAGTGTCGCTCTTGGATTTTTTCGCTTGTTCTGTTAACGCAGTAACATCGCTAATTTCGACTTTTCCATTTATACTCGCTCGGCAGAACGGCATAAGCTTACCGTATTTTTAAACCTAAAAACGAGTTGGGTATTCTCTGTCTAAGTCTGATAAAACAATATATGTGCGCAATTTGTGCCTAATTGTCTGCGCGCAAAAGTTCACTTTTGCCTTGCATACAGGTGTTTTTTGACTGAGCTGAGGACGTCTGTTGGTTGGCATTACGTGTATGGGCTTACACTAGTGGTCAGAACACAGTATCAGCTTGATGAATTAGCCTATTTATGACAGTCAGAAAAAAGTGTACTTGGTAAAAAATAACTACTTAATTGGTATGCGTTTTCCCTACGTCGATTTTTCTGCCATTCTGAAAGTAATTGTAGGCGCATTACTTAGAAAATCCTGTTTGGATAGTCAGCTTACTATATCGAATTTGGTGGATTCTCGACGTTCTGGTAGGTTGGGCGGGTAATTTGGCATAAATGTGACAAAACTCACCTTTTCCGGTGTGGAATCGTAGCCTAGGTGGGTTGAGCATTGGCTGCACTCAAGCCTTTCGTTTCCTGCCATGGGTTCGAATCAGGCGTGAAGTGTTCCGCGTTGGGTGAATATGAAAAGTGATTATATTATATAGTGAACATACGCAAAAATATTTCTTCTTGTAGACACTTGGCAGTACACCTGCCTAAAGAGTCAGCGTATTTCGATTTTTAAAATTATCAAATTATCACACTTTAGGACAAGGAGCTGCTTATTCATACATGATCGTGTCGGCGCAATTTCCACTTCTATTACTTCTGAAGTATACATTATGCACATACATTGCAAAATGTTCATGAGCACTATATGACATCTTTGTAACGGCATGGAGAAATGTGCGATATCACTTTAACGGAATGTGCGCATCTTGTAATTTGGAGGCCGTGGATGCAAATACTACATAGGTAGAACAAAGAATCATTTAGGAATCGTAAGCGACTCATGTAGATAGAATAACAAGGATACGACATGCTGCCCAATGTGTAAAAGCATATTTTAAATATGTTTTCCGTATTTGAACTCAACGGAAACTCATACCACATACGCAATCATTCTTACACTCTTTACTTTTTACAAACCGTCAAAAGAAGCATACTTAAAGATTGGCATCTTGGCGTAACTGAATTATTAAGAATAATGGTGGAAAATAATGAATATCGTGGCAATTTTCGCGTAATATTTTCAAATATAAAACACAATTAAATGCCAATAGAAGCAAAGAACCGAGTCCCAGGAAGTAGTCTTGAAGAAGGAGACACGATCGCCGGGACAAGAGCTTTAGTAGCCTGACGTTTCGGATTCCTACTCGAATCCATCATCAGAGACAAAAGAGCAGAAACGGGTGGTTGTTGCACAAGGGGCTGCAATATTTATAGGATGCAGTAGCCATGCTACCGCATACCTATGAACGTTCACGGCTCCCCCCTTCATCCGGAATTGTCGCACTTGGTGTGATCATTGCTTGATGTCCGACATTCGAGTCGATAATTGCTGCAATTTCATCACGTGCGTTGGATGTCGGCGTGATGATTGCTCGACCATCTGACGCGTTGACCCGGGTGTTGGGAAGAGTGTTCACCAGTGCGCTCCCCGCGTGGCCAATTACTCCGCCGACAAAGTCTCAGCACGCTGTATTGAATGGGAAGATCGTTGCACTTGTTGATGGACTGGGGGCCAGTAAACCATGATTCCAGTAGCTCCCGACTCTCTCTGTTGTCACCTCTTGCGAGAATTTCGGTCTCATCGAATTTAAATGTGTGGCCAGATCTCGTCGAATGAGTTGCAACTTGAGAGCTGGCGTCATTTTTTTCTCACCGCTGCCGCGTGTTCGGCCATTCTCGTTCGGATCTGTCTTCCGGTTTCTCCGACGTAGTTGCTTTGTCCGCAACTGCACCAGATCCGATAACCGACTCCAGACGTTTCAAGCCGTGGCAGTGAGTCTTTCGGTTTCATGATCAAACGTCTGATGGTTGTCTCCGGTCTGTGTGCCACTCCAACCCCAAGTGGTGCAACGACCCCCCGTTTCTGCTCTTTTATCTCTGATGATGTATTCCAGTAGGAATCCGGAACGTCAGGCTAATAAAGCGCTTTTCCGGGCGATCGTGTCTTCTTCTTCAAAACGCACTTCAATGTTTTCATTAGCATTTTATGAGACATCTGACCCTTAAAAGTTTGTCCTGGCACCTTTATGCGGCATGCATTCCTCCCAAAATGGATTAGTTAGATTACGCAATTTCTTGTATTGACTTTCAGCGTCCCAATTTTGTCTAGTCACATTTTATATAAAGGAATGCAAAGAAGGGCGCGCTTTGTCGATCATTCTTACGGAATTCACTCGTTATGTTGTGCTTTACGGGCTCTCTCTCTCTAGCTCGAGTCCAACCAGCGGCTGCACAGCGACGCATGAAATAGGCCGAATATTATTACCTACAAAGACGAGGTTTTATTCTGATGCGCGTACTACGGGCGTTACTATCTGGGTTTCTGTTTAGAAAGACGCCCAAGAAGTCTACTGTCTTGTCGCTTCAGTCTCCAATATGGACTCGATTGGATTTCGCATCCGATTTTATACGTCCATGAGATCGGATACTTTGGTTTGCGCAGCCCTATTTAAACAAGCATTGTGTACAGTACGTAACATATCTCATGAAATCTGATGACCGAGGCTGATATGAGAAATTGTGGACGTTCTAAACGTTGCGCATTTTACTCGCTTGTCCAGTCTCTTCAAGGAAATGCCCTTGCCATGGAAATAACACATATCCCCGCAATTTATTTCAAGTATAATTGGTATAATTGTTTGCTAAGACGTACGTTGCGATGTATTCGAGCAATGTTGTATATTAATATCCCACTAGACTTTGGTAGGGCTCGTGGGTGTGTTTATTCTTGAGAAGCGGGAAGTGTACTTTTGAGAGGCCTACTTACCAGAACAGGCTGCACTTGTAAATTAATTGTTGACCGATGTTAACCGCGTAAATCAGTTTACCAACACACAAGTTATTTTAGACAAATCAAACGTTTTATCAATTTTAAAAAAACAAGATCAGCATATTCGTGTGGTTTAGTGCCCTAAGTTGCAGCAATAACGCACACAAGTAGTCCTCCGTTTAATTGAGTCGAAAGTGTTTCGAAATTTAGAAATTCTCTTTTGGCGTCAAAATGATTCACAACCTATAGTTATTTTCGGTTTTCAACACATGGTACGCTTTCTACATGTACCTGATTTAGGGATGGAACGGGCATATCATTAAGAGGTTTTAACGAAAGATTGATATTCGCAACAACGCTCTACTGTGCAGTTCACAGGGGATTAATAGAAAGAGACAGACGTGCTCTCAATTTGCGGTATAAAAATATCATTAGTTTTAGCATCGTGAACGAAGCCAGTCATGCATTTTCTTGTTTGCCCGCAAAACCATCTGTTTCAATAGAACTCAGAGGCTGGTCCATTGTAGCACCGTCCATTTGTCTATGTAGAGTGTTGTCAAAAAGATCTGGGGTTGCTGGTAATATCTTCTTAAATTATTTCGCAGATAATCCTATTTTCTCCTGGGTAGTCGGTAGAAATTCTAAAGGTAGCCACGTGTTTCGGTGACCATAAATTTATAAAAATTTGGCAGATTTCTGGTAAAAGCTCCTTCTTTCTTCAGTTGTTCTCAAGATCTTTGACGCCGTCGAAAAATTCGAATGTATCCCGGTAAGCACAGCCTGTGCTCCATCTCACAGACTGTAATTGAAATACTAAAACGAATCTTTAATTTAAAAATTCTTAGGTGGTATCGCAACAGTAATTGTTTAGCAGCTCAATGCCGCAATTTCAGAGACATATCTGGATTTTGTCTTTCAGTCGCAATCCTTTTCAATTGTTTAAAAGATGGCATTTGGCACAATTTATTACTTAATAGTGTGCATTGTTTCGACTGTTTTTCGGCATCTACAAACATGCTAATATACTTTGCAGAAAAAATGACCAACATTTATTTTGTCGTTTTGTTTCTCATAGCAGATCACATTTTGTTTACGTTTTAAATAACGCCATATCAAACGCACATATAAAGGCAGTGAAACGACTATTTAAACAGCATCATAACAATGTGCCTCATTAAGTATGCAAGATAGACTACATCTGTTAAAACATTTTATGATTACCGTGAAGAATCTTTATAATAATTTGAAGAAATGTGTGTTCCTTCCCTAGTCGAAAAGTGTACAGCAGGCAGATTGGGAGCCTTAAACGCAAATGTAACAGCCCAACGAGCCTAATAGGATTTGGGAAATGAAACACATTTTTAATCCCAAAGCTGACTTTCGTTTTAATATGCTTTCAATTTAACATAATAAAATATATTTTCCTGAGTTTGTTTCCGCAAATATATTTCTGTCGACAAAAGCATCGAAAATTCACGGAAAAAATACAAGTTATTTAGGCTGTCACATTTTGTCCAGTACATGGTTGTTTTGAATCTTCGACGTCGTTGATTTCGCCCCAAGGCCTGACGATCAGTCATATATCCTAAACGAAGAGAATTTCTAGATTCTTACATTTTGTTTGTTTCATTTGTTTTAGACGCTTTGCTGGTCTATCCATGTAGGTGATTTCAAGTCGGTTAACGGGATTTTTTCTACGCAACCTGCATTTTTTAAAGAGCTTTTCGAAAGAAACGTCTTGCCCGCTCACTTTAACGGACTGTCAGACGTCTTTTGGCCTGCCGTCTGGTCCTTCAGCAGCCGTTGACCACTAGAGTTAAATTGGGACCCATTTCAAGGCCGCGAAACACAAGAGAGTCTTACCTTAATTGGGATAGTATTTCTAAGCTCAGAAGAGCAATATATGACCCAATCGTGATTAAAAGGCGTTAACGTTGGTAACGGTCGCCTACTGGAAGCTTTAGAAATTTCCTATTTATCTGCAACTAATTGTTAAGACCGACCTTATTTTGAACTTTTCCGAATTTGCATAGAATTCTTGATCTGGGTTTAGCGTGTTTCAGAACAAATAGCGGCCATTTACTTGTTCTAGAGTTAGCAATGTTCCATACAATACATATGACCGGCAAATTAACATAAAATGCCAGACGACTCGCCTTCTAAATGATTAGAGTCTGAATATCCTCCATTTTTCTAAAGTATTTCGATTTGATACGAAAATCTAGACCCCTAGCCCTTAATTTCCCAATAACTCCAAACGTTACTGTAACTCCATTTAGTCGCACCACTTACCTTGGCTCTAAATAACCTTTACAAACACAAGCTTAACGTAAACCCTCGTAAACCTTATTCTTAACCCCTTCAAGCCCCAGTCTTAACAATAACCTTAATCCTAGCGTTAACGTCAACTTTTGCCCTTCATGGAATTGAGTGCAGTGAGCGGAGTCCATATTTCAGTGCCCAACCGGTTCTTGTACGTCAGAGTTAACATGAAAATTAGTTGGCATTTAAACACTCCACAGAGGATTTATTGTATGAATTGCATCTATAGGCCTCTAAACAACTTGCGGTGGGTATAAAATTTATCCATTTTTTAGAATAAGATAGGTGAATTATGAGTTACAAAAAGGTGGACACAAAATAACAACACATTTCCTCAAAGCTCAATTGACCTCCCCATACTTTCTGAACAAGAATGCGACCGAAACTGCATCGGATAAATTATCGAAAACATTTCGTTTGCATTCAGTGTTTTTGAAGAAACCTGGTGCATTTGTGCATTTTTACTCTAAAATCGCCGATGCACTGACATGTGTGGGCCATGGGCTAGGTATCTGGACCTAGTCCAGTGTATTATCTCAAGGCGCTTTCATTAATTCTAAAAGAATGAACAACATCCAAGAGACTCGGAAATGACTGACTCTAGCGATATTCATCCGAAATCAAAAGTGGTCAAACAAAGCCAAAGTCTTGGCAAGTGCACATGTGTTCCCGTTGGACGATCTAATTTCTGTCTACATTTTAGGACTTCTGACCGCTGCATTCTTCACATTCAGGCGCACGCAGAGGAATGCCCCAGATCCAAGCGCATACGCGCGTGCAATGCTGCGTGTCTGTTTAAGGGAGCAGAAGAAATAACTTGTTTTGCTAGTAGGCAGTATGCAACTTGAAATGCCCTCCAGAACGGTGATTTTGCGCAATCTCCATTACTCGGTCAAGCTGAACTATCAGCGTGTAAGTAGCGTTTATTGACCTCGCCAAGGGACAAATCCCCAGCGTAACGCTTTACTTTCTAACAGATATCTAGAATTCGCATAGACAGTGTTTGAGAAGAGGCACCAAAAATAGGAAGCACGACTAATTCACTTAGAGGAAAGATGAAAGACGCCCTCTGCCATTGATGTTATTTTTAATGAAAGAGAGGGTCTAGTACACGTTTAAACCTTCCTGTTTATAATATTCCTTTAAGAATCTTATTTTTGGGCCGGAATTTGTTTGCCGTATGGCTGACTGAAAATTTACTGACTGAACATTTAAGGCACAATAACATGAGAACGTTTCGTGGTTCTAATTGGCAGTGTACGTGCAGACCGCGTTAATTAATTACTTGAAACAAAAACGAAGAATGAGATTAATCCTATCTTGGTAGTTCAGCCTTTATCCCGTGGTACACAAGGGACAGCTTTGATATACTGAGGTCGCTGAATGACCTTATGGGCACGCGAAATAAACTGAAGTAGGT
>CACRXP010000039.1:1656988-1706249 GCA_902702965.1 Spirometra erinaceieuropaei | reverse complement strand
TTACGCAAGCGCAGTTTGCGAGAGAAAATCCCAAAAGGCCTTCTGTTGGTATTCGTTAAATCCAGAACGGAGTGTAAGTCAAATAGTCTACATAGTAGTAGATATGTGAACAATGGTTCGTAGATGTTAAGGAAAATTATGCGATCACGAGCAGCATGTTTAATTCTCGTGTTGAGATTCCACGAATCTGCCGTAATTTAAAGAAATGTTATGGCCAATCGGATGTCAGAACAAATTTGGGGCATGATAGTTATGCCGTAAACGGTTTACTTTCGGCCTTTCGACTGTCTTACGCGAGTTGAAAAGGATTTGGGTCAGACCTGGTTATGCAGCCCCATCTGAAGTCAGAAAACCCCTGTCACCTGTAATACGGGACTAGTTGTAATAGAAGTTTATGCAGGTGGGAGCCGGGATCGCACAGGAGGCGAAGTCAAGCACTTGTTTGAAAAAGAAAAGCTATTGTGAATACGCGGTTTTGTTTTGAGTAGGTGTGATATAGTTGCCCTTTTATCCTACCCCGCATCCCCCTTACCCGAATCATAACCCCTAACTCTAAACCGTAACGACAAACCCTACCCATAACCCCAACAGTATTGGTTCCGTCAGGAGGGTCTACATAACCGCATCTTATAATTTCTGTCTTTAAGAAGATAAATACTGGTCAAATCTGTAATGGGACAATGAGTTAATGAATAGTTAGAACACCCTACTTGCTGTTTAATAGTTTCAAGTTGATCAGAATTCAGGACATGCGACAATTATACCTGCGAATAGTAAGGACGCTTACAGTATTATTATTTATATAATTGCTAGGAAGAAGTTAATATTGGTTTGATGATCACTGTGCAGACAAAGTCAACGTTGTAAATAGCCTTTTCGTGAATAAAGTCTTCTGCCAAAGTTTCAAGAAATGAAAGTCACACAGACTTACCTATGGGAAGGTGGTTAATAATTTTTATAAATGGGTGAATTTAACGTACTCATAGCTGACGTATAAGTTAAAAAATATTGACCCACTGACCGAGCAGGAGGAAAGCAAAGTAAAGATGAATGACAGATAGCACTCGATTAAAATGTGCTCTGCTCCAGGTAGGATTATGTTAGGATGACTAAATCATAAACTATACCTCTCTTTTGCGTTCAGGTTTGCGATGATGAGAGTTGTGGGGGTAGCACCTTACGGAAAAAGAGATAGCGACAGTGCTCCTGCCATTTTTGCAATCACAACCGACTGCCCATTGCCATAAAGGTGAATGTAGGTATTGGATTAGAGATCTGGCATCAGAACTTTCAGGGCCTACTCGAGCTGATCAGCTTCAAGATTACACATTATCGTTTTCGATGCTCACATATATAGCAAATTTTTAGGGCATGACTGCCCCACAAGGGCGCCAGAAACCCTGTTGCTCCTCCGAATTAGTCTGTTATCCAGCCGCCTTGTCCTGTTTATGCGCTGTAGGTTTGAGTCCCTTTTTCCTCGAAATTCTCCGGCCACTGATGGGCAATCCCTGAGTAACAGAAGTGCGGCCAGTTTCCCTGTCAAGAATTGCAAGCTATGGATGTTGGCGTACGGGCAGTTTTCTTTCGGTCCCCGTGACGAAGTTTCAGACGACATTTTTGTAACGAATTCGGTATTGGGTTGCCGACATTTCAGTAGATGACGGCGGTTTTCTTTTGTGCCAAATGGCGTTCAGAAGACGCCCTACAGGACACATAAAATTTTTTAATGAGTGTGGACTGAGTAGCAGAATTTGTGGGGATTGTAGGATAATGGACGAATGCAACGTAAGCTACGTAGACATTAATTGGTTTTAAAAACTGCACAAATGCTACCTTTTTGGGCGAAAAATTCATATTCTTGAGGTGCAAAATTTTAAAACAAAAACAATACATTCAATAAATATATCAATAACTAATATGAAAGTTCAAACTACGTAAATCCTCATTTTTGCTGACTGAGCCTTTTGCAGCCGGTCAAAAAATTCTTAAAAGTTAAAATTCAGGCTTTGCTCAATTAGCTTGGTGTTAAATAATGATAATGAAATAATTTATTTGACGTTGGGCAGGTTAAAAACAACAGTTCTTACGAAGTTGCAAATCTGCATTGTACATGTTGAGAGGGTGCAGTCGATTTAATAAGGCAGCGATTCTCATAAATGTCACGCTGCGTCAGATTAGTCATTCCGTTTTCACCGGCGGCTAGCCCTCAGTGGCTTAGGATGGATGCAGTACACGCAGTAGCCGCTTTGCGACAAAGCCACGTAAGTTCGTTCATCTTACCTTTACCTGCAGTACAGGTTTAGCGAAATCCTCGTCACTTTATAAGAGAGGAGATGACTATCTCGATCCCAAATTGACTAGGCTGCAAGGATTAGTCAGCAAATCAGCTAAAAAGAAATCCTTCATATATCGAAAAAAACGGTGCCCCAACGACATTATGCACCCCTGGAGGAGTAAAAGTGTCTACTGCCTAAAGATTTCTTGTTACACTGCTGGCATATAACTTTGTTTATAGTATGTTTACATCCAGGTAATTATTTAACATACGAATCTATTTATATAAAAGCGAGTGCAGAAAAACATCGAGATTGTCAGTTGGCGACTTAAAACTGTCGTCATTTGCGTGGATAGTAGCTGCAGTTTGGGTATTTATTTTTTTTATATGCAAAAACTGAATGTTTACATACACAAACATAAGAATCTGAAAGATGGTCTAGCATGTTTTTGAAGTTACCTGAGAGATTAAAGTGTAAGATTTCATTTATCAGGTTCGCAATTGACAGCAACCTCTAAAAGCAGTCAATGCATACACCGGAGCTCAGGTCCACGCACTAGCGCTATTATATGCGAAAAAGACAAATCAACTATAAAATTGAGAATGCATGGGTACGAGAGGTACAACGAGAACTTTATTAGTCCGACGCTTCAACCTAGAACCTGAAAACTTTCGTCAGAGGCAGCATAAATCAAGTGTAGTAAACGCGGTAGTATTGCAGTCGCTACAAATCTGCGCACATACTGAAATGAACAAGTTTCACATTTATTGCACACTATCGCGCAGGGTTCGATATTTGTTTAATTGCCAGCAGCTGCGTGGTTAGTTATGGTGATTTCATCACAAGTGTTGGTTATTCGCATGAAACGCACTCAGAAATTTCACTTATTGGTATTGCCAGTGGAGGCATTTTCGGCCGCCCTCTCCCCGAGCAGAAGATCCTCACCAACTCTATTCGTAAACTAGGGGTAAGAAAAATTTTGATTCGAGAAGCTCGCTGGTCGCGCAACTGTCAAATATCAAATGGTAGGGGGCGCTCACCGATCGTTCTTACGGAAGTCACTCCTTCCGTTGTGCCTTACGGACTCTCCCCCTCGAGCGCAACTAGCAGCCTCAAAGCGGCGCATGATATAGGCAGAATGGCGTTACCAACAACGACAAGGGAGAATGCAATGGCCATTTCTGGCTTGTTAGCCGTCGTCAGCTAGTCATACTTAACCCTGAAGTGTGGAGCACTCGAGGCTCAAACTCGCGACCTGTTTGCTAGAAGTCCACGCCTCGGGTGTTCCACACTTCGGGGTTGGGAGTGACTGGCTGACGACGGCTACTAAGCCAGAAATGGCCACTACAGTCTCCTTTGTCATTCTCGTTAATGCCATCCTGTCGAGTGTCTCGAGAAAAACGATCTCATCTAAATTAAACGTGTGACTGACTCCCGTTTAACCAGCCGTTACCTGAGATCTGGCTTTACAGCTTCTCTTTGGTGCTGCTGGTTGGGTCCCAATAACGCCTCCTACGTTGCCACTTAGGGCAAAGTAACACTAGACACAGAATTGTCTGGTTGTGCAAAGGGAATCCTCATTTTTATGACCTGACCCATGACGGTTTCGTCTCGCCTCTGTCCAATCTCGAAAATAAGTGGTGTGAATAGGCGGTTGAAGGTCCACCATGCGTTATTAGTTCATTGAGACGCTCGGCAGAATTTAAAACAGTTGGCATATGAACCGTCATCTCGCCTGTGCATCCATCGATTGACAAAGTTATGTGGGTAGACATTCACTCTTAGCTCCCCTCGACGCGATTTTATTTTGCTGAACTCGTTATTCGGCTAAGTGCAATAAGTCTAAGCAATTTTACACAGTCGCGCTTGTGAATGATAAGGTAATTTCTATGCCTTTGCTGCCCAACGAGGTTTTGTCAGCAATTTCGGCTATTGCGCCCGATGCAAGGATTTTATGCTATTTAGTATGTGCGTATATTTATACACTCCAAAATGTCCATCATGTTGTCGTAGATTACCACTATGTATGTTCAGATAGCGGTTTCAATTTCGATGGCGGCCACCGAATTATGTTCAATTTCATATCATAAAAAAACCGAATAAATATTGTGCTAAAATACTATTGGTGAAGAATAGCAAGAACGTTTGTCCGAAGCACTGAAATGCATTTTAAATACAAAAATATCAGTTATAAATGTCTACAATATTCTTTATCTAACAGCATAATCCAAAATTGTTCGTGTAAGACGCGATGTCGGTTTCTGCATGAGCATTTTATCCAGCAACCTGCATAAGATATAGTTTGTAAAAATGTCTATATTGCTGCTATGGGATTTCTTAAGTGGTTTTGATGCCCTTGTAAACTAAAGCACTTTTAATAAAAAAATGCAAATACTATTCTTTTTTGAACTACTGTGCTAGAAAAGTACTTCTTTAGATTTTATTCCTGAAGAACAGTATAATTCACGAAGAAGAATATATGGTTGCTGAGGAAAGGGCTTTATTCGCTACTGCATGCCTATGAGAATTCACCGCTCACCCCATGTATAAGGGTTGTTGTCCTTGATCCTATGATTGTTTGATGGTCGATATTCTTATTGGTAATCGTTGTAATTTCCTCGGGGGTGTTGGATGTTGGTGTAATGATTGCTTGAACAGCAGTTCCATCGACCCTGGCGTACGTAACAGTGTTTGTCTGCGCGCATGGCACAGGAATAATCTGCGTGGTCCTCCAAAATTTCCACACAAGACTTCGCAAGCATCGTCAGAACACTGACTTAGAGAAGATCAGGCGCTGTGGGTTCATGGGCGAGTTTGGAAAAAATCTGCTCTTGTGGAGCGTATCTGAACGAGCCCTCAAACAGAGTGGTAGGCGGGGCAGCAATGGAGAGCAAAATCCAAAAACTGCCCAATCCAACGTCACTCAAAAACGACAAACTCGACCACAACCTGTCGACAAAGGAGCTGGCGAAGGATCAGATGCGAGTTTTACGAGACGAAACTGTATTCAACACGGCTGAAGCCAGACCTGTCAACAAGACTGCAGCTGTGGAATCCATCAGTAGTCAGGCGGAAGCAACGGAGCAGACTAAGAGCCTCGTCCAAAATCAAGTGTCGTCTCTCCTAATGACCCACAGGCCGCGGGAAGTGCTTTCCAAGGTCGAACGCGATGCGCTTAGAGAACTCAAGGCCGACAAAGACCTGGTCATCGTGACAGCGGTCAAGGAGCGCTCCACGGTTGTGTTAGACGGGACAGACTATTAATAGAAGCAAAGAGACGAGTACCAGGAAGTAGTCTTGAAGAAAGAGACACGATCGCCGGGACAAGAACGAGGCAACGGAGGAGACTAAGAGCCTCATCCGACACAAAATTTCGTCTCTCCTAATGACCCACAGGCCGTGGGAAGTGCTTCCCAAGGTTGAATGTGATGCGCTTACAGAACGCAGCACAGACAAAGAACTGGTCATTGTGCCAGCGAACAAGGGACGCTCCACGGTTGTGCTGGACAGGACAGACTACCTTCAAATAGCCAAAGGTTTACTGGAGGGCCGACTGTTCTATTTCCCATGTGCAACGAACCCTGTAAGAGCGCCGACACGCAAAATTAATGCTACTTTTTTGACCTTGGAGAACTTAGGTGCAATAACACCGACCGACAGACGCATGGCGAGACCCCAAGATGCGGCTTTGGCCCGATTCTATGGCCTCCCTAAGGTGCACAAAGACGGCGCTCCTCTCCGACCCATCGTGTCGCTCAAAGGGACTCAAACGTAAGGACTGGCTAAGTGGCTGTTTCGGCGTCTGAAGTTCCTGACCGTTGAGTCAGACACCACGGTCTCTTCGTCAGCACAATTCCTAGAGAAACTCAAAGGGGTAAGCATCCATCCAAATGAGGTCATGGTATATTTTGATGTTACATCCCTTTCTACTTCTATTCCCCAGGACCTGGCGATCGAGACAGTTGAACTGCTACTACAAAGCAAATACGATGAAACGGAGAACCGTCTTGGACACGCCCAAGCCCTTCAGCTACTGAGGCTCTGTCTCAGGACGTATTTCGCGTTCGACGGGACAATTTACGAAGAAGTGAAGGGCACACCAATGGGTTCGACGATTTCGGGGTTCATCGCCGAGGCGGTCCTGCAACAGTTAGCTTCGCTGGTCTTCCAACACTACAGACCGAAATTCTTGACCACGGTATGTAGATGATACCTTCGTCGTCATCGTACGGGATCAGGTGTTGACATTCAAAGAACATCTAAACTCCGTATTCCCGGACATTCAGTTTACAATGGAGGAGAAACAGAACAACCAGCTGGCCTTCCTGGGTGTCCTCCTATGCCGCAAAGATTGTGGTGAACTAAAAACCAAAGTGATTTGGAAAGCGACAAATACGCTGCAAGTACTGAACTTCAACAGCAACCACCCAATCAGGCACAAACGCAGTTGTGTAAGGACGCTCTATCGGCGTGCTGAAACGCATTGTAGTGAGCCGGAAGACAGAATTGCCGAACTACAATATCTCCGACGGGTCTTCAAAGCCGATGGCTACCCGCGCAACTTCGTCAACCGGTGCATATGCAAAAGGGACGAAAGGCCTAACCGCACGGACACCAAATCTTGGCGAGCGTTTCCGTATGTCAAGAACGTTCCGGAAGCTGTCGGCCGCCTTCTCGCACCACTTGGGTTTGGAGTGACACACAGACCGGAGGTAACCGTCAAGCGTCTGATCATGAAACCGAAAGACCCACTGCCACGGCTTTAAACGTCTGGAGTCGTTTATCGGATCTGGTGCAGTTGCGGACAAAGCAACTACGTCGGAGAAACCGGAAGACAGCTCCGAACGAGAATGGCCGAACACGCGGCAGCGGTGCGCAGAAATGACGCCAGCTCTCAAGTTGCGGCTTATTCAACGAGATCCGGCCACACATTCAAATTCAATGAGGCCGAAATTCTCGCAAGAGGTGACAACCGCGTGAGCCAGGAGCTACTGGAATCATGGTTTAATGGCCCCCAGTCTATCAACAGGTGCAACGATCTTCCCACTCCATACTCAGTGCTAAAACTTCGCCTAAGTGGAGTAAAAAGCCATGCGGGGAGCGCAGAGGTGAACACTTTTCCCAACACCGGGGTCGGTGCGTAAGATGGTCGAGCAATCATCACTCCAACATCCAACGCACGTGATGAAATTGCAGCACTTTTCGACGTGAATGTCGGCCATCAAGCAATGATCGCACCAAGTGCGACGTTCCCGGATGAAGGGGAGGGGGAGCCGTGAGTGTTCATAGGTATGCGGTAGCATGGTTACTGCATCCTATAAATACCGCAGTCCCTTGTGCAGCAACCGCCCGTTTCTTTTTTGTTTTCTCTGATGATGGATTCGAGTAGGAATCCGAAACGTCAGGCTAATAAAGCTGTTGTTCCGACGATTTTGTCTCCTTCTTCAGGACACACTACTTTCAAAAAGCCAAAGGTTTACTGGAGAACCGATAATTCTGCGTCCCATATGCAACGAACCCTGTAAAAGCGCTTACACACCAAATTAATGCTACGTTATCGGCCTTAGAGAACACCAGAAGACGTATGCGAGACCACAGGATATGGCTTTCTTTTTGTTCGAGGGCTCCCTAAGGTGCGCAATGAGCGCACTCATCTCTGAGGTACTGTCTGAGTTACTCCTGTCAGAGGTGCTCCAACATACGGACTGGCTAAGCGGCCGTTCCGGCGTCTCAAGTTCTTGGCCATTGAGTCGGACAACACGGTCTCATCGTCTGCACAATTCCTGGGGTAACGTTGAGGGATATGCTTCCATCCAGATGATGTCATGGTATTTTTTGGTGTTACATCCCTTTTTACTTCTTCTCCTCAGGACCTGACGATCAGGACAATCAACTTGCTTCTACAAAGCAACTACGATGAAAGGGAGAATTTTCTTAGACACGCCAAGTCCTTCAACTCCTAAAGTTCTGTCTCAGTGCGTACTTCATTTTCGACGGCACAATCTACGAAGGGGTGAAGGAAACACCGATGAGTTCGCCGATTTCGGGATTCATCGCCGAGGCTGTCCTGCAACGGTTAGAGTCGTTGGTCTTCCAACACCACAGACCGAAGTTTTGGGTCCAGTATATGGATGATACCTTCGTCATTATCGACTGCGACTAACTGCTGACATTCAATGAACATCCGAATGCGGTCTTCCCGGATATACAAGTCACGATCGAGGGGAAGAGAACAACCAGGTGGCCTTCCTGGATGTCCTCCTTTGCGGAAACATAGTGGTGGCCTAAAGACTAAAGTGTTCAAGAAAGCGACAAACACGATGCAAGTACTGAGCATCAACAGCAACCGCCCAATCAGTCACAAACGCAGTTGCGTAAGGAGCCGTTAATTTCCAAATGCGTGCGGGACCATGACGACAGCATCATATGGATTCTGCGGTTCCTTGTGCATAAACTACCTATATCTGCTATTGCCTCTGATGATGTGTTCGAGCAGGGATCCAAAATGTCAGACGAATAAAGCTCGTCCGAACGACCGTGCCTCATCCTTCCGACTGCTTTCTGGGATTCGCCTCTCCGCCTCTATTACTATAATTCGGGTTAGAAAACGTTTCTGGTTCTCGAACTATTGTTGACCGGCCGGAGCTGCGTTGGCACTCAGCCTTTCCAAAATGTAAGCTTATATTCGCGCGCAATTAAATCCAACGATTTATTTGCTCTCTTAAGAACTTACTACGTTTTGCGATGGAGGTGGACAATTTGGCAAGTTTTACAAGAAGGATTACTAAATGAACCGACACGATGCTTAGCAATCGATGTTTAAGATCTTAAAAGACGCAAAACAAAACGCTTTCAGCGTAACATGTGCCATTTTTTCAAGCATTTCGTTTACAATTAACAAGTAAAATTCTTGTAGACATTTCGTCTATATTATGTATGTTAATTTATGAGGACATATTAAATCAATAGAAAAAAAGATTTGCCATTTATGTAGATATTTTTTGTAGATTTTTTGTAGATATCTTTCGCAAACTGCCGGTTTTTAAGGCAGCCGGAAAACATATTTTAGAAGCCGGCAGTCTGGCATATGCGAAATGTCCTAGGACTGTGCAGCAGGATGATTAATATTGTGACCATACACAGGTAATTTTCTAGAATCTATAGCAGGTCCTAACTTATCGATTAACGTTTATGACGTAGTATCCCGACTGTTTGTCGATACATATACAGTTGCCACTCATACACGAAATTAAAGTTCCGAGCGTTTTCTCGAACGAGTAACAGCCTAAATCATTCCATATTCGTTGCTTTTTCAACAGTAGAGTGTAGTCTTGTCCACATAAATTCATCCGGGGAAAAGTGGTTTGTTTCTCACAAAATTGAACGAAATTGTGTATGGTTTATCTTTAGTTTCTGAAATAATCTCGACTACGATCAAACAGAGATTGGCCGAGTTTAAAAAACACCTCTGTCGACATAACTTATTTTATAAAACTCTGCGCATTGGATCTTAAAACATGTAAGATTCTTAACCAGCCCATAGCACTCAACGCACTGACATTAGCGCACGCCGACCGATACAAGTGTCTCAGGTTAATGCATGATCAGCATAGTACATGGGAGCAGATAACAGCCACTGCTGCTAAGCAACCACACATCCACCGCCACGAGTACACTTGCTCAGGGCGGCCGGGTGGGGGGAGGTAAATTTACGACAGGCGTGCTTAGGCCGTTATAGTCGGTGCACAAAAAGTACAGAGAAAATGCGTTACTGGTCAACAGCAATTTAGGAAATCGTCTGAGAAGATCATATGACTACTAGGGGAAACAAATATGACTGCCATGTGATTAAGAGCAAATGTCTGTTTGCTCAAAATAATTTGCATTCGACGGTAAACATCTGCTTTACTATTGTCCAATTGCGGGTGTGGCTAATTCGACGGTATTGTGAGGCCGCAGACGTTAGATTTCCTCTGTTAAATTAACTCTGTAAAAGG
Organism: Spirometra erinaceieuropaei; assembly: GCA_902702965.1. Classification (NCBI taxonomy): domain Eukaryota; kingdom Metazoa; phylum Platyhelminthes; class Cestoda; order Diphyllobothriidea; family Diphyllobothriidae; genus Spirometra; species Spirometra erinaceieuropaei. The sequence continues at coordinate 1,695,976 of CACRXP010000039.1, read as the reverse complement.
ACAAAATTTGTAGTATAAAGACATAAAAGATATCTTGACTACCGCATTATTGGTTTCCGACCTTTAAAACAGTGACGAAGATTTCGGAAAACCTGAAAGAAAACCGATAGTTTTCCTAGTTTTGCATTACCGCGACTATTGTATATGCGTACATGCTGTGTGTTAGCGTTGCGTGCTTTAGAAATGGCTGCATAAAAAGCAGAAAACTTGTTAGCATCTCTGCAAAGATGTTTATAAAAACACATATCACTATGCGAAACTCGGATACACAAATAACGCAAACTGACGTTCACGTGAGTCGCTTTATTAGATTAACTGAATGGAATCCAGTATTTCACTATCTCACTTAAACAAACGGAATTTCAAGACCAACCATTTATGAAACTGAAGACCAACATGCAAAAAGCTTTGGTTAAAAGTGTACATGTTGTGGTCATTCTCAAAGCAGTCGTTGTTCGAAAGATGATGTTGTCTAAATACTCATCGCAGTGGTATACGTTTACGATACAGTGCATAAGTAAGGGCTGCTGAAATCCACAAAATTTACTCATGCTCAGCGAACAAAGTAATATCCAGTTATGCATCACAAGGCACTTTTCGTTAACTTAAATCTCGATAGGTTTGTTTTGGGACAAAGGCGGTCAATAGGCCAGCGAATATAGTTTTCAGCTGAATCACGTACCTCTCGCCAGATAAGGCTAAAAGGGAGAATGGTAGACTATCGGTCTTAAAATAAACTTTATGCTATATATGCCATATACTGAGTGACATAAACGGATATTGATCGTATATATATGTATATTTGAAACCTTGTACAAAGTTAAGCGGCTTGCCATATTATTTTCCAACATTTGTCAACTAAACCCTAACATTCAAAGAATACACTATAGGTCTGAGGAATTCAAATCGAGATCGCTATAAAATTTAAGGCTTTATTTTGGGTTAAACTGAATTTTTATTGATGTTTCTGACTCAAATTGTTCGTATCGTAACTTAAGTTGCAAACCTATGTGCTTAAAGCGGGGAGCAGTCAAAAGGTGAAGATAATTTGCAGGAATACTGCAAATAGGAATCAGTATTCAAAATTAGTGAAAACTGAATTTGGGGTACAAATAAGGAGGCGCAATCCTGAAAATGTTAAAAAGAGAAAGCGATAAGAGGAGGAAAATGGTCTTTGCCGACTCTTTTTATAAAAAGGTACTGAACCCAAAGAGATTGCATAATCTATCCATCGTAGGTAGGCTAAGGAAAGAAATGCTAACGACAATTTTGAAATGCGCAATCGACTGAAAAATACTACTTGTTTAGGATTGTAATACTAATTATCGTGTGATGTAATCCCCAGACATTTCAGTTGCTTTAGGATGTCAGCTTTAAATGAACGTCTATCCGGTCGCCTGCAAACCCGCTCTGCAAAAATGACTGTTTAATTAGCAGGATCTTTCCTATATGATGTCTGCTGCTCTTATATATTCTAATAAGTTTCGTAGAAAATATGCTGCAGAATATGTACTCTTTTTGTCAATGTGTTAGACAATTCAGTTTTTTGCAAATTTCATACTTAAAGAAAGGGTGCAATTCAGTTTGGAATACTTTAGTTTTTTGTAAATTGCAATTTCATGAAATGTTTGCCTCGCATTTACTTATGTTCCTTGTCAAGTCGGCAATATGGCTCAAATCCATTGGCGAATTTTATGTGGCCTATATGGTCTCCTCTCAAGAGCCTATAGGAATGCGTGATTTTCCGTGCGGGTAAAATGTATAGCTTTTAATTCAGAAACTCTTGACGCAAGTGCACCGGCAGTTCGGGTCCAAGATTAATCGATCATTAAAGAAAATTTTAAGACTAAATCATATCTTTCCCTAAAGTACAAAATTTAAAAAAATCCGTTTTTTTTTCTACAAATAAATAAACAAATATTTCTGTACATGTCTTTCAGGAAAAAAATTGGATGAGATAAAGCCCTGCTACTTAAGTTATTGCTTTTGCAGAGTGTAGTTATTTCAGGCGGCTTGAACGTAATTCCTACAAATGTTTGCATTCTGAGGGAGTTGAAATATCCTGAGATAGTTCTGCAGGACAATCGGTAGTACAACCCCACATGAGTGATGCTTTTGGTCGAAAACGCATTTCAGAATTCCAATCAACATTTCATGGATCAGTACGCTTAGTGTGGAATGTGCCTGTTAGGCGGGCGCAAATCCCTGTCAATTGTTAGCTGTCACACGCATCACAGGCGATTGCACTCGGTGCAATGCCTGCCTGCTTGCTCGAGCTTTTTTCCTCACTAGCCATTGATATGGTGAGCGTGCAACCGTTTGTCCCTGAAGGCAGTGTCCGCTTTTCTCAGCTCTCATTACCTTGACCAGTGAACGACTAACTATTGCGTGTGTAGGGGGGGGGGAGAGCAATGTGCCCTTACTAAGCTCCCGCCACATGCGACTATCAACTCTCGCCATATGCTCGGCCTCTTCGACCCTGATGGGACAGGCGAGTCCTATACGGCAGCTTATGTTTCTGCTCGGCATATAATAAGGTAGCAATTAGGTTCTATAACTACTGCAGCTACTCTGTGCTCACAATGCCCGCGTGTCTATTATGGTCGGTTTGCGTGCAAACAATCAGCTTCAAGTTAATGACCTTCCTGGCCCTATTCTTGTGTCTCAAATTATTCAACTAAATCTCGAATGTTACCTTTTCGCTTGTACCGGTTGAGACGGTTGTAAAAGCAAAATTCAAGGCACATGTAATATGGAGAAGATTTTTTGAAAACGCTTTTGAGTTTGCACGCAATCTGGACGATTATTGTTGAAAAATTCGTAAGGAAAATTAAAAATTATATTTCAAGACGTAGCGCTGAGGCGTATAAGAAAGCGGAACTCGCATAAATCCTACTTGATAAATTTGGTTTTGACATTGGATTCAAATGAACTTTGAAATTAATATGAGCGCATGGAGGTAAGGAACGTCGAATTGGTGCCAAAAGCGGGTCGAGTAAGAAACATTCGAAGCCTCGTTCAAAGTAAAAGAATAAGGATGTTTTTTAACAGACTAGAGTGCCGTCAATTGATTGGTAGATCAGCAATAAATATTTGGCACAATACACGTTAAAATCGGCTACATATTGGACCGTCCGAATCACGATAGTTTGAGCGTCAACGTATTCGATTTTTGAACTCTATGCTTGGCGCTTGTGTCAGACGGCTTCAAAAGGTTGAATAGGCTTTACGCAAATTCCGTAAAGAACAGCCGTTCCTCCTAACTACGGGATATGCGCGGAAGAGCATTTAGCTCTTTATGATAGACGGAAACGTTCAAAAAACACTGTGACAGTTTTATGTTTTTCAAAATGTCTCAACATTTATTGACGCATAGGTTAGTTATCAGGACATACATTGTGCATTTTGAAAACCTTTCCGGAAGGCGCGTTCAAAGGCATGAGAACGTGTTTACTCATTGTAAAACTTTATATATTGCATTAGAAATGACTAACACAAAATCTATTCCGAAAACTTTGGCGCATAAAATGTGACTGTGGTGGCTTTATGCAGCTGTAGACTGGTAATGTGCTTTTGGAATGATCTTATATAAAACATCTATGCTATTATGCTTAGAAACTTTCATGTTCGGGAATAACATTGATCTTGCAGCGTATGCATGTTTTCTTGCATTTTTATTAATACGGTACAACGTCCGCAGCCCTAAAAATAATTTTTTCTTTCAGTCTCACTGTTTGCACATATTGTTTCCGCAGTTCTTCTAGGGTTGATAACAACTACGAGATTGGGTGTGAATTCGGTTGTAGGTCAACCGACTTTGACTTATTAATCTCATTTAGTGCGAAAATTAGCTAATAACTAATTGCTGCTAGGACATGTCGCCCAATCGGACATGGCGTCTGATAAAAATCTTGTAGTGCGTTATCGTATATTACATCAACTATGCCATAACTTGCATGGTTGCTGACGTATATTTTTACGGAAATCCAGAAACGCAGACTAGATATATCAGAGTTGTGCTCAAAGAGTTTTCAAGAGTGTACTTTTATCTGTTCTTGACGATCAATTTTACCCGGCATTTTGGAATGCGTATTACAACATAAAAATTATCATAAAGAAAAAACTGGCCCAAACAATTGTTTTAGCATAAGCACTTCAAAAGGCATAGGCAGGTCATTCTTTTTAACGCACTAAATGCGGAATATCAAAGAGGAATTTAAAAGACTGACACAGTAAATCGACCTTGACTGATCGTTTTTGCGTGTTCGTCTACATTGGCGTTTTGACGAATAGTCATTTAATGTTTGCCCCATGCCGTGCATTTATCGTTTAGACGTTAATAATATGACCCAGCCTTTTATAGATTTAATATCTGGTAATAATCGGGAGATGGCACCCAAAAAATCCGTAACCTAGAAATAATACCTTTAACAGTGGACTCAAACGCCTTCAGGCTATATCAGCGGTTTCAGGCCTACTTTCACGCATTACTTGGACTTTCCGCGACGGCCTAACATGGGCTGGTCGAACGAACATCGCAGGAGGTTACATGGACGATGGTCGCTATTACCCACCCTTCTCCATCGTTACACACATACCCCTGAATATACGGCATACATTCGCATTATGGCATTTTATTAAAAAACAAAATCACTTTTAAATAGGACAAGTCTGCACAACATAGGACAGGAACAGTTCCCAGACATCTGTCAAAGACATGGCATTGAGGTCAAACCAAAGACGATACTGTACTTCGTCTGTGTGGGCCCACACAGCTTAACCACATACAGGGCCTCCCTCGTGGAGTTTCCTTTTCAGTCTACTCCAGTATGCCTCAATGGCATTGCTGTGCCGTCCGGTGGTAGGGTCCTTGGAGTTCGTTGAGTGGTTAACAGATAAATGTAGATGACCTTCTGAGGGAAGACGATTATACGCCTTCCACTCGTCCGCTACCACTATACTGCCTTTGGCGACCCATTTTATTATAACGGAACGCATGGCGGGCCAACGTCGATCAATCACCTGTTCAAATAAGGCTTTCTGTCGACTAGTATCGTACATCCCGACCAACCACCACCCATAAAACCCCCATTACCACCTGCCCCTTAAAACAGGCTGCTTTGGTTAGGTTGATTTTTTGGGTCCCATCTCCCGATTGTTACCTAATATCTCTATAAATCTGTTTTAATGAGCTCCTTATCTATTTCGAATTATCTCCCGGAACCCTTAATTCTGCCAACCGGGAAATGAACAAAACGTTGGTTTTTTTTCTGCCCGGGGTTCAGAAATAACCCTGGGAGATCGGAAAAGAAGATTTATTTCAATTTCGCTGACAGGAGTGACGAGGCCACTTCAGGGAATTAGTCGGAAGAAGACACGATCGCCGATGTGCTGTTTGGGTTTTTCATTCGAATTCATTAGCAGAGACATAAATGATCATGAAATTTTTTCGCACATATGTTACACAATGCTATGCAACTGTTTACCTATCCATATTAAGAGCTCTTGCATCAGTTTTAAATTGTTGCACATGGTAAAGCAATAAGTTAATTCATATTGACTCACCTGTGACGAACGCGGCCCCTCTGTGGGATTCGAACTCATGAAAGTAAGGAAGTGACCTCGGTACAGCCACATGAGATCCGTTGCCCCACCGAGGGACAGGGAAGTTAATCACATTTAATTCAAGTTACTTGTCCAACCTACTACAACGTCGGGAATTCGCCATATCTGATACATTAAGCTCATTGTCCAAGCACGTTTTCCCATGTAATCCACCCAGAATCCATCAGATGACTACTAGTCTGACGTAATTCATAAATGTTTTCGGCAGGTAACTTGACTCAAATTTGATGAAAATCATTTCTGCCGGTGAAGCCTCCCAGCTCGGGTGGCTAAAGCGTTGGTTGTGCTTAAGCCCTATCTTGCTGTTCTGAGTTCGAATCCCACCAAGGCCGAATTTTTCATTGTTGGATCGATATAAATCGCTCAAAATCCGCTAAAGCATATATGACTTGACTTGATAACTGTATGCACTTTATCCCTCGTGTTTGTTCTTAAACAATTCGGCCTACTGACACAGGCACTGTGAATTGTACTCGTCTACACCCTTTGCCTGGTTATTGACTCCGCCAAGGAAAATGGAGACGCAGGACATTGTGCTTGTTGGTCAATCAATAATCGGAACACCAGGGCGCAAACGATTTACTGGTCACTTGGTTACCAAGATTCGCGACGACTTTTATCTCAGCTAACTAGAATATGCGGCCGGTTGTGCCAGCTGAGCTGCAACTAGGGAACCTGGATCGTTTCTACTCACTTGTATTTAGCGTTCGGCTATCCGCACCTGGATTTCTAAAATTCGGGACAAGACATGAGTGTTTTACCTGTTTTCAGTTTATTTTCATCGTTTATCATTAAAATTAAAGAATCATTTACTACCATTTCTCAGATTTATTCATTTGGAAACATCTGCGATAATGTTTGACAACAGCCTGTGTGTTTGAAACATGTGCACTCCCGAGTGGAGCAGTGCTAGATGAATTATGTTGTTTTCTGGAAATGCAAAATAAAAACCCATCATGACTAGCTGTCACAGGGGTCAACGTAACACATTAGGTAGCAAATTAAGCCCCTTGGTTGTGGGACATTTAAATGCAGTTAGCATTAAAGCAAAAATCCGAAACTAAGTGATATATATATATATATGCATGTAACGCAGAGCTAGTTGTTGCTCTAAGCGCAAGTATGAATTCCCGAGTGACGTAAATAAATCTGATTTGCCTGCGGCATGTTACTCCTTGTTTTAGGAACATAAAAACTTTCTTTTTACTTTTTTTGACCAAAATGCTGAATTAGCCACATTTCACTCATTGCCTCTGCTATTACGCTCTGACCATTTTCTGGTGTTTACTTTTTTAAACTTAAGCATGACGTAAGAGTTGTATTAAACAATATTCCTGGATGTTAAATTATAATCCATAGAAACACTCGCGGGCATAACTTTAAGGAAATGTTTATGGTTAAACCGTAGACGACTCGGCAATGAAGGTCAGTTATTAAAAATATAGGCAGGACATTGAGGACCTTGCTGCATCATATGCTTATTGGTATACCAAATAAGCCTATGAAGTGGGTTGCAGACCAGGCCTATTTATCTTTGCATGTTTGAAGGCCATTGCAACCCAGGCATTCGCTGAAATTGCTCAATATTTTGGGATAAGCGGCAGTCATTCGAAGTTAGTCATATTAATGAATACGTGCATGCGATCGTGTCTCCAGGCATACGGTTATGCAAAAAGGCCTATGCGTTACCCCTTGATTGGACTAGCGGTAAGAGGGTCTAGGGGCGAAAGAAAAGACAATTTATTTATTATATTCTGTCTCAAGAATATTAGGGCGACGGCCAATGCATAAAACTATTACCACGATTTGGCGCTGTACTAGTAAGAAATAAATTGACTCCCTGAGGACCAAGTCAAACTGTAAAAATATGAGATATTTGTTTTCTGATCAAAAGTAGCGTGAAGCTTAGTGAATGGTGTCTGCAGCATCCATGTTTTGCCTTGCTACAAGGTGAAATGATTTTTTTGTGAGTTCATCAACCCTCAGTTTTCCTAGTCCATTTTTCACGAAAATGTCAAACCTTGTTTTATTAGCATAACCCACGACCAGTGGAATAAGTGCTTTTGCCTACATTAAGGGCCATTGTTATTCTACTGAGTATACTTTATTGTTTATGTTCAGTAGTGTCGAATCACCCCGCACAAATCCGCGACAGCATAAATATTCACAGAATAAACTTTACCGAATTTTCAAAATGTGCTTAAAATTCGAAAAAAAATAACTTAAGAAGGTTTGCAATATCATTTGTTATGAAATATCATCCCTAGCCTTCTACTCACGCTTGGATGCTAGCTTTAAAATGAATTTGTTACGACCGCCCGTAAAACAACACACTGCAGAAAACCTGCCGCTTTGTTTGCATTAACCTTTTTCATAGACCTTTACCGCCCTCACAAATTTAAATACAGAAAACATGCAGAAGTGCATCCTCTTTTACATCCGTTATGATAGCAGATTACGTCATCTTTACACTTTATGTTTGTAAAGGATGCCCATTTAAACTCTAACAGACTTTTGAATTCTCGAACAACCTTCTACCCAACCGGCATAGAAGATTTTTAAATTACGGTTGTATACGTTTGGTGCCAGGAAAACCGTACATTGCTTATCACCAAACTGTATCATATTGCGCATGTAGAATTTTGTGACCGACGCGTACCAAGTTGGCTGCAAATAACAAATATCAATTCTTTATGGGTCTCGTTTTATGACCCTAACAGGTTACAAGTTGGAGCTTTTGTAATTTCAATATACCCTTGCAAAGATAAAATTCAATGAGGACGTTGCCTCTTGCGAAAGAATGCAACAATCTGTTTGTGCATGTATTTTAAATTTGAGTCCATAATGACACCGAAAATAGGTTGGAAACATTCATATCACTTAAGAGGTTATTTTGCATTTACGCTCGTGGGCCACCGGGAAGAAGCTTAAAGTAAGGTCAGCATCGCGATACAACTGAAATATCGTGAGGTTTTACTGAGCCCTTTTGAGCAAAACAACCCTCTTTGGATAAAATATTTGACTCAAAACGAAATTTAGTATTTCCGATAATTTGCATGGCCTAATATGTCCACTGTATAATTCAGAATGATCGTGCATGGATGGCATTTACTCACGATGCGAATGTTCTTCAGAAACAACCACATTGTTTTTCAAACGAACAAAATCATCATATTGCCAAACTGCGATATGGTTTTAAATGAAGGCAAACGAAACTACAGTTGAATTACACATTACACATACACAAAGCATACTTGAAGATATGCCAATATTTACGTATTAATATGTTTGCTATAAACAAAGTCAATAATCACTGTTCTGCGGTCACCGACATTATCTGAAAATTGTGTGGCCATAACGAGCATGTTTTAGTAAATCAGGCTGAGTGTAAAGCCTGAGGATCGCCTAATTTCTTTGCAAATTTTGAAGAAAAAAATAATCTAAATGTTTAATTTCTTCAACCAGCAATATTGCAAATATGTTCTTAAGCAGCTCATTAAAAGCAACAAGCTAGACGCAGACTACTGCTTCACGGTCAGTATTAATCATCAGTACGTCAAACGCCATATAGAGTGAGGTGTAAAAACGTGCCAAGTAATCGTGTGATCTTCAACGCTTATTAACTAAATCATGACTTTGTGTTTGTCTGGCTAATTTAATACTGCAATCCATTTATTTATCTAGTAAAAGGGCAAATTAGACGAGGCTACTTTTGAGACTGTAACCGATTCGGTGGAGTTAGTATTGAGCACATTTACACTTGCTACTCTAGCAAAAGGAACGTAAAACTCGAACTGACGCAAAATGGTCGGTTTTAGGCAGATGCTGGTTGTGACGTCATCACGTACCATCTGCCTGTGTGTTTGCTAAATTGATGCAACGGACAGGTCTAGTTTGTTTAAAGCTTTCTTCATATGCCACAAATCGCGCTCTCAGTATTCATCGCTGTTTGATTAATTAAACAAAACAACTTTCTTTACAGATATTATGATTAATTTCAAGATGCATTATCAAAGAGGAAGAAAAAACACTTTGACTATGCAGTTAGGTATAATTTGTAAATTGCGAACTGTTGGCCGATTAAAGAAAGTAATGTTGGCAGAATTTTTCACGTTTCTTATATAGAATGTTGAAAATGCGCCATTTTGCTTCCTGTCAAGCATATGCTAACAGCAACTACTTATGTTTTGGAATCAGAAAATGGAAGCTTAATTATATTTGCTCGTATTAAGCATGCCGTTTCCATGTGCGCAGCTGATGACGACGCCTTCATGTCGGCGTTTTTTACCAGTGCTACCTATGGTTGGTGGCCAAATGACTAATTTGAAGAAGACCATCAGAGGCAATGACTTCTTTCGCATTAAGGATAAAACATTCATACTCTCTATTTGCCCACTGAGCGCATTAATACAGCAAAGCAATGATGAAATGGGTCATGACTCTAATGGTGTGTAATAATGGATTTCTATTTTTGGCGTGGCCTCTTCTTCCTACTGCTGCCTTCCACAGCTTTATTTGGTATGGTTTACTGGGACGGAGATGTATCAAAGGTGCGCTAGCTTATATGAGGCGCGTTCTATATGCGTGAACTTTGAGTCGTTCACAACGCACATAATAATCGCCAAAGGTAACTACCGCCACTTAACACGAAATCCGAAAGTAAAGAAGGATAGATGATTTTATTGAGTATAATGCCGTACTCATTAGATGTTAGGCTTTGAAAATAGTTGATTAAGGGGCTTCTTATCATTTAAGCCTCCAACACGGCGTTTCTCTATTTCAAGCACTCATTGTGACAAATGCATTTGAACGAATCTGCAGATTTGTGCCGTTCGATTATACGAAGACACTGCAAGAAATACGTCTGCGTGCCTTAAACCTATGCAAAATTGGATCTTATAGGAGAAATCATACAAATTCAGGTAAAAAATGCTCTTTTAAGAAGGACAACAATGCTATCAGTATCAAAACATATTTCTTTTTGAAGCCGGATTATTTGGACTGTTTTAGGGTTGCGAAAATTCCAACTGCGGTATTCGGAAGACGGGTTGGCAAGTAAACGTTGTTTTCAATAAATTTTTCTCTGCCCAGTGCAATTAAATAGAAACGTGGTACAGTATACTAGGTTCTCAAAACATAGTCCACGATAATCTTGGCCAATAATTTCGTCTTTACGATCTTAGTGTGGAAATGCAGGTAGCTGCTGAGTTTCTTCCACGCTGTGGGATATTTGGACCGCGTTCCGTCCCTACTTAAGGTGAATTTGTCACAAAAAATGTGTGTTCGCCCACTCTTCTTCTGAAGCTGGAGCACCATCTTACCAAACAAGAAAGTCAGTTTTTCCGACGGCAGTACATTTTTTTACGCAGATACGTAAAAACACAATGATCTGTCAGGTTAGAATGTGAATTTAGTTGCGATTTGCTATGGAGGTCTAGGACTTGCTGAATTCAGCAACATGACATAACACAACAGAGTCCCTGTACTGCTGGTCGCACTGAATGAGGATCTATGTTTTAACTGATACGATCTGAACAATAAAGTGGCGGCAACAATGTAAATGGACTGAGCAGAATGTCATTTCTACTCGGCAATAAACGAATGTGATTTTAAATGTACTGCGTTTAGCCACGGCAACATTTATTAACTATGTTGCATTTGAACACGTCCAAATGATTCCGTTTCGATTAAAAACGCATCAGGATGCGTCTGTATCTGTGAGTAAGCATGCGAATTGCCAACGATCTGTCTGACAAAGTATTGACTCCTGCCATCAATCAGTGTTATTAGAGAAACATGAGAAGTTGCTGAAAGTATTCAGCTGTTTAAAGTTGATTTGAAACCTTACAAAGTTTCAGAGCTAGCGTCGCCAGAGGATTTGGTTAACATTTGACCCTTGTTCGTTGTTAATCTGGAAAGCAAACGAGGACAGAACTGGTAGCGGTAAGTTTTAAGAATATTAAGGTTCATTTAATATTAGGAAAAAAGCAGCCTTAGTTAACTTCCTCCCATTCCATTGTAAGGTAGGGCCTATTTTTTGCCTGTCATTTGCAGAGTAAATCGAGTTTTCTTAGACAAAGGTCAAAATTTCCTCCTGCGGCATTATGTGAGTTTCATGTATATGGTCAGCCATTTTGGGGATGCGGTCACGTATATGGAAGTATACTGGCAAAAGAGTGGGAATATCTTGGCATTTGTGCAAAAAGTACAAAACGAACAAATACCTAAAAACAGTCTGTTTCTTTTAACATCCGACATGCTAAATGGCTTTGCGAAAACAATGTTGTTTTTTGGAAACGTCCTTACTGCCGTTCATCCTTCCAATTTTATTTCAATGATTCATATTATCATTAACCAATAGAATATTGGTGAATACCAAGTACGTGTCTTGTCATATATATGTATGTTTTTGTCCGTCTCTGATGGTAGGTACAACTGGAAATCTGCACTGTTGTACGAGTTAGATTCTTGCTTTAGTGATCACAGCCTGTTATCGAAATGGTATTTCCGTTTGTTGGCACTAAAACTGTACCTTACAAACCTAAATTTGCCTTCTGTTGGAAGTGGTTACTCCATTCTGGATATAAGCGGACGCGTGGTACTGGAGTTTGCACTGCAGGGTTTCTGTACATCTTAAAACCTTGTTTGTGCTCTAGCAACTTGGCCTTCTAATAACATGGGATTTTGAAAATATGAGCTTCCTCCAAGTGTTAAAAACGATCGTCAGTAAAACCAATTACTCCAAAGATATGTGCACTATTGCTGATAGAAGGAGAAAAGCCAACAGATGCAGGGTCCCCATAATTAATTAATTGTTTTTAAATATGTCGGTCATCTGATTTAAAATTTTCCAAACACTGCCTGAAATGTTAGATGCGGCCAAACATTTTTTCCACTCGCTAAGCGATATACTATTTGTAATGCATCTATATATTCACTAAGGTATGGGCGCACATTGTTGCATCGGCTTCCTAAACCAAAAAAGCTTTGTATGATTTATAGGGGTCACCAACATGGAGCCACCTACCGGGTCGAATTCGGCCAAGCTATGATAGCAAAGGAGAGACGGCAGAGTGTGGAGGTAGATTGATACAGCATTGTTTCGGGCTTGTTTGCCTTCATTCGGCCTACGGCCACGTAGAATGACAGGTGGCCAGACACCGATGAACGTAGGTTTGAGGAAGTGCTTATGACCCATCTGGTTAACCCCAGTGATGAACCAGCATCGCCAGGTGCGTGCATTCTCATATACATGCATGTACATATATACATTTATGTATACGCAGAATAGTATTACCGACAAAAATAAAAGAGAATAGAATGGTCATTAATGGCCTATTGGCCGAGGTCAGCCAATCTTGCCCAAGCCCGAAGTGTGGAACTAATGAAGTATAACTGGCTGACGATGGCTAAGAAGTCGGAAATGGCCATTCCATTCTCCCTCGTCTTTGTCAATAATAACATTCTGCCTATATCATGGGCCGGTGTGCGGCTGCTGGTTGGGCTATAGAGAGAGCCGGTAAGACACAACGGGACGAGTGATCGCCGTAAGAACGATTGGCGAACGCCCCTACCATCATAAATAAAATATATATATATATATATTTACATACGGAGCTTGTTTGCTTTGTGAAGCCAATAGATCGGTGTGCGCCCATTCCTGATTGATATATATTTATATTTATCGCGTTAATCATCTCTCAAAAAAGACGAAGAAGAAGAGAGGGCAAATTCAATGACCATTTTGCATTCGAACTGGCGTTTCGGAAACTATCTCGTTCCATCATCAGAGTAGCTTACTTGTTGCTCCTGCCGGTCTTGAGTTGTTCGGTCTTCCCGCTGGCCTCTTATTATAGCCGTGCTTGACGCACGTACTTTGACCTGCCTGCTTGCCGCTAACTGGCTTAGACATCCCGGGGGCTGACCGCTGACAGGCCTGCGTGACCTTTGTTTCTTTTGGGTTTGGCGTTATTGTAGTCAAATTAAGGTGCCGGTTGACCTTTCCTACGTCAGCCAGTGGACTGATCGGTCGTTGCCGTTCATGTGAGCAGCATTCAGTTTCGCGGGCGCATCGGTGAGAGTGTTCAGCTTTGGTCACATGACGATTCCGCTCTTTTCCCTGAGCGTTGACTCTCGGTCCCGCGTACTCGTTTGCATTACTGGTCTTGACTGGACTGATCCGAACCTTGTACGCAACGCCTGATAGGCGGGATGTAGATCTAAAGCTCGGTCGATTGTGCCAGTCGAGGACTACTAAATTCGTTGGCACAGTTTAACAGGCTTTTGCTATGATATTGCAAACTAAATTATACCATTTTATCCGTTCTTGTCGCTTATAACACCAAAAACAGCAGGTTGAAAAACCTCCCAGTGAACTATTTGAACCGATCAGCTGAAAGATGGCATTCCTTATTTGCGAATCCTTTCTAACGACGAACAGCCTAAAAATATGCCAAATGATTCACCACAAACGAGCGTTGCCCGCTTGTTATCCGGAGCGCATTAGGCTGTTGCAGCTAAGCAAGCATGATCGCGTGCAAATTTCGTTTTTATCCTTTTATTGTGGCCATATGTCACCTCTTTAACTAATAATGTGCAAAGGCCGATCAAGTCACACACGTCACAACTAGGCAGGTCACATTCAATTGCGCTCCTTTTAAGACCGTTATTTTTGTCCAGCCATTTAAAATCCTACTGTTTGAACATCCTGACTAAACGGATTACACAAAAAAGGCCCATTTTGAGGAGCCGTATAAAGTGTAGGCGCATTACCAACCTTAGATATGATACATACAAAAGAACCACATCGCGCCACAACCGAACGCATTGTTGTCTGTGAGCTCAAAAGCGCTAAATGTGTAACATCCAGCGCGTAGGCTTCGTCTTGAAACTATAGAGGCGGTCAGTTAGTTATCAGCAGAATAACGTGTCTGGGCTGTGTGCCGCTATTGCTAGATGTCAGAGTATTTAACGACTCCTGATAACAACTAAATTAGAAATCTATTTTTAAACGTTCGCGTATATTGCAGTAAAAGTTCAGTATCTTAAAAAATTATCTATAAATAGCGATTTTCAAGCTTTGAAACTCCCACGCTGCTGTCAAATTTTGTTTATATATTCCGATAAAAATGGCTGGTTGCACAGATGTTCGGAAAGCCTTTGAAGGCGGCGCGACATACTCTTGAATTGGAAAGTTTTGTAGAATTCCACTTCATCATTTCTAATCATTTGCCTTGTTGCCTCAGCCAAAAGAGATATTTTACAATTTCCTAACGAGGATTTTGGTTTCTCACCTCACCAAATTGCTTAAGAAACAATCCACTAACAATACTACGAAGGATATGACTCTTGTTGGCATCTAAAGGTAACACAGTTCAAGACGTAAGATCTACTCTAAACTCTATGTCATCTTTAGTCAGCTCGGCGGTAGACTAATGACACGGGAATCTGGGTTATGTTAAGTAGCATTCAGACGTATACCGACAAAATAAAACCATCTACTGGGGTCTTCGTAGTTCAGGATTGCAACTGCTCATAGAACGCGCTGATCGGAATGCGTCCAGCCATGATTTAATTAAAAATTGAAGCGTAACCAAACAAAGCGTCCTCAGTCTTCTTCAAGGATATTGTGCCTAGTTAACATAATACCTGCCGTGCGTAACCGAGCGCGTTAAATTTTGGCCGAAATTCTGACATTTGTTATCCATTAGGAGGGGTTACTTAGGTTGAGTTGTAAAATCAATTCTCATGCGACATAATTCCATAATATTTCGTAGTTGCCAGAATACCAGCTTTTGAATGCCCTTCCGTTCTACCTCCTCTAGAAGTCACACTTGGTAAAAAAAAACTATAACTTTTCAAGCACAAATTTCGGCTTTGGTTTTCGGCGCTCTTGCAAATTTAAATCTGTTTTATAGAAAAAATGCATAAAAATATGCTTCTTTTAATCCGTTGGATAGAAAGTTACACTTTATTCACATAATTTACCCGAAGAAAGTGTATATCTGGGTACTGGGAAAGCTTTCCGATTCTCCAATAATTTCGCGTCTTATGAGCCGTTGCATTAACTGTTAGCGATTTCAGTCTACATGGAGCATGCTTTCCGCATAACACAGTTATATATGCATTTATACCATGTGAAGTTTATAGAACTTTTCAACCGATGCGGACTATGTTGTGCCTTTCACAAGGAGCATTGATAAACGGACATGTGCGGCTCTGTATGTATGGACATTGCTTGGTTTTAAAATTGTCATAATAGGACACTTTTATATCAAACAGTAGAAGAAAGCTCATTTTTGAGCGTGTTTTCTATAAAGTATGTTTAAGTTCATGAGACCGCTGAAAAGCAATGAAAAAAATGCACGTAAATTAAGCAATTATTTTTTAAACCTAGTGTGGTTTTGCAGAAGGTCGGAAACACATTCGTTCAGAATTCGACGTCTTGGAAACTCCGAGACATTGTAGAATTATGCCGCATGGTTTTCAATATTACAGCCCTAGCAAAGTAATCCTTCCTAATAAATAACGCATTTTAAGAATTTCGGCTGACATTTCATGACGTCGATTACGCATTGCAATAGTCGTGAAATCGGAAAACTTGTCAAAATGGATATTGTTAAACGTAAAGAACTGGTTTGTAAGTGCAAAGCGTATAATAGCCATGGATCCAGTTTGTAAGGAAAAGCGATATCGGGAAATTAATTAACAAAGAAAACATTTGCAGATAGTATTGTTAATAAGCCACCATGACGGTTGCCGTTCAGCTCTCAGAACACCGACAAGAATTGTTTCAAAATTACCGAATGATCCTTTTTTCCTTTTTCCCGCAATTCCGCTTCGTTTACTGTATCTGTGATCATGTTTCATGCAATTAGCCTATCTATTGTCTTTACTCACCTATTTTCTAACTCCTGGTACATTCGTTCAATTTGGACGCCAAGTGCACAGAAAGGAGACCCCACCTTCCTGATGTACAGATTAGAACGTCTAGAAAAGCGCCAACGAATACTGAGGTACCATTTGTCATTGTGAGTAGGCATCCCCTCAAACGAAACAAGCATACGTCTGAGGTCTCAAGTTCACAAAGTAATGACGTCAGTTCGGATGACCGGAGGAAACAATGTACCTTTCATTCCTAAAATTGGGGTAAATGTCCGACTGCAACCGGAATTTATAAAACTGCTCACAGGGCCCCACCCCAAGCGAATAACAATGAAGGCATGCGCCAATCAAGTTGGTATAAATGACTACAGGCAATGTATGTGAACGTTTAGTCAGATTGGACCAGCAGAAACACCTTCTGAACGTGTGTGCGACAAGACGTAGGAATTCTGCCAAAAAATTATGCTTTCTTGGTTAACAGTTAAATAATTAAGTAGTCACGTGTTTTGTCAAAGCTTGCATACTTCCTTTAACAACTGAACTCCTTTGGTGGTCCTATAGAAAGAATCGGGTTTGTCCGCAAGTAAAAGTCAATACAACTACTAGCGGCCATGCACTTTTTTACCTAGCCTTTCCCCGGAAGTCGAAATTCCGGATATTCTGGGAACAGCAGTAATGTCGCAAATCGAGGGCATGTGACCATCCATCCATTAAATAGAATACTGCAATTTACACGTATAAGCGATTTGGACCTGCGCGAATGGAATTATGAAGTATTCATTATAAATTCGTATCCAAAGAGACTGGAAATGGTAGCGATAACTTCTAACGGGTACAATAAATTAACATTATACTAGTTACGAAAAAGGGCTAGGTGGTTTATTATACTTACATTAGCAGGTATATTTTGGCTCACATATTTGTATATAAACCTTTGAACTGCGTTTAAAAAGCTCTTTTGAAGGTGCTACCACGTGACTAAGCATTAATTTCCCGACACTAGCATAATACATTGTGGTAGTTTGTTGTGCAACAGAATGGACTGTAAGGCACTCGTAATACAATAAGAAACGTTACCGCCCAAATTGCAGCGTTAATCAGTTACTCCCACTGCGATGGAACACTCCAATCGGAACAACGCTTTCAATGCTAACAACGCTACAGTCACTGTGATTAGGTAGTAAGTGAAGGAAAAAGTTTCCTGAATAATCGATTTCATGTGAGATCCTCAGGCAGGATGATATCACCCATAACTTAACGTCACATTATTATCAAACATTATGAGCCAGAGGGAGGAAAGCGCACGAATAAGTTACCTAAAACACTGAGGAGCGATTATCATGTTTACAAAGTCACCTAGCAGATTTCAACCTAACAAAAGAAGATGCATTCCAAATGATCGTAATGCATGATCTCATGTAGTTAACTAAAAATGCTGCCGATTTTGTGCATAAGACATATCTGGAAATTCAGTAAGGCATACTAGCGTGTCATGCGTTTTAAAATGCCAGGTGAAATCCTAGAATATGACCTTTATGCAGAAGGATTAGTTAGGTTGAATAGTATTGCCCGCAAAGACAAGGGAGACCGGAATGGCCACTTCTGGCTTATTAGCCGTCGTCAGCCAGCCATACCCAAGCCCGAAGTGTTGAACACCCGAGCCTCGAACTCGCGACCTGTTCGTTTAGAAGTCCACGCCTTTACCCACCGGGCCGAAAGCCCGTTGCCCTGTCGGTTTTCGATCGGGAATATACAATGGTAGGGGGAGCTCACCGATCGTTCATACGGAACTCGCTAGTTCCGTTGTGCTTTAAGGGCTCTCTCTCGAGCCCAACCAGCAGCCGCAGAGTGGCGCATGTCATAGGCAGAATGTCATTACCGACAAAGACAAGGGAGACTGGAATGGCCATTTCTGGCTTATTCGCTGTCGTCAGCCAACCATACCCAAGCCCGAAGTGTCGTGATATGTTTCATCTCGCGACAAAATCGAAAATTACTCCAGGCACGTCAGGACGCCAGTTTTCACCATACGTGTTTACGGCCGCCTACAGAACCCTTGTTCGGAAAAGCGAGGTAATAAGCATCCATTGCGAAATTTTTTCAGCAATATGTAAGACATTTTTTTAAGTAAAATAGCCATGCGCTCGATTTTCATTACACAGAAAATGTGTCGTCTGCAGACTGAAAACGCTAAACGCGAGTGCAAATAAACAGTCAATCTAAATGCATAAAAAAGTTAAAAAAAACTTGCAAAGCAATTAATTGTCCGCAAAAACCATGACTTTTAGCAAACATATTCAGGAAATACAAACGTTTCATAAAATAATTCTTCAATTGTGAGGCTATTTAAAATAAGCAGGATAGTATATATTACCGACGTACTCGTCTACATCAAGCCTGATTTTTGTGGAACGTGTGGAAAGACGCCCATTCAGAAAGCGACATCCTGGAACGCTGGAAACGTCAATGGATTATAGCACAAAAATACTAATGTTACAACCCCATATCTGCGATTATATCTAAACAAGGCCATGTTGTGAACTGTATTAAACGGTCGGATGTGGTTTGGTAACCTAAAATGAGGTAAAGAAACCGCAGTTACCTCTAATATGGGACCGATCGTATGAGCGGTTTTTAGAAACGGGGCCGGGAAAGGCACGCGCGACGAGGTCAAGTAGTTGCATGCGAAACAGAAGCTATTGGAATACGCGGTTATTCTTTGAATGGCTGAGAACTAATTGCGTTAACCCCTAATCCTAACCTTTGTTATAATCCCTTATCCTGAACCCTAACCCCCGAACCTTACCCCTCACTATAGCCCCTAACTCCTAACTCCAGCTCTTAACGCCAATCCCAACATTATTGTGTCCATCAGGTAGGCCTACAAAACCACGTCTCACATATTTAGCATTCCCCAAGGCACGCCACTCCCCATACTTATGTTGCTTAGTCATTTTCTAGGTCCGTTTGATACTATGTAGGCTCCTAAGAAAGGCTATCCATGTATCAGTGCAAGACCGCTTCCATCACTGTGCCTGTGACTATACCTGGCAAAGTTGGTATACAGTTATCGCTGTTTATGGGGCAAAGGATAACCTGAGGCAAGGTGGGATATGGCATGATCTTGTACTCAAAATGATCAACGATAGTTTATCACACGCACCCATTTAAGCAGCTGCTAATACGTCGATAGTCGGATGATATTCACATGTCTGCGGTAGCCATTAAAAACAACAACAGAAAGTTTTACAAATACTATGGATGTTATCGCTCTTTAACTCAGTATGCTCGCCTTCATGCAAAACGTTTGGAACATCGTATCATACGTCCACGCTGGCATAAATAGCGTAGAAAAATAGGAGTTTCTTGAAAAATGTTTGCCGCACGAAGCCATATTTTTTTATTCAATTAATGCGCGTTCGGTACATGTTTGAATGCGTCTGTCAGTTTTCAACTAGCCCAAAAAAACTATAAAAGTTTAAAAAGTTTAGTCGAAAAAAACATTGTTTTCTAGATTATAATGAAGCGGCATATTGAAATAAATGCGTAAATGAGATACTTTTCGAAATACCCAGTCGTCATTTAGTGATAAATCAACCAGCAAGCTTTCTACAATGACATCTTTACCGAAAGTTTTTTAATTAAACGTCTTTTAATGCGCTTATGTTACTGATGGCTTTCCGAAATGTGGAAATTAGTAGAGATTTTAAACGGTGTTTTCGCTGGATTACTGACATTCTTTTAATGGGCCGAAGTACGCCTTCAATTAAACCGCCAAATGTGGCGTACCGCCATTTAATGCATTTTGTATCCATTGTGTTAACGACAGTTGGCGCAACAGAACCTAAATTAAAACAACGCCGCATCGGGAAAAGCATATCTTTCGCTGCCGCCAGATATTTTAAGTTTTACAGCAAAGAGTGAGTGCATAAAAACATCTAAAATTAACACACGCAATTATCTCAATCATAGACGGCTCTATTGAAGTCATCAACCTTAAATAAGCCAAGTGAAGTTCAATTCACTGCTCGATGAAGAATACGAACCTGAGCGAAAGTCATTTTCGATTTCCGTTGACATCTACCAGCGTTATTTCCTGAGACGTAAAATGCGAATTAGGGATTCCAGATAAAGTGCCTTTAAGGCAGCCTGCAAAACTAACTGACATTAATTTATTCGGATATTCTCCCTGCCAGACATTCTCACAATGGCTTTGTTTTTCGTAGAGCTTATTTGAAACAAGTAAAACCGGACATAGCATCCATTTGTATTGTTAACTTTTAGGCAAATTTTGTATGTTAGTTCCATTTACTTGTATTTTGGCAATGGCTATGCCGAATTTTAAATTTCATACTAGTTGACGTTTAATGCACTAATTTGATGGGGCAGAGAAATAATTATACATTAGTTGGATATGGGTTTGTAGCCCTACCTGAAATAAGCAAAATCCAGTCACCTCTAATATGGGACCGGTGATACTAGGGGTTTTTTACAGGTGGGGCCGGGGAACGCACAGGCGACGAGGCCAAGTAGTTGTATGCAAACGAACAGTTATTGAGAGTGCATGGTTCTATTTTGAATGGTTGATAAATAGTTCCGCTTAC
The DNA here is from genome assembly GCA_902702965.1 of Spirometra erinaceieuropaei. Classification (NCBI taxonomy): domain Eukaryota; kingdom Metazoa; phylum Platyhelminthes; class Cestoda; order Diphyllobothriidea; family Diphyllobothriidae; genus Spirometra; species Spirometra erinaceieuropaei. The sequence goes on along the minus strand of CACRXP010000039.1, from coordinate 1,674,863 downwards.
TCTAACCGTAAGCCGAACCCCTAACTATTATCCCTAATCATTAACCCTAGCCCCTTACCGTAACGTTTAACCCTAATCCCCAAATCTCACCCCTAACCATAAAGCCTGACCAGAAATCCTAACCCTTACCCGTAGTCCTAACCCTTAACCCCAACTTTAACAGCATTGTTTTCATTGGTTAGGGCTGCCAAACCACATCTTACCTACATTTCATATAATTTTGAGCGATAATCGTTGGTGTACAATTCACGCTCCACAAGGCCGTATAAACAACAGTCCCACTAATAGCGTGATATTGGTGTGTGATTTTGCCATACGCATTTAACAGCCACGAATACCGGAATCAATCGTTCAATTTTCTGAACTGTAATCTTGTCTGGGGGGTTATTTATCAAAGCAGGCACGATGCCAGACCGTTCTCAAGGTCACTGCCGCGGCCGCTTACTTATGCCGCCTCTGATCCCAGCCCGCCTGTTAGGCTTTGATCCGCCTTGTCTCACCGACATTTGAAATCGTTCTATATTCCTCTCTGTCCATTGGCTGCAAATGCGCAAAGCATAGGTGCAGAGGCACACTTCGCGAAGGGGTCAGCAACTGACACTGCCATCGAATAGTCAACTGTGGCAGCCGGGCAGCATCTGCATCCGCACAATTGACGGTTATATAGATTTTAACAGGTTAACAAAAACTGCGGTGAAATTGAAGACAACTACGTAAAATTGTGAATGCCGAAACAAGATGACTATCTCGATCGGCAGGGTTCTGATTACAGGCAGGCTTCGGCCTGGTTGCGATCTCGACATGGATTTTAATGAATGATCATTACTCATAGCCGAAGAGGATATTCGTAAATCCCGCATGTTATTCAACGACCCAATCATTGTCTATGTTTGAATAAGTAATTCGGTATGGTGTTAAATATATATCCTCTGTTGTCAAATTCTCTGACATATATACTAATACCATTACTTCCCTTGGATAAATGTTGCATCGATATTGAAAATATTTGTAATGTGACTTGTAGGAAACGGGCCACAAATTCGCATGGGACAGGACTCGCATTGTTGGTGTTTGCTCATCAAAAAAGGGCCGTGAATTCTTAGAGGCCATCCATTCTGACAGCGCGTGCATCAATCGACACGTAGAATTAGATACGGTGTACAACAGCCTCAAAGAAAAGTGGAAAAGGCGTTAGCCAATCAGAACATCACACCAGCAGGAGTAACAAGGCAAAATCGATTTTTCGGCATGTTTAAATGTTAACTGTGTTGCACACTTACTTCACGTCTGAAGACGACTTGGGGAACCAAGTTCGAAAATTTACAATAATACTTGTTTAATATTTCCCAAAGAGCTGTTTTCTTTCGAATTATGATTCTTGGGTTGCCTGTTTTCCAATACATATACATATATACATTTATGTATATGCAGAATGGTATTAAGGACAAAAATAAGAGAGAATACAATAGTCATTTCTGGCTTATTTGCTGTGGTCAGCCAGTCATGCCCAAGCCCGAAGTGTGGAACTAAATGGGTATATCTGGCCGACGATGGCTGACAAGTCGGAAATGGGCATTCCATTCTCCGTTGTCTTTGTTTATTATAACATTCAGCCTATATCATGGGCCGCTGTGCGGCTGCTGGCTGGGCTCTTGAGAGAGCCGGTAAGACAACGGGACGAGTGATTTCCGTAAGAACCATCGGCGAACGCCCCTTACCATCATATAAATATATATATATAAATTTATCGCGTTCATTATCTCCCAAAGAAGACGAAGAAGAAGAGAGGATAAACTCATAGAACATATTGTATTCGACCTGACGTTTCGGAAACTTCCTCGTTCCCATCATCAGAGACGCCTACTTGTTGCTCCTGCCGGTCTTGTGTTGCTCAGCGACAACGCTTGCCTCTTATTATAGCCGTGCTTGACGCACGTACTTTGATCTGCCTGCTTGCCGCTAACTGGCTTAGACCTCCCGGGGGCTGACCGCTGACAGGCCGCGTGACCTTTGTTTCCTTTGGGGTCGGCGTAATTGTAGTCAAATCAAGGTGCCGGTTGGCCTACGCTAAACCGGTGGAGAGATCGGTCGTTGCTGTTCATGTGAGCAGCATTCAGCTTCGCGGACGCATCGGTGAGAATGTTCGGCTTTGGTCACATGACGTCTGCCCCCAACTCCGCTCCTTTCCCTGGGCGTTGACTCTTGGTCCCGCGTACTCGTTTGCATTACAGGTCCAGACCGAACTGATACGAGCCTTGTACGCAGCGCCTGGTAGGCGGGATGCAGATTTAAGACTCGGTCGACTGTGTCAGTCGCGGACCACCAATTTCGTTAGCACAGTTTAACAGGCTTTTGCTATAGTATTGCAAAATAAATTATACCATTTTATCCGTTCTTGTCGCTTATAAAACCAAAAACAGCAGGGTGAAAAACCTCCAAGTGAGCTATTTGAACCGATCAGCTGAAGGATGGCATTCCTTATTTGCGAATCCTTACTAACGACGAGCAGCCTACAAATATGCCAAAGTATTCACCACTAACGAGCGTTGCCCGCTTGTTAACCAGAGCGCATTAGTCTGTTGCAGCTAGGCAAGCATGATCGCGTGCAAATTTTGTTTTTATCCTTTTAATGAGGTTGTACGTAACCTCTTTAACTAATAATGCGCAAAGCTCAATCAAGTCATATACGTCGCAATTAGGCAGGTCACTTTCCACTGCGCCCCCTTAAATAACGTTAATTTTGTCCAGCCGTTTACAATCGTACTGTTTGAACATCACGACTAAACGGATAACACAAAGAAAAAGGCTCTTTTGAGGAGCACTATAAAGTGTAGGCGCATTACCAGCCTTAGATATGATACATACAAAAGAACCACATCGCGCCACAACCGAACGCATTGTTGTCTGTGAGCTCAAAAGCGCTAAATGCGTAACATCCAGCGCGTAGGCTTCCTCTTGAAACTATAGAGGCGGTCAGCTAGTTATCAGCAGACTAACGTGTCTGGACTGTGTGCCTCTGATGCTCGATGTCAGAGTATTTAATGACTCCTGATAACAACTAAATTAGAAATCTATTTTTAAACGTTCGCGTATATTGCAGTAAAAGTTCAGTATCTTAAAAATTTATCTATAAATAGCGATTTTCAAGCATTGAAACTCCCACGCAACTGTCAAATTTTATTTATATATTCCGATAAAAATGGCTTGTTGCACAGATGTTCAGAAAGCTTTTAAAGGCGGCTCGACATGCTTTTGATTTCGGAAGTTTAGTAGAATTCTACTTCAGCAGATCTTATTATTAGCCGTTCTGCCTCAGCCAAAACAGATATTTTACAATTTCCTAACGCGTATTTTGGTTTCTTACCTCATCACATTGCTAAAGAAAAAATCCACGAACAAAACTACGAAGGCTATGACTGTTGTTGGCATCTAAAGGCAACGCAGGTCAAAACATAAGACTCACAGTAAATTCTATGTCATCTTTAGTCAGCTTGGCGGAAGACTAGTGACACGGGAATCTGGGTTAAGTTACGGAGCATTCAGACGTATCCCGACAAAATAAAACCATCTGCTTGGGTCTTTTAAATTCACGATTGCGACTGCTCATAGAACGCGCTAATAGGAATGCGTCCAGCCATTATTTGACAAAAAAATTGAAACGTAACTGAACAAAACGTCCTCAGTCTTCTTCAAGGAAATTGTGCCTAGTTAGCATAATACCTACAGTGCGTTACAGAGCGCATTAAATTTTGGCCGAAATTGTGACATATGTTATCGATTAGGAAGGGTTGCTTAGGTGGGGTTGTAATATTAATCATCATGTGACATAATTCCATGATATTTCGTAGTTAGCTGGATGTCAGCTTTTGAATGCACTTCCGTTCGACCTTCTGTAAAAACCACACTTGGTAAACAACTATAACTTTTTAAGCATGCATTTCCGCTTTGGTTTTGGGCGTTCTTGCAAAATAAAATCTGCTTTATAGAAAATATGCACAAAAATATGCTTCCTTTAAACCGTTTTATAGAAAGTTATGCTTTATTTGCATACTATAGCCGAAGAAATTGTATATCTAGATATTGGGTAAGTTATCCGATTTCCCAATAATTTCGCGTCTTATGAGCCGTTGCATTAACTTTTAGCGAGTTCAGTCTACATGGGACATCCCTTCCGCACAACACAGTTATATATTTCTTTATACCATGTGAATTTCATAGAATTTTGCAACCGATGCGGACTATGTTGTGCCTTTCACAAGGAGCATTGATAAACGGACATGTGCGGCTCTGTATGTATGGATATTGCTTGGTTTTAAAATTGTCATAATGAGACACTTTCATATCAAACAGTAGAAGAAAGCACATTTTTGCGCGTGTTTTCTATAAAGTACGTTTAAGTTCATGAGACCGTTGAAAAGCAATGCAAAATATGTATGTAAATTAAGCAATTATATTTAAACCGAGAGTGGTCGTTGCAGAAGGCCGAAAAGACATTCATTCAAAATTCGACATCTGGCAAGTCCGAAACATTTTAGAATTATGCCGGATGATTTTCAATATTACAGTCCCATCAAAGTAATCGTTCCTAATAAATAACGCATTTTAAGAATTTCGGCTGACATTTTATGATGTCGGATACGCATTGTAATAGTCGTGAAATCGGATAACTTGTCAAAATGGATATTTTTAAACGTAAAGAACTGGTTTGTAAGTGCAAAGCGTATAATACCCATGGATCCAGTTTGTAAGGAAAAGCGATATCGGGAAATTAATTAACAAAGAAAACATTTGCAGATAGTATTGTTAATTAGCCACCATGACGGTTGCCGTTCAGCTCTCAGAACACCGACAAGAATTGTTTCAAAATTACCGAATGATCCTTTTTTCCTTTTTCCCCGCAATTCCGCTTCGTTTACTGTATCTGCGCTCATGTTTCATACAATTAGCCTATCTATTGCCTTTACTCACCTATTTCCTAACTCCTGGTACATTCGTTCAATTTGGACGCCAAGTGCACAGAAAGGAGACCCTACCTTCCTGATTTACAGATCAGAACGTCTAGAAAAGCGCCAACGAATACTGAGGTACCATTTGTCATTGTGAGTAGGCATCCCCTCAAACGAAACAAGCATACGTCTGAGGTCTCAAGTTCACAAAGTAATGACGTCAGTTCGGATGACCGGAGGAACAATGGATCTTTCATTCCTAAAATTGGCGGTATATGTCCAACCGCGGAATTTATAAGGCTGCCTTCAGACCCCCACCCTAAGGGAATGACATTGAAGACAAGCGCCGATCAAGTTTGTATAAAAAACTACAGGCAATATATGTGAACGTGTAGCCAGATTGGACCAGCAGAAACACCTTCTGAACGTGTATGGGACAGGATGTGTTAATTCCGCCAAAAAAATTATGTGGTCTTGATTAACAGTTAAATAATTAAGTAGTCACGTGTTTGGTCAAGGCTTGCATACTTCCTTTAACAACTGACCTCCTTTGGTGGTCTTATAAAAAGAATGCGGCTTGTCCGCAAGTAAAAAGTCAACGCAACTACCAGCGGCCCTGCACTAATTAAACTAGCCTTTCACCGGAAAACGAAATTCCGGATATTCTGGGAACAGCATTGATATCGCAAAGCGAGGGCATGTGGCCATCTCTTCATTAGATTGAATACTGCAATTTACACGTATAAGCGATTTGGACCTGCGCGAATGGAAGTATGAAGTATTCAATATAAATTCGTATCCAAAAGGACTAAAAGTGGTAGCGATAATTTCTAACGGGTAGAATGAATTAACACTAGACTAGTCACGGAAAAAGCGCTAGATGGTTTACCAGACTTACGGCATAGGTATCTGTTACTGGTTTAGACACGGGTTTTTCACAGATTCTGCATCTCCGCATAATGCAAGCCGCAAATATCTAGGTTCATTGATGGGTTCTTAAGCACCTCTCATGCGCCTCCTAGTATTAAAACTACAGCTTCCATGGTGTTTTGTTTTGTCTTTGCTAAAATTAATGCGCGAATTCGGAGTATGTCCATAAGGATTAGCAGGTATATCTTGGCCCAAATATTTGTACATAAACCTTTGGACTGCGTTTGGAAAGTCCTTTTGGAGGTGCTTCCCCGTAAGTAGGCATTAACTCTCCGACACTAGCATGCCACATTGTGGTAGTTTGTTGTGCAACAAACAGAGTGGACTGTAAGACACTCGTAATACAATAAGAAACGTTACGGCATAAATTACCGCGTTAATCAGTCACGCCCACCGCGATAGAACGCTCCTATCGGAACAACGCTTTCAATAATAACAACGCTAAAGTCACTTTGATTAGGTAAAAAGTGAAAGAAACAGTTTCCTGAATATCGATTTCATGTGAGATCCTCAGGCAGGATGATATTACCTATAACTTAACGTCACATTCCTATCGAATATCATAAGCCAGAAGGCGGAAAGCGCACGAATAATTTACGTAAAAGACTAAAGAGCGAATATCATGTTTACACAGTCACGTAGCTGAAATTGTCAGACCAGATTTCTAGCTAACGAAAGAATTTAAATTCCAAATAACCTTTATGCATGATCTCACGTAGTTAACTATAAATATTGCCGATTAGGTGCATTAGAGACATCTTGGAAATCAGTAAGGCATACTAGCATGCCATGCGTTTTGAAATGCCAGTAGAAATCCTAGAATATGACCTTTGTGCAGAAGGATTACTTAGGTATATTTGCGATGCGTGTCATCTTGCGTCAAAATTGAAAATTACTCCAGGTACGTCAGGACACTAGTTTTCAAAATACGCCTTTACGGCCGCCTACAGAACCCTTGTTCGGAAAAAGCGAGTTAATACGCATCCATGGCGAAGTTGTTTCAGCAATATGTAAGTCATTTTTTTAGTAAAATAGACATGTTTTCGATTTCCGTTAGACAGCATATTTGGCATCTGCAGACTGAAAACGCTAAACGCGAGTGCAACTACACATTCATCTTTATAAAAAGTTGTAAAAGCATTTTTTTAAATTTTTGTATTTTGTTGAGCAACTTGCGAGGCAAGTGAATGTCCGTTGAATGCATGACGTTTAGGAAATGTATGCAGAAAATACATACGTTTTATGAAATATTCCTTTAAATACTGAGGCTATTTAAAATCAGCAGGATAGTATATATTACCGAAGCACTCGTGTGCACCAAGTGCGATTTTTGTAGGACGTGTGGAAAGACGCCCATTCAGAAATCGAAATCTTAGGTAGTTGGAAACGTCAATGGATTACAGCACAAAAATACTAATGTTACAGCCCCAAACCTGCGATGTTATCTAAATAGGTTCATGTTTTCAACTGTATTAAACGGCCTGATGTGGTTTGGTTACCCCAGATGAAGTAACGAAACCGCGGTTACCTTTAATATGGGACCGATGATAAGAGCGGTTTTTACAGGACGGGTCGGTAAAGGCACAGGCGACGAGGTCAATTAGTTGCATGCGAAACAGGAGCTATTGGAATGCGCGGTTATACTTTGAATGGCTGAGATAAAATTGTGTTAACCCCTTACCGTAACCTTTGTTATAATCCCTTATCGCGAACCCTAACCCCTAACCCTAACGCCCAAACCTCACCCCCAATTATAGCCCTAACTCCTAACTCCTGCTCTTGACGCTAACCCCAACATTATTGTGTCCATCAGGTAGGCCTGCAAAACAACGACTCACCTATTTAGCATTCCACAAGGCACGCCACTTCCCATGTTGATGTTGCTCAATTATTTTCTAGGTCCCCTTGATGCTTCGTAAGCTTCTAAGAGAGGCCATCCATGTATCAGTGCCTGTGATTATACATGGCCAAGTTAGGATACTATTATCGGTGTTTATGCGATAATTAGTAATTACCACAGGCAAACGTTAACCTGAGGCAAGGTGGGATATGGCATGATCATGTACTCAAAATGCTCAACGATCTTTTATCACACGCACCTATTTAAGCAGCTGCTAATACGTCGATAGTCGGACGAAATTCAGATGCCTGCGGTAGCCATTAAAAAACAGCAACAGAAAGTTTTAAAAATACTATGGATGTTATCGCTCTTTAACTCAGCATGCCCGCCTTCATGAAAAAAGTTTGGAACATCGTAATATACGTCCACGCTGGCGTAAATAGCGTAAAAAATAGGAGTTTCTTGAAAAAGGTTTGCGGCACGAAGCCATATTTTTTATTCAATTAATGCGCGTTCGGTAGATGTTTGAATGCGTCTGTCAGTTTTCAACTAGCCCAAAAAAACTATAAAAGTTTAAAAAGTTTAGTCGAAAAAAAACATTGTTTTCTAGATTAGAAAGTAGCGGCATATTGAAATAAATGCGTAAAAAAGATACTTTTCGAAATATCCAGCCGTCATTTAGTGATAAATTAACCAGCAAGCTTTCTACAATGACATCTTTACCGAAAGGTTTTTAATTAAACGTCTTTTAATGCGCTTATGTTACTGATGGCTTTCCGAAATGTAGAAATTAGTAGAGATTTAAAACTGTGTTTTCGCTGGATTACTGACATTCTTTTAATGGGCTGAAGTATGCCTTCAAATAAACCGCCAAATGTGGTGTACCACCATTTAATGCATTTTGTATCCATTGTGTTAACGACAGTTGGCGCAGCCAGACCTAAATTAAAACTACGCCGCATCAGGAAAAGCATATCTTTCGCTGCCGCCAGATATTTTAAGTTTAACAGCAAAGCGTGGGTGCATAAAAACATCTACAATTAAAGCACGCAAATTATCTCAATCATAAACGGCTCTATTGAGGTCACCAACTTTAAATAAGCCAAGTGAAGTTCAATTCACTGCTTGATGCAGAATACGAACCTGAGTGAAAGTCTGTTTCGATTTCCGTTGACATCTACCAGCGTTATTTCCTGAGACGTAAAATGCGAATTAGGGATTCCAGTTAAAATGCCTTTATGGTAGCCTGCAAAATTAACTGACATTAATTTATTCGGATATTCTCCCTGCCAGACATTCTCACAATGACTTTGTTTTTCGTAGAGCGTATTTGAAACAAGTAAAACCGGACATAGCATACATGTGTATTGTTTACTTTTAAGGAAATTTTGGATGTTAGTTCCACTTACTTGTATTTTGGCAAAAGCTATGCCGGATTTTAAATTTCATACTAGTTGACGCTTAATGCACTTATTTGATGGGACAGAGGAAATATTATACTTTAGTTAGATATGGGTTTGTAGCCCTACCTGAAATAAGCAAAACAAAGTCACCTCGAATATGGGACCGGTGATACTAGGGGTTTTTACAGGTGGGACCGGGGAACGCACAGGCGACGAGGCCAAGTAGTTGTATGCAAACGAACAGTTATTGAGAGTGCTTGGTTATACTTTGAATGGTTGATAAATAGTTTTGCTAACTCTAAGCATAACCCTAACTTATAACTATAATCCCTAATCATAAACCCTAGCCCCTTACCGGAACTTTTAACCCTAATCCCCAAATCTCACCCCTAACCATAAAGCCTGACCAGAACTCCTAACCCTAACCCGTAGTCCTAACCCTTAACCCCAACTTAATCAGCATTGGTTAGGGCTGCCAAACCACAACTTAACTACATTTCATATAATTTTGAGCGATAATGTTGGTGTATATTCCACGCTCAACAAGGCCGTATAAACATCAGTCCCAGTAATAGCGTGATATTGGTGTAGGATTTTGCCATACGCATTTAACAGCCAAGAATGCCGGAATCAATCGTTCAATTTTCTGAACTTTAATTTTGTCTGGGGGGTTATTTAGCAAAGCAGGCACGATGCCAGACCGTTCTCAAGGTCACCGCCGCGGCCGCTTACTTATCCCGCCTCTGATCCCAGCCCGTCTGTTAGGCTTTGATCCGCCTTGTCTCACCGACATTTCAAATTGTTCTATATTTCTGTCTGTATCCACTGCTTGCAGATGCGCAAAGCTTAGGTGCAGACGCACACTTCGCGAAGGGGTCATCAGCCGACGCGATTATGAGAACAATTACTATTTCGGTCTGCCGATCAGCTCGTGCCCTATGTCGTCTCAGTTAAGGCCGACTTGTATTGCTGTCGTCACTGCCATCGAATAGTCAACCGTTGCCCTCTGACAGCATCTGTATCCGCACAATTGACGGTTATATAAATTTTAACAGGTTAACAAACACTGCAGTTAACTTAAAGACAACTGCGCAAAATTCTGAATGCTGCAGCAAGATGACTATTTCAGTCAATAGGGTTCTGATCACAGGCGGACTTCAGGCTGCTCGCGAACTCAACATGGATTTAAATAAATGATCATAGACATTGTTGCATTGCACAAGCGCGAAGAGAATATTCGAGAATCCCGCTTGTTATTCAACGACCCAATCATTGTCTATGTTTGAATAAGTAATTCGGTATGGTGTTAAATATATATCCTCTGTTGTCAAACTCTCTGGCTTTTTTACTAATTCCATTTCTTCCCTTGGATAAATGTTGCATCGATATTGAAAATATTTGTAGTGTGACTTGTAGGACACTGCAAAAACATTGGGCGTTTATCTGGGTGACTGCGTGTCAGTAAACGTCAATTTCTAGGTTTTTCGTCAAATGACATAGCACAACTGAATTGCAGTCTTCGACTTCTAAACGGGGAATATCGAGTTTTCATTGCCATAAGTGCTACGTTTGTTGATAAACACATCGGACTATGTCTCACATAAAGTAGTGTACCTTTAAAACTAGTCCCTATCAGTTTTGAAGTCGGCACACTAGAATGTAAGGTCCGATTTTACTGATTCAATATAGTTCTCAGTCTTTGTATCAAAAAATTGCTTGTCATATAAAACAATGACATTTTGAACCCTGTGGCCAATGTCATACATTTAAAGCAGCAGTCGCACGATCCGACTTGTGAAAATTACGGATCATTGCTTTATATCCTCCAAAAGAGGCAAAATTAGTAATTTAATCTCTAGTTTTGTTAGAAAACAGTTTACTCACTGAAACTGAAAAATCCATGATTAATAACGAAAATAAATTCATGCAAACAGTGTAACATGCGGACATTAATGGGCCGCGCATCATGCATTTTACACAAATCGTACATATCGCTCAGTCAGGAGGGCTGGGCGGTTTTCGTGACAATAAATATCATTTTCAGTAAGGCCAAAATAGGGACAGTTTGGCTTGGACGCGATTACTTCACAAAAGCAAAGATATATGCGTTCTTTTTTAGTCAACTAAGGCTAACAATACTAAACACAGGACATATTTTGCCACCTTTAAACTGTTTACTCAGTGACACATGATCACTGATTCCTGACATAATAAATCTGCCCGACGTAAACCTACAAGCGAAGTTAGTGCTTTATGTCAGCCAGCGTAAATAAGGATGGCAATAATAATGACTATCATATATTGTTCGATTGGGCACGAGATTATTTATCTTTTTTTCTTATTGATGTTTGCCTTACGCTGAACGACAGGAGGTCACTTTAGTGCTAAATTAGCGTTAGAATTAGCTTTCTTGGTTGCACGAAAGGAGGGCCTCCGAAAATAGTCTGCCGGAAAGTCACCTGCGGTAGCGGGAATCCTCATTTTAATACCCAATCAGCTGCAGTAACGCCAAAACAATTGGTATTTATTTAACTGACTCCATTACCCATCATGTAATTTACGTATCAGCAAACAGCCCGTGTGAGCCTTCAAGTCGGGGCACTTATAGAAGTCCATCTTGCAGTGGTATTCATTACACTGCATAAAGCAGGTTCAGGATATAATTTTTTATCCTGAATGATTGCCAATCATCACAGTCGGTTGAAATCAGAAAGGCAGAAAAGCATACAAGGCTGTTTCTTAGCTCAGGCAGCCGAAATTTTAGCTGTCAGCGTTCAGGTGGAATGCATTTTTGGCATACCCTTGTTAAATTTTTGAGGAAATTAATGCGCGAACTTGAAGTAAGTTCTCTGTAACAGAAATGTTCAGGTACTGTCCGGAAGCTGGTATGAATGGTTAAGCTGTATTTCATCAGCTACTATGGAATAATTGCGTAATATTCACGGACCGCCAACAAGCAACTAGCAGTATACAATTGTGTATTTTCCATACTGACAACAAAGGTTGTAGCTGAAAGCCCAGAAATGCGTGTTTAGCCGACTTTTTGCCGCTTCGGACGGTGCTTGAAAATGTCTGTTTCGTAGTATTTACTCCAATGCTCCAAAAGTGAACAAGGCAGTGTAAAACCGGAGAAGGCTGCGGGATCGGCAAAACACGCGTGCTTGGACATGTACAGTAGGTAGGCTAACTTAAGAAATGTCAACAGAAATTCCGAAATGTGTTTTCCTTTCGAAAAGATTGATAAAGTATAATAATCCGTCTGCAGTATAGTTCTATAATAATTAAGTTACGGCAGAATGCCGGCTTTCAAAAAACATCTTTCCGGCCTTATGCAGAACCGATACACTGGAAAAATGACCACATGTGTAGCATGCATTTTTCTCCTTGATTTTTGAAGCCCCAAAATGTCCAATTATATTTTATGGTAAACATGAACAAAAAAATTATTTCTTCTGTTCATTCGGTTGAAAATTACGTCTTCGTCCAACTTTATACGCGAAGGAAGGGTAATATGCGGTTTTCAAGAACTTTTACAATGCCCAAATAATCTTGAACCCGCTCTGCCCTCACACTTGCATTCAGCGTTTCCAAACTACAACCAATGTATTTTTCCGAGTAAGGAAACCCACACACTTCTTTGTGATATTAAGAGGAGACAATATGAGGCCCATAAAAGTTATCAGTGGATTTGTTCCATATTGTTAATTTTACAGGCCACATTGGCTAACGCAGAGACGTTACGTTATATGAACGGCCATTTTACGGTTCTAAAAAGTCTCACAATTAGAAACTTTTTAAAGCCGAATTATGTCCCTCCTTTGAGCAAAAAATTAAATAAACTCATAATTTCCTACTGAATGAGTGAAAGAATAAACATTGTTATGCATTTTTTTCCAGGAAACATTATTGGATTATTAAGGGCATCGAAAACCAATGAGAAAAACGCATTCTAATTAAATAGTCATTTTTATAGAGTGCAGTTTTTGTATGCAACCGAAAAAAAATTCGTTTGAAAGCGGGCATTCCAAGGTAACTGAATTATTATGCGTGCCGATACGTTTTACAGCACTACTTAATTAAGCTTTTCGAAACGAAAACACTTCGAAATTTTGCTTGACATTTCATGAGTTAGCCTACCTACTGTAGCTAGTACCTGTGTTGTCAGATTGATAAATAATTACACTATTATACATATGCAGCCTCCTGGATGTGCAATAGGCCAGACGCTGACAGCTGCTTCGATGTCGTCAGTGATTATCATAGGCCATATGAAGTGAGGTATCTAAACATGACAAGCAAGCTGTTGACCCCTTTGTTGTAGTTAGGATTTCACTCAATCCCATCCTGTCCGCCCGCAAACGGCAGCGAACGTTGTGTCTATTGACACATACCACATATAATACATAAGCCGCTAATTAAGATGGCAACACTACTGCAATATTATGGCATTGTAAGCATCTCGTTTGGAGAACAAAGAGGTTACAATTGGCCCCTGCTATTGATGGACGATTATGTACCTATTCTCTTGGGAAGACGATGCAAACTCAGTCAACAAATTAAACTCAAGCGAACGGTATTTTTTGCCCGAGTGGTCTGCTTTTCGAACTCGTGTGACCTGACAAAGACCACACATAGGTGGTTTTGTTTTCCAACTGATTGCATGCTCATCCCAAAGATTTTGAGGAGGCGGAACAAAATTTACTTGTCACTACCCATCTTAGGAGGAGACTGTCGTCACTGGTCCCCAATTTCGAGAGGCGTCTTAAGTCGAGGTAGAAGAATTTGTCTGCTAGACGAAAATTTTTCTCTTCGTCCCTGACTAAGTAAGTAATTTTTGCACAGACGATTTGTTTTGGTTCAAGAAACTTAAATTTTTGACCTAATTTGTTTCCTTTGCACTCCCAGGAGAGACAGTCCAATTAAATTCGGTGGTGAAGCTCGACGGTAGCTCAGCTCATCAATTCAAAAGCCGAAACGTGTTGCAGCGGTCTGCTGGGCCGACACGGCGTGTTGAAGGGCGTTATATATCACGCAGTTGAACTGATTCGACAAGATAAAATAACTCTGACAGAATGATGTCGGGACCAAGAGTGTTGCGGCGGTTCTCACGCATAGATATATCGTGTTTCCCAAAATTCGCCTAAGCAAGAGTGTGAATCTGTTCTGTGATAGCACTGTCTGTTTCTGCTATATGCGTCGGAAGACGCCGCAGCCTGTCAGCCGATATGACAAATACGTTTTTTTACTCTGAAGCTTTCCTCGCCAAGTACAGGGTTCTACTTTATTACCGTAATCCCCCTAGTCCTTACAGCACCCCAGGACTGGAGCGTCGCCAAAACTGAGTAAGCCTATCCTTCTACCAACTGTCGTGGGCAAAAAACCTATATTATATCTCAGTGCCCGAATAAACGAAGTTCAGATTCGCTCCAGCTTTACAAAAACACACAGATTCATATTTTGCCGATTAGTAGGACGATGTTTAAAAAATGTCGCTTTGTAATTTAATTAGAAATTAACTACGAACTTGGATTAGATCAGTTTATTCAAAGTCTATAGGTTCAGATCGAAAATATTTATGAATAAATGTTTGAGCCGACGTCCATCAGGCACAGCGGGCAACCGGGTAATGTTATTAACTGACGACAGGCAGCTATTGGTATACTTTGGGGTAAGGCGGTTTGAAAAGTGTGATCTTGTGCATAGCAAATTATAGCATACCGAAGGCCTTTGTGATTTGCATAACTTGAAATGTCATCAGCCTCTGGCCTATCAGCCAGTCGTGTATCTCCTCCAGTGGTTCGACCGTTTCGGCTAGAACCGATATGTTAATACACCTCCAAGCTTCTAATTTGGAGAAAAGGTTTCAGGTAAAGTCAGTTCCTTTCATTTGACGATGATCTGGAGGCGAATTTTACCTACGTCAGCAGAGCAAGACTTATTCAGATATTTAATGGGATTGATGCGGGAAAAACGTGGATGCGGAGTCATTTGGTCACGTGATTTGAGTTACAACAGTTTGAGCTTTGAGAATTGCATCAACCCAGCATTAGGTAAGCGGATGCCAATTACGGTGTCGAAAGCTGGTTCTTTTAGTTACGAAGCGGTATAACTGACAGTAGCAGCATCAAACATTAACCTCGTCAATGCATAACATTGTGTCGTTCCCTTACTCGTTTTCACTGTAGCAATACATTGTACATAGGAAAATATTTGATACTGTTGCTCACTTTGCAGAAAAAGGATTTATTTGCGTGTCATCTGCATGCGGTGTCAGGGCATAACCAGCAGCAACTGCGACACAATCAGTGGCGCCATAGTTCGCAAATTATTCATTGCAGGTAAATGTTTATGATACTACCTGCCACAACAACATAGTGGACGGTAGGTTTTACAACAATTTACTCCTTTCCGAGTACCACCAATCTGTTAATTAAGTCAGGTTGTTGGATTAATCATCGTGCAGCACAGTCCCGAGATATCCCTATCAATCTAGCATACGTCTATGTTGGTTTCTTTCTGGCCACCTGAGAAAAACACACGGAGATATAGTCTTATTTATTGCACGGTTTGTTCTATTTAATTTTCGACATGGCTGTTAGTTTAATTTTTTTAACAGAACTGTAAAAAAATCCTTTGTTTACTCGGTTTATAGCCGTTTTATTCTTGATCGGTTTTTTATAATCAGAAGGTGATTTTTTTTTGGTGTTTCAAACGCCTTCTTAATTCCCGAAAAGTCCAGTGCACTCATCGGAGCTGTTCTGACCTTAAGGTTTCCAACAAACGTACGGCCAAAATAAATTTAAAGAAAATCATTCAGTTCTATGTATTATTAGTAAGGCATCAAACATGGTTTGCACGGAGTGTAAAAATGGGGATAAGTGGAGTGGTATAATGTTATCTGAGTAGACGTTTTGCGGTTTTAGAAATAACACCACCTTAAGCACTTTTGAAACCAGAAAACGCATCATCCAAAAACAAATTTCGCGCGTGATTTCTTCAAAAGAAATTTTTACTACCTAAGTTGCTATTTTTCACCGGGTGTGCTTTATGGCAGACGACCAAAAATAGGCCAGAAAGACGCATCCTGGCATGAAAAAACATTTTTTTCAATGCTGCGCAATATTCACTGACACATCCCCACCTTTGTGTTTCACTAAAATTTTAAGAGATATGCCAGCTAATATACATAATTACCCGTATGAAAAACGAACCTAATCGATTTCTCTCAGTCTACATTTTGACTGCTACCTTGTTTCCCATACTAAAATACTGGCCTGATGAGCCTTTATCGTAAACAGATTTATGCTCCCTAACTAGTTTCCTGAATACTTCCACGAAAATTTTCTGAACTCTATAACTAAGTGTCTTTATGCGGCTGTCTCCTCGTCTTCTGTGTTAAATCACAGGTTGCGGCAGAGCGCATGTTGTCCGAACCTTAATGAATGAAGGCACCTTGACCGCAGCATGTATATTTTGAATGATAAAAATACAGGAGGTCTATGACAGTAATTGAGAGGAAACTGAAGGGCGGTTGGTGTGAATAGTTGTCTATTTATCCAATGTTTCAAACCCCCACATCAACCCATCGTCAAGGAATGAAAGAATGTACAACTAATCGCATATTTTGCCCACCATTTTCAAGAGCGACCCTCAGTTGCATTTTTGATTTGTCCACCCAGTGCTTGAAAAACGGCTGGTAGAAGGACATCTCGATTAATCGAATTGTCATTCATACGCACGCATTCTGCAGCAGGCAAGAAACTCGGTTGTCAAACTGGCTCAAAATTCACGGACACTCAAAGCTAAAATGCTGCCCTTAGGA
This sequence comes from Spirometra erinaceieuropaei, assembly GCA_902702965.1. NCBI lineage: Eukaryota > Metazoa > Platyhelminthes > Cestoda > Diphyllobothriidea > Diphyllobothriidae > Spirometra > Spirometra erinaceieuropaei. The sequence continues at coordinate 1,657,922 of CACRXP010000039.1, read as the reverse complement.
GGAGGCGTGGGCGACTATCACGGGAAGTTTATATTCCGTCTTATAGCCGTCTCGTGCTCCTGCACACTCATGCAAGTTTACTTGCCGGTTTTAATAGCATAATTGAATTGATCACAATTGCAGCGTATACGATAAATGACCCCAGAATTCCGATTTATGGGCATGTGGTCCTTTGGACGCAAAAGTTTGCCGCGACGTGTTGCTTATGGTCTATGAGCGTCGCCAATCCCAAATTCGTTTATCAGTTTAGTGAATTCTTTTGACGAACTGTGTGCCAGAATTCGGGTTTCAATTGCTCCTCTCTCGGACTTCTTATCTGCGCATGCCGGTAAAATTGCCAAAGTATCGGTTCAATGTGAGGAACGTATAAACTTGTATCAGAGTGGAATATATGCATCCAAAAAAACATAATTTAAAGTCAAATATGTTCTTCTGGTAAAGGAATTTTATTGTGCAAATTTGAAATGCCGATTTCCTGGGCGACCATAACAGCCGTGGAGGACACACAAACCATACAAGTATGTCATTCGTACGTCAGAACCAGCCAACAGGCCGATCAAAGTAAGTGCATTTAGTACGGCTATAATACGAGACAGGAGGCAAAGCTGAGGAAACCAAGTCTAGCCGGAAATGCAAACAAAATACTCTCATTGTGGAAACAAGTGAGTTTCCGAAAGGTAAGTATGCATAAAACTTGGTTAATGCCATCACCTTTTTTCTGCTTTGTTCGTGGGTAGTTAATAGAATATAAATATATTTATTTACTGGAAGATCGGAATCCGAAGAAATGCAATTCGCAGAAAAATGGAGGCCTTGGGAAACTTAACTAACTTTTATACATGCACTTTCGACTCTAGTTCCGTAGGTCGTTGTCAGACGTGTTGAAAACGTAAAAACTGTTAAAATTTAAACATGAACGAAACTCAGTACTGCT
>CACRXP010000039.1:1626765-1655570 GCA_902702965.1 Spirometra erinaceieuropaei | reverse complement strand
CGGTAATTAACAACTTTCATGCCGGGCAACAATCCTTGATGAAGGGGAGAGCGGTTAATTGCTATAGATGTGCGGTAGCATCCTATAAATACTACAACTTCCAATGCACGAGTCACCCTTTTCTGCCACTATCTCTGATGATGGATTTTAAGCAACAGCCTGACAATCATCTCAATGGCCTAGTTGTTGACGTTTGCTTTTTACCTGCCGTACATGCATATATGCGTGCACTGAAAAATGTCATCCCAATAAGAACAGTAGTTCCGATATCGATTGCCGCCCGAGCACCAGATGCAGTCACGCAAAAATGCATTTATCCTAGTTGAGAAACAGTTTAAGAACATCAGATACACGTAACACGCCAACCACAACAACCTTGCGCACGCAGCTTACACGCCCAAAAGACAGCGCTGGCTACGTAGATAAACGGATGTTATCCAACAAATTCAATGTGGTAGTTGTGATGTCATCCATTGTGCGCAAAATGGGAAATCTGTCTCAGTCCACATGCATGAACAAGCGTAAGCAGTGAAGATACAAAACCATCTGTCCCAGCTGGCCACGAAAGCACCGGATATCGGACACAAATTTCCGTTGAGGAAACACATGAAACGTTGACGCCTGCCTAACATGGATAGGTCGTGAATTACTAGAGGAATGTACTCAGATGAGGCATGACTTAATCGGCATATCGCTTTCTATGCCACATAGGTAATCCCAGAAGGAAAATTTAAACGACCACATCCGATTATTAAGAGATGGAGAGGCTCACTTAACTCGTATTGGGGCAGACGTGGGCCAAAATCAGAGTGCCTGCTTGGACAGGGTTAATTACTTGATTTTTTTGTATACCATCCATTGTCTAACGACGAGCTAATAGGCAGGCTCCAAAATGTTATATTTTTATCAAGATATTTTTGCGCTCCCTAATAATACTGTCACCCCCCTTCGCTGTCATAGTTTGGCCGACTTCGGCCTGTTCGTGACCCCTTTTACCCATACGAAATTTTTTTGCTTCAGGAAGCCGGCGGATCGGTGTGTTCCTATTCCTAAATGACTAAATAACTGACCTGTAGTGACAGAAAACGACAGGTCACGATGCACTATGAACTTCGTTTCGATTAAGGGCTTATGACCCATCTTTTAGACTCTAGTGGTGGACCAGCTGCGCCAGGTGTGTTTGTGCGCATATTTGTGTTTCCCGTCCCATTTGGTGGTCAAGGTTTAATTGGCTGAATGAAGGCAAACAAGCCAGAAAAAGAGCTGTATCAACCTACCTCGAAAATTTTGTCGTCGCCTCACTGATATGTTTGGGCTTATAGCAAGTATCTGTGCCGGGATTAAGGTTTAATTTTTTACCATATTAATTTCATACTACTCATGGTACTACTTGTTTGTACAATGGGTAGTACGTTCTAATTCCAGAGTAACTGCTTGTTTTCGACTCGAATATTCATTTAAATTTCGGTTCTAACCCTGAAACGCCATGTACAGGAGATTTAACTCCAAGTACTGCACCGAGTGGTTTCTGAAATTATTCATTTGATTATTCTCTAGAGTTTATATACCAGAAACCGCATATAGAGCGTTGGGGGCCCCACTGAAGAACCAAACCCCTCGCATGCAACAGCAGTATATCGTCAAAACACGTTTCTGGGCTTTTAGCGAGTAGCTGTTTCGGGAGTAAGGGGAAATACCTTCAATACATATATATAATGGTAGGAGGCGCTCACCGATCGTTCATACGGAACTCACTCGTTCCGTTGTGCCTTAAGGGTTCTCTCTCCAGTCCGAACAGCTGCCGCACAGCGGTGCATGATATATAGGCAGAATGGCATTACCGACAAAGACAAGGGAGAGTGAAATGGGCATTTCTGGCTTATTAGCCGTCATCAGCCAGCCATACCCGAGCCCGAAGTGTGGAACACCCGAGCCTCGAACTCGCGACCTGTTGGTTTAGAAGTCCACGCCTCTTCCCACCGGGCCCCGAGCCCGTTGCCCTGTCGGTTGAAAACAGGCATCCCAATAGATATAATTAGGCAGATGGAATTGTTTGGGAAACAATAATTTTTATTGTGTTAATTTTCGAGCCTGCCCCCCCAAGCTCGTATTTTGACAATCGGCTTGCAAAAACAACTAACTTCTAGGCGAGCCTGGCAAAGGATTCTATGCTTGGTTAAAGTCACATATATATGAAAATAGAAGACTCGTCAGATAAAATCGGAATGCACACTACCTCAACTATTCGTATATATAGTACATGACGCAGCGCTGTATGCAGTGGATTAGGTGCGCAAATGTCCAGAATTTTTGGCTTTATTTTCGATGTAAATTTGTATTTGCTAAGAAACTTCCTTCAAAGTTTATATTTTAAAGATAAAACGAGAACGTGTGGATGGAAAGTGATTATTTTTAGTGTAACCAACATTTTTTACACTGTCGAATGTTTTACAGTTGCGCATCTACCGCTGTAAAAGAACGTAATTAATAACCAGAACTCTTTGAAAAACCGGTCTTTTAAAATAGAAATAACGAGTTTTACGTCGATTGAATTAAAATGAAGCCATCCACGAAATTGGTTTTCATTTTAATAATCGAAGAATGAATTCCAATTAGGAATTTGCTAGCATTTTGACCTTCAAGACAAAAACGGCGCTATTTGATACTGGTATAACGGTTCGTAAAATATATACGAAGATTGGAGAAGACTCGTACCTGTCTTTTAATTTAAACGAACATAAACCCGACAACCGATGGGCTGCCAATTAGGTCATTAACTGACTGTCGTGGATTACTGATGATCGAACATTGCAGGAGGAAAGAAAACGTTCAAAAAGTAAAAAAAACGTCTACGTCGTTTGCAAAACACGAAGTGGTCTCGCAAAACACCATTAAATTAGCTATCACAAAAAGTTTTTAATGCCCTTTCTGCAGGCAATTAAAAAGAGTGCAAAAGAATCTGACTTCCCCCAGCAGAACGCACTAAACACGCTATTTTATGGGTGAACGCGGATAGAAATATTTTTCCCCGCTAAATATTGTGTTAAACATCCGTCTTCATTTTCAACCGCCATCCGCTTTTGCGATGAGGTCTCATTTTTTTTTAAACACGCTGGCGACAGCGTCCAGGGGGAGGAGGGGTCATATGTGGGAAAAAGCTCCAATGCGAACACCGGATGCATTGACACCTGACTGTCTAAACAGCCACCAACTCGGTGAAAGGATAATTAGGCTATCAATATTCGAGACATTCAGCAGCAGGCTATACCGCAAAGTCACAAAGAACGTGTTTGATAAGAGCAGCATTCAGTTACGCCAGTAAGACATGACGTTTTGAAGGGACTGATTATCTTGTTTGTTGTCTGGTAGAGAAATAAGATCAACAGCGTTACGAGTTAAAAACAAATTTTTGGATAGCAGTCAACCTCTCCGCCTTCGTTTTTAGCCATTTTATTTACGACTGTGGTCTGAGTGGTATTACCGACAAAGACAAGGGAGACTGGAATGGCCATTTCTGGCTTATTAGCCGTCGTCAGTCAGCCATTTGTCGGTAATACCATTCTGCCTATATATCATGCGCCGCTGTGCGGCTGCTGGTTGGGCTCGAGAGAGAGTCCATAAGGCACAACGGAACGAGTGAGTTCCGTATGAACGATCGGTGAGCGCCCCCTACCACTGTGGTCTGAGTTTCATATTTATTCCCATCAAAACAAACTGGCGCAAAATCTGGAGTGACTCTTCAACTCAAAAGCGCATGACTTCATGCTCAACAAATACGCGGGCGTAAACATGACGGACACGATGACCGTTCTCATATCTGACAGAATTACAAAAACAATTCAGGTTAATGGGCAGTAAAGCAAGTACTGATATCGCGTATTAGTTGTTATCGCGCGGTTTCTGCCGATACGTTTTGTTATTTGTACACGGTTATACTGAACCTTACAAAAGTACCGGTTTTCCGAATTCCTCCTGTTCAGTAAGAAATGCAGCAAATTCTGGGCATCATATTTACGTCAAAACAATAGGGCGTTATTTGAAGAAGTTGTAGATGTCGCAAATGCGGAGAATATTCCTAAAATAGCTTGAGCCATATTGTGAAATGACAATTATTTCAGAAATGGCCCAAACATTATTGATATAGTGTAGTCATTTAATTAATGTGACCGTCTGTTTGCCCTTCTAGTTGCACTTCCTGCGACCGAAACGGCTGGAGAATAATAACCGTACATTTAGTACACTGCAAGTTAGTAACTGAAAGCCTTGAGAAAATACCTCACGTCCACATTTCAGCTCGTCTGTCGCTACGGACGATGTCCTATGTGCGTCTCGCAGCAGGGTTTGCGCAGGGACCTAGACATGCGCGGGAATTAATTTATAATGATAGTAGACTTGCATAGCATCTAACGCATCGCCTATCCTCCTTCAGCCACCTGGACCTGGTGTCATAATAAAGTCTCTAAAACCAGAGGCGCGGTCTAGCGCCTAGGCATTCAACCACAGCCATTCATCCATGGCATTTGTTGTGCTTCCGCTGCCCAAAATGGCCCCACAAATCGACCTCGTCGGTCATCTGTGAATCCATGGTACAGAGCCTGACGAACCGGTGCCTGGGACCCCCACATACACTTGTCGCATCCGCCTCCTCTGTCTTCACTGTTCGCGCACATTCACTCGCCGCATGGGCTTATTGGGCAACATGCACATTCAAGCAAGACCTGCGGTAGACCGCTGTCGTCTATACCACATCATCACATCTTTCCACACCAGTACTTGTGCCAAACCTATACAACACACAACGCAGGCACCCTACTGGTACCTCCCACTTAAGTGGAAAGTATGCTTTTACGCTCTTTCTCCGTATGGCTCCCCCACTGTATGTATGATCCCAGTCTGAAACGACCACGGTGCAAATGCGCAATGGCTGGGAAGGAAACCGACTGACGCCTCAACTCAATCTAGGCATTCATTCCGGTTTTATGTGTGTGCGTGGAGTGGCGGACCGATTGGCAGAGAATTAGGCTGCAACAGTTCTTTCTAAACGTGACCTCCGACACCTACGCACATGCGGGGTGTATATGTATATGAGTAGTACCTCTCAGTCGATGACTGACTGGGAACCTAGCATTTGAAGAGTGATAGTTCACTCTAAATGCAGTGCTACCCCTCACACTTTTGGGCATTACGGATTGTGTGTGTCCGCCAAGCAGTAATTCAGCCGACCAGGGTCCCTGCAGCCTGGTGTGCGCTGGAAGTTCCCTGACATCCGGTTCCCAGTCGGTGGATGCGCATAAGCTCCCGCTGCGTATACAGGTCGTGTGCATGGCTGCTTGGTGATTGGCGTCATCCTTCAGTTTCTAGCGCACCTTTTGTTGTTGGTTAAAATAGTGATCAAGTATTTGCTGTGAACCAGAATGGGTGGTCTCACGCCTAGGTGCGTGTCCAGCTGTGTCAACATCCTGCGTCCTTTCCTATCTTCAGCCTTCTTGACTGTGTTTTAACACCGAGCTCAGACGGGAGAGGAGGAGAGAGCGCGGTAGGCGCTGCGCAAGTCTACTCGCACCATAAACTAATTTACAAGCAAGTCACTGTACTGTTGAGCACACAGTGGACATCATCTGTAACGAGGGTGGAATTGTCACTCGTTACTTCACTAATAATTATGGAAAGGATATTTGCTACAGAAGCTTACGCACAGAAAGGTGGGAGTCTTTCAAGATGCCCAAACGGTTGATAAAGAACTGCGAGACAAAACATCGGGGTTTACCGAAAGAGCATTGGCTGAATTCATCTTAGTTTCTAACTGGGGTCTTAGGCTCTCCGAGCGGTTGGAACCGCTGGAAACACGGCGTCATAAGCATACCTATCTGATGAGCTTCGATCACAACAGAGAAAATAAGCATGGTCATATTAGATTAGTTCTTGATCATCAGATAGATCAGAAATTGGATAAGATTATGCATTATGACATTTTTATTTCCATGGACCTTCTATTTCAATCGAGACGTGAATCGCCATCTTGCCATCTATCAAGGACTGAAAAACACCTGAAAGTTCAAATCCGGGAGCGTCGTTCATAATATTTGGTTCCATGGTGTAAAGCCAGTTGGTAACAAATCCTAGTCTACCTCTTCATTGATAATTAGACACTAACTGGCCAATTTTGTCAGCAATTCTACGTTCTCTCGTTCTCAATTAAGGAGACCAAATTATTTAAATGGGAACCTGCTGTAGCCGAAATGCCTTAAAAAGGCAGGAGTTTGAAAAGAACATGCTTTCAATTGGGTGCGCGAGTTGTTTTGGATAATTTCCCTGGCTTTCCTAAGGACAGCATCATATATGTGTAAGGATTTAAAAGTGTTGCACCTTTTGTTTCTGATGGCACATAACCCGGCGTCAAATATGAGGAGGAGGTTATTGTTCTGATAGATTTGCAACTACCGCAGCAAACGTCTGGAGGCACCTTCTGAAATGGTGCGGTTGAGGACAAAATAAAAACATCGGAGAAACTTACAGATGGTGCTGAAAGCTGATGGCCGAACACTCGCCCACAGTGCCACATATCATGTTTCGGATCGTTCGGTGGAACCCGAACACATGTTTAAATATGGTAAGACTAAAGCTATTGAAAGGGGCGACAACGTGGTGGGCCCCTAGCTACTTGAGTCATTTTGATCGAACAGAAACTTATTACCAAGTGAAATTATCTCTCAATCTCTGTAAATACCATATGCATTTAACATATATAAAAATATATAGTAGAAGGACGTCCACCTATCGTACCTACAGAACTCACTCGTTCTGTTCTGCGACTGCAGTCAGCGGACTTGATGATCATCAGTCGGGCATGCGGGCAGAGGTCAGTGAGCCAAAGTAGAGGTGTTCGGGATTGCAGTTGCGGTTAGCTGTGTCTGGAGAGGGATTGGCAAAATAGCGAGATCCTACATGGCCTCAGTATGGAGTGTCGACTGCTGTTAGGTCGTGGGCGCACGTCAGTGATCCGGACACGCAAACCTTCGTGCTGAAAATCCAGCTCGACATGGCGATTGATGCTTGTCGTGTTAGAGTGCCATGCTTCGAGGAATTCTCGAGCCTGTCTGGTGTTTGCCATGGCATCAACTGCAGTTCCTTCCTAACTGAAGCGAAGATCGCATTCAAGGTCGCCCGCAAACACGATTGTCAAAGGGTCATGTGGGCGGATGGCTAGTTCATATTCGTTCATACGCGTCCCTATTCGTCGGCCTGTATGGACAACATAGTCACGAACGCAGGTGGCACACGGAATGCACATATGCAGTCAGGAGTGAGCGCATACCGATTATTTTACTTCCCGAAGCAGACAAACTTCGAATGGGTCAGGAGCAAACAAATATCAGCCAGGCTGAAGTTAGTTATGCTATGATAACAGAAGATAGACAACATATTTTGGGGCATAGAAGCGTTTCGGACCTGTTTGCCCTAACTCAAGCACTCGTTACCCTGGCCACCAGCGGAGACTGCAGACAGAAAAGTGAGCGCACACACATGTGGCGCAGCTGGTTCACCTTTGAGGTCTACCAGATGGAACTTAAACACATCTTCGAATCGAAGCTCATCAGTGCCCCACAACCTGCCACGTTCTTCCGCTGCAGATCAGGTATGTATTCCCTCGAGAACGGACGCAAAATGATCCACTGGCTTCAGGGAACAGTTCTTTATCATGATTCCCATGCCAGTGTTAGTGAAATAAACGACCGAGTGGTCCCCTCGCCTCTAACCGACATGAGGAATTAAGGTACACGCAGTTAAGGACACGCATGGCGGGCATTCAAGCAGTAACCGCACTATGTGCTTTTCCCTGCGATGAATGCGAGAAGAGTTAATTTCGATAGATATGCAATGAAATAACAGATGCGTTGTATGAATACTGCAACAATTATCATCACTTATACGAAGTTGTCTCTGTTTCCGGTTACGAATGTGAATCGCAGAAGTCAGGCGATTTCTTTCTCCCTTTTGGCGTAATTTTTTTACTATTCTTTCACATTATTGATGGCTACCTTCCCGAGTGACGGGATCCGGCCGAAACTTTTGTTTCTCTAATCAAGGGCAAAACAGCTTAGGGGGTGAAATTCACTTTGAAATCCTATGGACTTAGATGCATGACATATTATCCATAGCGGCGGAGAAAGATGATTACTCAAAATCAGCGTTCGCGAATATTTGCTATAAATACCCTGGAAAAAAATCATGCAGAATAGGTCAGACAACAAAAAAAACATCTGGAGAAACTTAAAGATTACGTCAAAACCATGAACCTATCATAACCAAACCGGACAGAGTTTCTAGTCTCCTTTTAGTATATCATTGTGTTTACGTTTCAAAGACAGAATCAATCCCATCTGATGGTACTAAGCTGAGAAAAGAGGCATAACAAGGAACAATTCGAAACCGTGTACATCCAACTTACAAATGTCTTTGAAAAATTAATGACCAAGACTTGTTTAGTGAACACCAAATAAAAGCGCCTACACATGCGGACACTGTATCCATAAGACTATCTGTTTTGCCAGAGATTCAAAAGCACGACTTTTCGATGCGGCCGGTATTCGACATGTGCAGTTTACTCTATCACGCAATGAAAAAGTAACTAACAGAAAGGCTTAGGCCGACTTGACACAAAATAACAACACGTAGATTAAGGGATACGTTTTAATTCGCCGAGTCTATAAAAAAATGCAAGTCTCAGTAGGAAAACGATGTTGTTCTTAAGCGGCGTTTTTTTCACTAATATCCTTCTCACATAAGATGTGAAAATTTTATGCCATGGGATCGAAAGGCAGAATTTCTCAATCGAAATGTCGGTCGAATAATCAAACGAATTGTTTTTTCCCTGCAATGTAAGTGTATAATCGTGATTTTACAGCCAGATCGACGAAACATTGATGTCTTCATGAGCAAGCAAAGGAAAAGTCAGCTCTAGCCGTTATTTCTGTGCTCGGTATGTTGATGATAGCAGATGAAAAGTTGATTTGAACACCATCTAGATTCAGGGAAATAGGTTCACTTATCGTTAGCCTTAATTTTGCCAAAAATAAAATCGAACGGTAAATGCCTCCCCTTTAGGGTTAGGCGATTCCATACTACCAGCACAGGTACTAGCAAAAGCCCATACACGCCTGTTTAGCCGATATTCTGCCGCTGCATGACACGGCTGCGAGGGGTTCGACTTCTCAGGAGGAATGCTGGTGGACCCACTAACGAGTCGAACACCTCGCAGCTGTGTCATGCAGCGGCAGAATATCGGCGAAACACGCGTGTATAGGCTTTTGGTTAGTACCGGTGTTGTTACTATGGAATCACCTCACCCTAAAGTATACTACTAGCTACCTGTCGACAGTTAATGAATATTACGCGGTTACACGCTGTAGCTGGTGGACTTCGGCACAAATATTGATATATAAGACCTTAAATATACTGATCTATTCCCAGTTCATAGTTTATTTCTGAGGAAATTAAAAAGCTGCAATGTCCATCCCTATTTGGACGTCCTACTCCACATAACTGCCGATAGAACTATTCATAGAATTATATTTCATAAAAACCATGGGCAAATTAGTGCGCAAAGGTTTACCTGTTTTGCCTCGCCAAGTCAGAAACGAAACGTATCCTGCTAAGTCATCAACCGATCTAGGAGAATGTGTGCTGTAGCTAAGACAGGGAACGGGTTCACTCTTATCCTAAACATTGCTGTAAAACAGCTTTCGCAAAACGCTTGTCTGTAAATATGCACAGAAACTTCCCCTAAAATCGGACGTGTCGGTGACTGAGAAGAATGTATTTATCGTGCAGCCATTTCTGGGCCATGAAAATATCGGACTTTTACACTGCCGATTTGACGCTGCTATCCCGCACGCACTTAACCGTTAAGTCTGGTTTTCCCAAACGCTCCATCTCCTCGCCTTAAACGTTAGACAAGACTGGCCTCTCAGACTTCATTAATACGCAGCCGTCCCTTCATTTGCTCCCGTGGGGTAGGTTACATTGATCAAACAAATGGTTGGCTGTTCAAGCGGATGCAAGAACACTGCCCTGTCTGGATAAGTCGATGAACGGAAAGCCCATTTTCTGCGAAATCGCGACACACTTGGTTGACAGCAACCATCTATTGGACGTCAACTAGGCATTTAAAGTAATCTATAAAGTGACGGCGGTAGGCTCCAAGTCCCTGCATTGGCGGATACTTGTGACGGCAGGGGCGGTAGCCAAACTGTTGGGTTAAGTAGCCTTCTGCTTGCCGAAAGGGTTTATACAGGACTTATTGCTCCCTTGGCCAAAGATAAACACAGAACGTATGTTCTCAATCCCTGCCACGTCGCCTTACAAGGACGAAACAGAGATAGAACTGACAGATAGAAGCGAACAAACGAGTTCCAGGAATCAATCAGCAGACGAAGATGCGATCACTGGAACAAGAAATGTATGGTCCTGAAATTTCAGATTCTCACTCGAACCGATCATCAGAGACAGTCGCGGATAAGGGTAATGGTGGCACAAGGAGTGCGGTATTTGTAGTCCGTGATTGCCATGACACTTTATGTGTACTGTGATTAACAGCTCTCGCAGTCACCGCTGGTTTGTCGGTCTGCGTCCGACTCGTTAATTGCCACGATTTCTTCATCCGTGTAGCATGTTCGCTTGAGGATTGCTTGGCGAATTGACTCACTGTCGCTGGGATAATTGGTTGCCAAGTGTCTGAGTCCCCTGCCCAGCGAAAATCTCAACACGGAATAGGGTAAAGGAAGGGCATGGCGCTTTTTGATGGATTGCGGGCTTGAGAACCATGACTCAAGCAGCTCGCGGTTCACGTGGTTGTCACCCATTGCAAGGATTTCGGCATCTTGAAACTTGAAAATATGGCCGAGTCCCGTCGACTGAATCGGCACATGAAGCTAGCGTCTCCCCACATCACTGTTGCTGCGTGCACGGCAATTGCGTACGGGGCGATCTCTCAGTTTCTACGACGTAGTTGCTTTGTCCGCAACTGCACCAGATGCGGTAAACGACTCCTGACGTTTTCTGCCACGCCAGTGGGTCTTTCGGCCTCATGACTTGGCGCCTGATGGTTTCTTCTGACCTGTGTGCAACCCCAAATCCGAGTGGAGTTAGAAGACTACTGGTGGCTTCTGAGACGTTCTCTACATGCGGAAAAGTGCGCCAAAATTTATGTCCGGTTGGATTTGGTCTCTGGTGTCCTTTTCCTATGCACTGGTTGACGAATGTGCGCGGGTTGCCATTGGTTGTCAGTAACCTCTCGAAGATATTGTAATTCAGCAACCCTGTCTTCCGTTTCACTGTAGTACGTCTCAAAGTGCCGGTGTAGCGCCCTTACGAAACTGCATTTGTGGCTGATCGTGTGGTTGCTGTTGAATTTCAGTATTGGCGGCGTAATTGTCGCTTTCCTGAACACTTTGGTTTTTAGAGTCCCACAATCTCTGCGGCAGACGAGGACATCCAGGAAGGCCAGATAGTTATTCTGTTCATCCTCCATTGTTAACGTTATGTCCGGAACGACCGCATTCAGACGTTTCTTGAGTGTCAGCATTTGATCCCCGTCGATAACGACGAAGGTATCATCCACATACCGAGTCCAGAATTTCGGTCGGTGGTGTCCGAAAACCAGCGACTCAATCCGTTGTAGGACCGCCTCGGTTATGAGTCCCGAAATCGGTGAACCGATTGGCGTGGCCTTTACCCGCTCGTAGATTGTCCCGTCGACCGTAAAGTACGTCTTGAGATATGACTTAATCAGTTGGATAAATTGGACGTGTCCGAGGCGATTCTCGGTTACGTCGTTTTTTCGCTCGTAGGAGTTGTTCGATGATCTCGACTACCAGGTCCTGCGGGACGTGACATCGAACAATGATCGCAGTGACAGTGAGTCATTTTGCCGAGTAATCGCCTCACTAGCATCCAACACGGATGAAGAAATCGTGGCAATTAACGACTCGGACGCGGACTGACAAACCAATGTCGCATCAATTACGACCCCACCGGTGATTGCAAAAATGAGAATCCGAAACGTCAGGCCAATAAATTTCTTGTTTTAGTGATCGCATATTCGTCTTCACTACTGACAGAATTCGACTCTGACCCCTGTCTTCTGGACGTCCTTAATCTTCTTTCCCATACACGCTGCTTATGAGCTTTTTAGCCTTCTACCAATCTACACTGTCTTATATTATTGTACATGCCAGATAATGAATAATTGAGAGTGAAAGTTTGCGGAACTTGGCCTCTTAGAAGATTTATTTTGGCGACGACTGTGCTTTTTCGTCATCAGGAGGGGTTATCCAACGTCGGCATCACTATTGCACCGACTAACCTGTCTGTGTTTGCATTTTGAGCGCTACAACCATCGGATCAAATTCCGGATTGTAAGGAGAAGACAGCATTTACCAGGATGAAGGGTTCATCGTATACGGAACCCAAGTTGTTCTCTCGGGCGGCAGTCGCCGCTGGGAAAGTTAGGGCTGGTGTTGACTGCGACCAATCACGCCTGAGAGTCTCTGGAACGGTGGTGGCAGTCGTTTTCGTAGGCTCGTGGGCCAAACTCCAGTGGTCTCTAATCGGTGAGAACTGCATTTGGCGAGGTATGGTGCCCCATTGGCGTGGGTTAGGGTTGCAGGGGTGCGTTTACGTGAGCGCATGGGCAGTTGCGACTCTGTAGACGCAGGTGTGTCCGAGCTGAAGTCGGTCGAGTGGCTTTGGGTCAGTGCGTTTGGAACGGGTCGCCGTGACGCTGAGTGAATTTGATGTAACAAGTCTTTAGACAGTGGCACCAAACTGGCCATTATGGCCGCTCGTAACCCCATCTCTTCCATCAACCATGTAGCCGTTGGTTGCATGTGCTTGTTAACCACATGCGGATGACAATGAGTGGCGTGCCTACGCGGCGTGAATACGTACAGTAGGTGGGCTAACTCATGAAATGTCAACCGAAATTCCCAAAGGCACTTTTTTTCGAACAGATTAATAATCAAACAGCATTATCCTATAACAATTCAGTTACCTCTGTATGCTGCCTTTTGAACGAATTTCTTTACGCTAGTATGAAAAGCCATATTCTGCCAAAAATGACTACTTAAATAGCATACATTTTTTCCATTGATTTTCGATGCCCTTAAATATTCAACTTTATTTCGTGGAAAACATGCAAAACACAATTCATTCTTTTACTCATTCGGTAGAAACTGACATCTTCTTTCAATCATGTACTCGAAGAAAGCGTATAGATCGTTTTTACAAAGTTTCCGATTATGGGATTTTTTGATACCTTGAAATTGCCGTTCATAAAACGTCATGTCTTTGCATTTATCGCTCGTACTGTTAACAACATGACTCGAATCCACTGTTGAATTTTATGAACCCCATATTGTGTCCACTTAATACCGTAGAGAAATGTATGGTTTTCCATACGCGGAAAATATACGTTTTGTAGTTTTGAAACCCTGAATGCGAGTGTAACGGCAGGTCAGGTTGAAAATTATTCAAGAATCGGAAAAGTTTTTGAAAACCAAATTATACGCCTCCTTCGAATAGAAAATTGGAAGGTGTTATTTGCTACCGAATGAGTAAAAGATTGAATTTTGTCATGCACGTTTTCCGTGAAATGTAATTGAATTTGTAAGGGCTTCGGAAATGAATGAAAAAAATGCATGCTCCTTATATAGTTTTTGTTTACTGAGCATAGGTCTTGCATGCTACCGGAAAGAAATTCGTTCCAAAGCCGGCATGCTAGGGTAACTGAATTATTATAGAATTATGCTGGTGGATGATTAGTTTCTCTAACTCAGTTAATCTTTTCGAAGCGAAGACGCATTTTAGAATTTTGGTTGACATTTCATGAGTTAGCCTACCTACTGTTTGTCTGAACGTGTCCCCGCACCCCCTGTTCCCCTGGACTCAGCACCACCTGATAAACGCGTGCTACGATCCAATCCGATCTCGGCTAGCTGCACATCGTCTGCAGAGCGTGCGTAGTGCCGAGACGATCTAAGATGGCATGTATAGACGACCGTTCGGCCGTCGCAGGCGACGTCGTTAATTACCTGCTATAAGAGGCGGAGGCAGCAGCGGTGATTTGAGCAAGAATTCATCTACAGTAAAGCAAATTAGTGAATAAAATACTGATTTTAAGAAAACCGGGGTGAACGCGCGAACAAACACGCCGGCCGGTCCCAAGACCACATGAAACAGCCTACTGTTAGGAGGACCTAAATGTAATAACAGTGGACGTCATTTAGTCCAAATTAGGAAGGCGCCTTTGTAGACTCACTATAGAGACTTTAATACCTCTAAAATATGCATTTTGCAGACCGATCTATCTAAACAGGCACGTATTTACGCCCATTTAATAAGGGGGTTACCAGGGAAGATTAATTGAGCATTGAATCTTTGAGTAGGGACTTATCTTCCTGATATTCAGGGAAAGTAAGGTTAAGTCTAAAGCCCTAACTACATGATGCCTGTTGTTTGATGTGTGTGACTTCAGTACAGACTATGGCTGCGTGGAGGGAGGATCGGCCAATAATCTCATCGTAACCTGTGTCATCACCGCTCCTTTTAATCTTGACTATAATTGGTTCCCAAATGTTTCATGACGTCGTGCAGGCTCTTGAGTCAAATATGCAATGGTTGACTTGGCAGTCATTAAACACCCAGCCTGCCTCGACATGTCATCATCGCCTCGAATCTCGGCCGCAACGTCTTCGGTGATGAAAACGTGTCCTAGCAGCCTGGTATGGTTGGCAACGTGCGACATTTGTTCAAACCATCGCCCCGCCATCTGGTGTTCACGCATTTGCGTCTGCAGTTCCCGGGCAGTTTCTCCTGAACTGAACTGAAGTCAGCAGAAGGCGGTTGACTTCTCTTGTTTAGGTCTCGCTACTTTTGATCACATCTCTGACCGGTGGGTTATCGAGTCAGGCTCGTAGGTAAGTCCCATTTTGAATGGTGCAAGTTATACAACCATGACCGCAGAAACCCCCTCATATATGCGATGTTTCGCCATGATTTCAAACGATTCAACTCGTCAGCCATATCCCTACTCGAAGTGGACTGCTCTCAACGAATGCTCATGGATTGCAGTTGGCTTCACCGATTTTCCAATGAAGGTAATCCCTGTCCCGTTTGACGACCTATCTTCATCAGACACGTGTCCAGTCAGTGGGCACGTTTGACTGCGCGTCGCGATATGGCTTTAAATTTGCTAGTTCATTCCATGCACTTATCAACTGTTCATATTTGTCAACTAACCGGTCCCATCGTTGTGCGCAGAGGCTGACGAGAGGTACAGACATGTTAGCCAGGAATTGTGGAACTGCAGTTGTTTAGCCTGGTAAACCCCTAAACCTAAGTCGTGTGAACTTGTTTTTTTGTCAAATATCTCTTCAAGACAACCAGTTTTGGTGATATACGCGCCGCAGAGAGTAGCTTGCTCATTCGCAGTTTGGCACTCGGGATCGAGATCGGTAATGTACAAAGACAGTCTACTTAAAGTAGGGCTTTTTGCTTTAGTCGTAGTAGACTCCCAGTTAATCGTTCTTTTGCAACAAGGTCGTGTCCGATGGTTTCTTATAACAGTTGTAGGCCAGCAATGCGAGTGGTCCAGAAAAAAAATAGAAATTTAGGTTTCGACTGGATCGTTCGCAGGGGTAGATCTGAACTGGAAAGAACTAATTGACGAGTATTCTAGAGACTGTGCACGCCTTTCTGAGGACTCACTCCATAGGCGCTGTGCACGATGAATGGCTATAATGTGCTCGAAGTAGTTTTGAACGGGTACTGCACCTAGGGCATAACATAAATCCCTCAGTTTCTTGCTTTTTTTATCAGTTGATTCTGTTATGTTCTGTTAGGAGTAGCAGTTTATTAAACTGCGAGATATCTAGCCGAGTAGAGTAAGTGCCAGCTGTGTCTTCATTCTTAGGATGTTACGCGTCTGAAGAACAGTAATGTTGATCCGGCCGGCCGGTATTTGGATACTGACGCGATTACCTGGTATTATCTGGCTGCATCTGCGAAAGACAGTTTTGGTAGGTCATTGTATCTCGAGAGGCGCCAAATTTGAGGGTTCCTTCTTCTTGTCTTCACGCGAAACATCGGAAAAACGGATCACCTCACGTAGCTCCGTTCTCATCTGTTTGATCCTGTCAAAGGCCGAAATACTTTTGTTTCTTTTATTTATAGCGGATAAGTACGTTAGCTTGTAGGGACCGTTTAATGTGACTTGTGGCAAATGATGTGAGATGAGGGGCTCGAGGAGGATTTTTTGTTCCTATTTTGGGTTTCCCGCCCCTAGAGCAGCTATAAAATTCAGGTAGTTTGCACAAAGCTGGAAAATATTTTTCTTTAAACGATGAACAATACAGAAAGAACTGCTGGTGTCTGATGTTCGAAACTGTGCCAAACAGTGTCTCCCTAAGACCGCTAGTTGGAGAATGTTGTTTGACTGGTCGCCAGACGCAACCGACGACTCCTATGAATTTCCCTAGGAAACGGTACATTCGTCGGAAAAAGTATCAAAGATATATCAAAGGTAATAATACAAGGGAGGGGAGTTAACTCGTGACTGTTTCCTCTAAATCATTTTAAATTCACTGATAATGGCCATTTTAAAATGACACGCCTGGTACTTTTTATTAATTGGACCATGTCATCAGTGTATGGATGTGAAATCTCGTTGAAGTTTGTAAGTTTGACATATTTTCCGCTAAAAATAAGCATTTATGAGAAGAAGCACTTTCATGTTATTATTAGAAAAACGTGTTGCATAAAGCCGCTTTCCGCCTGAGGAAGCATTTAGGTAACGTGGTTTCGTTGGAGTTATATGTCGAAAGTGCTTTGAACACTTTAAAAATGGTAGCCTAAACATGGAAGTGATGGATAACAGAAAACTGCTCTGTGGCGATAGGTCTGCGCGCAAAAGTCCTAGGCAATTACTGGCCCAGCAGGCCCATAAATGCAGCATAGTAATGAAAACAGTTATGTTGTGTACCGGAAGAAACCAAAAATGGATAGTTTACTATGAATTATTGAAGCCGCCTGAAATAGTTGCTGCCAACGAAAACATCAGAAGTCAGGCGCTGGAAAAAAGGACCAGAATATGATGAAAGACATGATGAGGCTATTTCCCAACGCCAGACCGTTACGCCTCGCCTTGCAAACCAAATAGACAAACATCTGAAAGCGACTCACAGAAAAGTTCTATCCTCACGGAATTTGCCAGTTCACCACTTTTTCCCCTGAAGAAATTAAAAGTTGACTTAATCAGTTATTTCGCTTAAATGATCAGCAGGTTTCTAAGATAGAAGCCATTTGCTGTCAGACGCGCTGAAAATAATTGCAGGTGCTCACAGATATTTTTGGACCAAACATCAAGGCAGGGTTTATTTTAAATAAACCACAATTATCCCCACAAAATACGGCACGAATGAAATCTCACACCTAACAAAACCCATTCTCCTAATAGAAGAAATAACTACCCACCGCAAAAAACGGGCTCTCGTTGTTGGGTCTTTCCGGTATGTTTATGGACGTCGGAGGTTGCGCTGAAGAGCTACTTGCTCACATGTGGATTTTTTTGATTCCAGCGTTATGCTCATAAAGGTGACAAGAACAGCCGAAGTCATAATGATTTAAAAATCCGAGTTTGACACCGAAGTCATATCAATGTAGATTTGGTCTGGCTGATGAGAATTCAAAGTCCAATAATGTGCCTGTCGCATTTTAGTGGACTGGTGAGTATTCCGCTTGGTTTGAAAGAAACCGACGCTGACGATCATTGATTTAACCCCCTCCCCCAGGGGAAAATTGACAAGTATTTAGACTAACTTCATTGATGAATGTGTTGTGACCCAGCGGTGTAATTGAGAATGCCTGTACTCAGATCCCTACTATCGTCAGGCCAAATCCCATGCTTGAAGGAAAAGACCGAAAGCATCAGAATGAGGGGCTTACTGTGCACAGAACCCGGAGTTGTCCTCTTAGGAGGCACTGACCACCGGCGAAGCCAGGGCTGGTGCTGACTGCTTTCAGTTATGCCTGAGAGTCTTAGGCAGACGCTTTTGTGGCTCGTAGGCCAAGCTCATTTGGTGTCCAGTCAGTGTGTGCTGCATTTGCCGAGGGGTGGGGTGCGTTCGAGTGGCCTTATGGGTAGCTGCGGCTGTGCGGACGCAGCTATGCCCCAGCTGTCAGTCGTGTGACCTCAGGTCAGCGCGTCTGGAACAGCTGACTACAAAAGGGTGGATGACCTTGAGGCAGCGAGGTCTTGAACAATGACGCCAGACCGGTCATGATGGCTGCTAACTATAAGCGTCCTTTAACAAATGCTGGTATCCTTGATCATAACCGATAGGGCAGCACATTGAAGGATAAGTAGCAGATATTTTGACTGAACCTCCAATGGCCCAAAAATCCATGTCTAAATCTAGTTTTAATCAAATTCGCGACCACGCACTGGCTGGCTTACGGCGACTTATGCTTCACAGATAATCACCTCAGTCACTATTCCCTCCAGAATCTGGTTTAAATGGTGTACGACTAACTTTTCTTTTTGACAAACCCTTACCTTAACCTCCTAAATGCACTTTTGTAAAAAAAGGACCACGCGGCATGCATTCCTTCTATTGGTACTGTGTTATTTCGAAAATGTCAGGTTTCTTATGACGCACAGCTGGGTTTATATACTTCTTCCGCAAGACATCAAGTTGTCTTCACAATTCCGACCAGCGTACACCTTTCGGTTTTAATCCGGTTATTGTTTGACACAAACATTGAAACAAAACTGATATTTGTTTATAGTTGGATTTTTATTTGACATAATATGGGCCTCCTCCTACACATAGGTCAAATCCGCCAGACTGTAATTTGCGATGACAGTTATGAATATGCAGCGCCGGACTTGATTGTCTATCTTTAGTGACACCGACATGTGGCAACAACATTTACTACTGGTGACGCAAAAAACCGTAAAGGATTTTGCCTTGAAATTCATTTAAGTAATCGCCTATAGTTCAAACGATTAATTGCATTCAAACATTTTCATTTTCATATTATAGTGATAGGCAAACTTCTGCCATAGATTTGATGATTAATCAAAAGTGCTACACACGCGCAATTGTCACCTAAAATATTATGCGTCTTGTACTTGAGCAGTGTTTAATACTATTTACATTCTTTTAAATTTAAACAGGAAAATATGCCTCTCAACAAACCAATGCCATTTTGAAGCTCCTTATACTTGCGCACCAGCGTTCACTTCAATATAGCTTTTAAAAATTCATTAATATGTTTCTGTTTGGTTTACTTGATAGACGACATCTCATTTCCATTGCCCATATGACCAAAGCAAGATTTTTTCATTGATATCGAGTGAGACTCGGGCGGCCATCATGACCAGTCAGGTGTCATTTCCCAAAGCCCCGTTGTCTCATAGGCATTTACCCCTCGCAGCGGGCGGTTCCACATGCGTTCCCCGGGAATCTACTTGGTCGATCGATTTCAGCTCAGGCACGCCCGCGTCCACAGAGTCGCAGCTGCCCATGCGCTCACGTAAACGCACCTCCCCCACCCCAACCCTGCAACCCTAACTCACGCCACTGGGGCACCATACCTTGCCAAATGCAGGACTCACCGATTAGAGACCGCTGGAGTTTGGCCCACGAGCCTACAAAAGAGGCTGCCACTACTGTTCCAGAGATACCCAGGCGTGACTGGCTGCAGTCAACATCGGCCCTGGCTTTTGCAGCGGCGACTGCCTCACGAGAGAACAACTTGGGTTCCGTATACGATGAACCCTTCTTCCAGGTAAATGCTCTCTTCTCCTTACAATCCGGAATTTGATCCGATGGTTGTAGCGCTCAAAATGCAAACACTCACAGGTTGGTCGGTGCAATAGTGATGCCAACGTTGGATAACGCCTCCTGATGACGAAAAAGCACAGTCTTCGCCAAAATAAATCTTCTAACAGGCCAAGTTCCGCAAACTTAAGCTCTCGATTATTCATTATCAGGCACGTACAATAATCAAGGACAGTGTAGATTGGTATAAGGCTAAAAAGCTCATAAGCAGCGTGTATGGGAAAGAAGATTAAGGACGTCCAGAAGACAGGGGTCAGAGTCGAATTCTGTCAGTAATGAAGACGAATATGCGATCAATAAAACAAGAACTTTATTGGCCTGACGTTTCGGATTCCCTGCACAACAACCTAAGCCGCTGGAACACCATCCCTCGCCAAATGCAACACTCACCGATTGGAGACCACTGGCGTTTGGGCCACGAGCCTATAGAAGTGGCTGCCGCCAGGGATTCCCAGGCGTGACTGACTGCAATCAACTTCAGCCCTGGCTTTGCCAGTGGCCATTGCCGCCTGAGAGGACAACTCGGTTCTGGGTACAATGAACCCTTCATTCTGGTAAATACCGTCTTCTCCATGCTATTTGGGATTTGGACTGATGATTGTTGAGGTCTGCGATCGGACTACGCCGCCTCACTGCAACAACGGCTTTGAAGGTGCATATACGGAAACTGGACCCTTATAAATACTTCAGTAAATGTGGCAATTTGGAGTCCAAATCCCGACGTCATTTCTAAAGACTAAGCAGTGGCAAGCATCAAGTAAAATTAGGTTTACATAAAACGTATATTTGCAACTTTTCCACTCACACACAAGTACAGAAAGTTGTAAGTACGCGTAATAATGATGCATTGGATTGTTTAACTGTAAACAGGACTGTCGGAAAAACCAGACATTTTTACTATCTTTCACCAAACCCATATATATTTATCGTGAAGTTTATGGTTTTGATTTAAAAATAGTGCTTAAAATGTGAGACCGCTGGGAAGACGCCGCCTCTGCGCAGATAGTATTCTTTTATTTTTGAGCAATGTTTTTTTTTAAAAATTTGAGCGTCGCTTTCTCCTTTTTAACTACAGAATCGCGTGACTTGTCAGACAAAACTGCCCTTTTTGCCGGTACCTGCCAAAACGGTTCATCTTTCGGGAAACAGACGGACTTTGTCTGGAAGCTAAGCCACATTAATGATGTCGGAAACGCAGCAGACAGTCTGGAAATCTCTTAGAACATCCCGGTATTCCTGTGAACAAAATGCTCTATATTAATGCTCTGTTGTTTGAAGTTGTTTTCGCCAGAATTTTCACCAAAGTGTGTCTGGGCATACGAGTGCTCTTAAAGTTTGAGAGGCAATCATGGAACTTGAAAGGACACCATTGGATTTTATTACATTATTTCAAGTGAGTGCCCTGTTGTCTTATGGGATACCAACCGACAGAATTTGTATTCAGCAAAAATACCAAGAAAAACCGACCAAAAAATCAACGACTGTCAAATGGCATCAATATATTTTTGATGTCATTTTGTTTGGGCGGAAAATCATCTTCCTAATAATATTAAGAATTTAAAAAGTGTGGTGATCACCAAGAAAAAAATGTGCATATAATAATTCCTTTATTGACATACAGAATGGTTTGAGAAAATTAACCAATTAGAGCTTAACCTGTCCAACAAAAAAAATCACCACGTACTCTTAATTGCGGCCGCCAGTTAATCTTACTGATACCTCCTTCAAATCTGTAACAGATAAGTGTGAAACCCCGTCACATATTGCCAGTAACATAGCACAGTTACCAGATGTAAAGAATGACATTTCGTTCTCTTGTCTGTTGTGTGGCATAAAATAGTATATTTTTGAACAGTAAAACAGTTTTTTATAGGATATCATTTGCCAAAATCAAACTAATACAAAGCTATGCGTCCGGTCAATCATGGTTGGGGCTGTTGCGTGGCTGAGCAATGCGTTTCAAAGCCGGTCAAGGAAAAACTCCAGCTGTCAACGCGTACAGTAGGTTTAAAGGGACCACTCTAGCGAAAAGTGTTGAAGAAGGAACAGAATAATATACAGTCGTCCTGGGCCACAGTAAGAAGGTCATCAAATGAGGTCAGATTAGCATCCAAGATTTCGATTGTTAAAGAAGCATGGTGAGCAATATCACTGTTGTCTCCCTCTCATTCCGGATTCGGTTATTGCCTCGGTAGCAAAATGGTTCTACTCAATAGGGCGCCATCGGGCACTCGGGTACACAAGGCCTTCGCTGGCGTTAAAATGATGCTACTATCCACTGTGACTGTGACTGTGACGCGGGCATTCGAGGTGTCAGCTCATGAAATATGAAAATCTGCGGTAGAGGCTGTCTAGTAGCGTTGCAGATGCATCCTCAGAGTACGTTCCGTCTGTGTTTACGGCCGTATTTAATTCTCGCTGTCTTCGATCATAGATTTGAATGACAGTACGGAGAGTCCTACGAACAAAATATTTGTTCTTAACATCTGGTTTATTTCGCGATAACCACTTTTAGGGACTCCCACTGTCGCTGAAATTTGGGCTTTGGTGGCGTGTAACGAAGTGGGAATATGGTTTTCAACAGAAGCTTTTTGAAGGCGGCAGAGGATCTACGAGGTGCATGGTAATCCCTTAGGTTTTCGCATTGATACAGTGGATCGAACGGAACACTCGGCTTGCTTATGCAGTTTTCATTAGATGCAACAGGGCTTTGCTCGATGTAAACCCGCTGAAGCACATGCCCAAGTATTAAAAGTTCAAATATATAGTCATTTGACCTGTCAAATAGCTCCACAGAATAAAGCAAATAATTTCCATCGAAGGGTACGGTCAATCATTGATTTCATGATGTACTGACCGAAATTGCGAAATGAATTACCGGTTAGGTAGAATAAAATCAAGAAAGGTTGCAATACTTATTATCTTGTAGTATAATTTTGGCAATATTCCAGTCACGGCAGAATGTTGGCTCTTGACCGTACATCTTTTTTGACCGCCAAAGAAGCTCAACAGGATAAAGATAGGTTGATAACGTAATATGCACCTTTTCCGTAGATTTGCGGTGTTTAATTTAGTCCAAATAAATGCGTGAAAATATTTTTTCTTTTTTCTTTTTACATTTTGTTATCGGACCACTAGCATCTACAGACTCCAAAAAACACTTCCTTCAAAACTTTTTAAGACATGTGATTTGCATTCGATATGGCCGTATATATTTTTTTTATAGTGCTTCTCATCAAGCAAACAATATAACCCACGCCCGTTGCAATATATTACAAAGCTTGTGTGAATTTAGTTGATGTCATGTACGAATATGCATACAATTTGTAGGCTTAATACCTTAAATAAAATTGCAGCGACGTATTGAACTGAAAGTTATTTTAAATGTATGAAAATCCCCATCACTATATTCAGAAGAGAGAGTGGCGAGTGAACGTTCCTTTCGGTAAATTCTCATCAGGCTAACTTTTATCGATTTTTGTTTCACTCACTCTACCCCGCCCTATGTAATTGTATTTGCCTGATGAGAATTTACCGAAAGGAACGTTCACTCGCCACTCTCTCTTCTCAAAGTTATTTCTAAATTAGAAAAATATTTTATGACCAATGCATGCCCTTGCTTCGAGCGTAATCTTAAAGAACACATTATTTGCTATAACGAAAATGCGAGAATTAACAATTATGTGAGGGTTTTGTATAGTATATATTCTAATTCACAAGGGCTTCGAATATTTATAAACAAAATGTTAACTACATGCGTACCCCTTTTCATCCGGCTCTGTTCTCTTGAAAGCAGTCGAAGAGCAGTGCATTCAAAAGCCAACATCCTGCAGTTTCCTTTGTATCATGAGATTTTGTGACAAGTTAGTCAATGTTGTAGCCTAAATGTAGTAATGCCTTCTTGTCAGTATAACACTTCATAAGTGCGTTTAACATTTTATGAGATTAGTCATTGATAGTACTCCAGTTAAAAACTGCCAAACCAAGTGCGTAGGACTGCTAAGCCGAGACGACAATTCAAGTGCTGGTATACCAGTAGGATATGAGTTGGAATTGCAAAAAACTTACTTTCGGCGTTCACCATATGCGATTTTCGCAGTCACCCCATCATTTACATTTCTCTTCCCGTGAAGATGCCTACAATAGCTGCATGGCTCAAATCCGCATGGTTATGCATATGATAGGTGCGCTAACTCAGGACCTGTTAACCGAAATTCTGAAGTACGTTTTCGTTTTGAAAAGGTTACCTTAGCATGGTTGTAATAATAAATACTGTATAACATAATCCTATAATTATTTAGCTACTTCAGAGTACCGGTTTTCGAATAAACGGCTTTTGGGTTGCCTAAAAGAATTCTACTGTGAAAAAATGACTTATTACGACCTATGACTTTTTCTGGTTGTTTTTCGATGTTTACTTAAGTTAAAATATATTACATCAAAAACATGCACGGAAATATTCATTCTTTTATATTTTTCAAGTTCCAACTTTCATGGAAAAGTACAATTCACTTTCAAAAACACTCCTAGTTTGCAAATAATTTTAAATCTTACCTGCCGTTACACTTGCCTTCAGGGTCTCAAGGACACAACTTGCATATTTGGCAAGTACGGAAATTCACACCTTTATAAACGTTATCGGTAAAAAGATATGTGGGGATTCATACACTGTAGCCCTGGATGTACGCCGTGATATTTACTTAATAAGCAACATCAACAAATGCAGATATACGCTGATTTATGAACGGGCATTTCAGGGTCTTAAAAATGTCATAGTTAAAACTTCTAAAAAACCAAACTTTTCTCTTCTTTTAAGTATAAAATTCAAATAGCCTGTACGTTTCTACCAAAATGGCAAAGGAATAAATATTTGTGTTCTTGTTTTCTATGAAATATACTTTAATGTATATCAGAGTCGAAGCCAATGAAAAATATTTGTATTAAATAATAAGCTATTTTTTGCAGAGTGTAGTTTTTGCACGCTGCCGTAAAGACGTTCATTCAATAGCCGACATTTGGAAGTAACTGAAATATTTTGGGATTATGATGCAGGGCTTTTATTATTACAGCGTTACCTGAGTAATCTTGTTATGCCGAAAGCGCATTCCAGAATTTCGGTTAACATTCCAGGAGTTAGCAAATCTACTGTAGTTGCCCACTGTTTATCCAAGAAATTATACTCGAAGAATTTATATGCACGATTTTCCCTGGTCATGTGATTTACTGAATTTTAGAAACGCAAAACCTCTGTCTTTTCTGTCGTACGCACAATATGTAGCCCTGCCTACGTCACATGCTCTTGACATATGTTAATTGATATATAAACCATCACTCGCAATTTAAAAATGTTGTCGTTTCGTGTGACGCGGAAGTAAATATCACTAATCAGCACAGAAAACGGTTTTTTTCAGACCGTAAGATATATTTGTATGCAGTGGCTCCGGCCGAATCCGCGATAAAATATTTTAAAGAAAATCTTTCACGCTAAAAGCGCTGCTGTTTTCATAGCAGATGGCTTTACGTCCAAAGGAAAAATGTTTTCCTTAAAAATGCTGTATATTTATTGCTTCCGCTTTCCCCGACAGCGCAGTCGACTTCACCTTGCTTTATATCGTGCGCGTAACGACGGTGAAATGGACTGTCAATTTAGTAAAACTCTCATAATGCCCCGGTGTTTTTGCATCTTAAATTTCGTCAGTGCTTTCGATTTCCCTTAGGATACATCAAAAGAAAACAACTTGCAAATGCGCGTCAAACGCAGCCCGTTCAGGCCGTCTTTAATATCGACACTTAGGCATGACCCATTTTTATTTATCACTATTAATGACTGATGCTGATATACGCCTGCAGACTCAAAAAAACAATCCAACATTTTAAAATATGAGTTATTTGGCCTATGTTTATTTAGGTATGCCCTATCTTTTTAACATTTTCAAAATCGTCCTTTAAAAAGCGAAGCATCTAGACATCCCTTAATGGGCCGCATGAAATCTATATTGAAAAAATATGTCGTTTGTCATTAAATACTATATTTGTTTAATTGAGCGTACCCTGTGATAAGCACTAACTAAATATGCACATATAATGTTCTACAATAAAAATGGTTGAAAGCGATCCCCTTATTCAGAGTAAGCAAAGGAAAAAAGAGTGAAGGAAGGACCTCTGTCTTTTTTCTCGTCAGCCGTCAATTGAATGGCAAGCCGGACATGGCACTCAACCTAAACCGAAGGAGCGTGTTGTAAATGTTTTGTTGCAACATAAGTCAACTGCCATCATACGGACCACGCCAGGTGCTCACGGCATGCCGGTGGTTGGAAACTCATTGCAGCATCCCAGTCGCCAATTGAGGTACATTGATTTTTTTTTCATTTGCACTCCTAGCCAGCGGCTGTCCACAAACACTTGTTGAGGACTGCCCTCTTCGCGATACTTGCATACGCAAACAAGACTCAGCCTCTAGCCACGAAAACTCGGACGTTGTCTACTGACTTTAGCATGGCTGCAGGTTGGGCAAATCAGTTAGACAAACCGACGGATGACTAAAACCGCGATTACAGGAGCACCAGTTGACTAGATGGATTGTCTTGTCAAAGTGTAAGATGGCAACACATGACGCGTTGACAAAACACATCTCCAACGCTGACGTCTTTGAGATTCATTGATATTTGGGCAGATTTTGAATAATTCATATTGACCTAACTGTGGAAAACTCGGCGCCTTGGTGGGATTCGAACCCAGGCAGTAAGAGGACGGCTTTGGCGCAGCCAACGCTCTAACCACCTAAGCTACGAGGCCCCACCGGGCGACTCGAGTTTAATCACATTTGGGTCAAGTTACCTGCCCGCCCTACTGCAACGTCTGGAATCCACCAAATCTAATACAGTAAGTTGACTGCCCAGGCAGGATTTCCTAAGTAATTCACCTAGAATCCACCAGATGACTACGCCATGCACTACCACCAACTGTGGTAGGTATGTGGCAGCATTGAAGCTACATCTTACAAACACTGGAACGTTTGAACAACCCACTACTCCTTATCTGGTCCTATCTCTGATGATAGATTCGAGTTATAATTCGAAACACCAGACTAATAATGTTTTTGTTCCAACAATCTCGTCTCCTTTCTTTTGAGATATTTCAGTATGTATCATGTTTTTTCAACCCAGAACACTACTGCCTCTATTGCTAGTGAAAACGCCGCCAATAAAGCGAGATCAGAACTACCACGTTTTTATAATTGTGTATTTGTACTTTTGGGAGATTAATGTTCCAGCGGTTATGAACAGATGATTCAAGTATTTGCATTTATAGTTTGAGGAGTTTACTCGGAGATATTCTGCAAATAAACACTGTTAAATCGTTATCTCAGACACGGCAACATAAATATAACACCAGGGTCATTAATCAGTCATAGGGCTGGGAACAACTGGCTCAGATGTGAGCAATGCAGAACCTTTGAGTGCGACGCCGTGGTGTGTGGACTGAGATAATTGAGGCTTTTATCTATTTAGTCATGTGTAACTTATTTTTCGTCCAGTGAAACAGCCCTTCTTCTTTACATGGCATGAAGCCTCGGTAAGGCATATGACGACCGCAGATGCTAAGCGATACGAGTGGTCACTTGTGTTAGAGTAGTGTACGCATATAACAAAACTCTTGAATTATTTCGGCTTTATTTCCAATGAAGTGCGCGATGGAGCATAGATGTAGGATGCAAAGACAGCCTAAGATAGCGTTTTATTTGCTGCAAAAGCCCCTTGTAACTAAAAAGACACCCTATGCATTTTAATATTTCTGTTCATTGAAGATATTTTATTTGACCAAAAATTGAGTTGGCTGCAAAAATTAACTGTTTTAGACGAGAGCGAGGTAGAGCCGAATTTAAAAACAAACCTGACTTCGAAGGACCCGTTGGTTTATAAAAGTAAATATTTTTAAATGCAATTGCAATTGCTTCAAACCGCCACATTAGTAAATCAATTTTAGCGGTACACTAATTTTGTTAATAAAAGAAAGACTAGACGGAATGCTTGCTCTTTACGCTGATGCTAAATGGAACAACAATTCCACACTAATTTTGAAAATTTTCTGTTAACTTCAGCAGTCTAAAAGCTGCTAGGCATTATTTTGATACAAATCAGATAAAAGCAAAACGTCAAATAGTAGGTGGTACAGCTGTCATAATGAGGTTTGGCTTGAAGTATATTCGATAAATCACACGCCACCCAGCATGCTGCAGGTTGAGTCCTATATTTTGACACTTGACCTGGAAAAAATGAAATATATAGTAAAATTGAAATACACCGGGAATAAATAACAGCCCCATTAAAATATTGAACACGTGGCAGGCTATAATATTCGTGTCAATTAAACAAAGTTGATTTGCACAGGTATACTAGGAATGCTCATGCATACAGTTAAGGAAACCGAAGGGCATGCGCATAAAATAAAATAACTAATAGTAACCAGTCAATTGCTGATTATTTATTTATGTGCATTTAAACAGTTTCATACGATTCAAAGGCATTTGCTCCCGTTTCGGTGAGGATTTGGTCAACCCTAATGTGATATTAATGAAAATGGATAATAGTACGTTTTAAGTAGCCCGTTAAAGAAAAAACAGTTGTTGATATGATTTGCAGAAGCAATTAAAAGCATACCTTTTATCGTGAGTCAAGAAGCACTTCTTCCTGGTGATAGTCATGTACGCTGATTCTTTATGCACCAGTAAGGTACTGGTAAATCCTAAAGGTTTTTGGTGGCATAAATCCATTATTGCAAATAATGAAAGCTGTAGTTTATGATCATCGAAGTCACCATAACAAAATATGTTTCACAAACGCTTATCCGTATAATGACCTATTAAAAGTATTTTACTGTATACTACGTTTCGTTCACTTTTTT
>CACRXP010000039.1:1611061-1624887 GCA_902702965.1 Spirometra erinaceieuropaei | reverse complement strand
CTTTGAAAGAGCTTACAGGCGAACATAAGGCAGTTACCGATCACACACATCTGACTTATAATAATCCTCTGTTGTCAGCATAAGATGAAATCAAACAAGTAAAATTAACTCATTTATTTAAAAAGGATGTAAGATATTGGGGACGTCAAAAGTCCCCTTCTGATTTTGCAAATAGTCAGTCGACAAGCGCAAGCAAAATTTTGATTTGCATCATAGAAGCGGAAGTTTCAGGGAGAAACGTCGTTACGGAAGTACTTGTCAAGTGCCTGTCTACTTGCTCACCTGGATTAGGAGTAGTGGACGCAATCGAAAAGGTAAAATTTTCTTTTAGGAACGAGAACTACACGCCAATATAAAATACAATAAATTTATATCGCATGAAGTCGGACAAATATTAAAAAAACAAATTTGGAATTCTGCAAAAAATAAACCAAAACATTGAATAAATAATGAATGACTTTGTGTAAATTTGAGGCAAACAAAATATTGAAAGCAATATTAAGTAGTTGAAAATGCTAATATTTAGGAGACTTGAAATTTTAAAAGATACATTTTGCTGTAGCTGAAAAATCTACATTTTGGTGAAAGTAAAATTATGTGCACGTAAAGTACCAAAAAAACTAAAGTCGTCTATGTCAGCCGTGATGAAAAATAGCATTTAAATGAATAAACGACATACATTTCCTTTAAAAATGTGTTCACCTCCGAGAAAAGCGATTAGTCTATAGCCTACGTTTCTACATACAGAAAAAGACGCATTTTACGTATGCGCCGAAGCATATTATTAATGCTCAGCAACATGAAAGAAACAGCTGAAAGGGTACATTGCATTTCTTTTACTAAACATTTGCATTACACACAAATGTCGACGGAATGCAGCACTAAACCATCGTTTAAAATGGTAACGTTTAGAGAAAGCTTTCCGGGTGGTCGACAGCACATGTGACATCGACGTTTATTTTGGACGGTCTTTTTATTCGACGGTATGGTTTTATGTTTGGGTGAATCCTAATGTATGACCTGAACTGACCATCTAGTAAGAAAAAACGCCGATAACGTGCAAAATTGCTAAATTCCTTTAGAAAGTCCCTTATTTTGGAGGCTGTAAAAAGTATAATGTGATATCGGCCTTTATGAGCAGTCGACCAAAAACAATGACAAGTGTCAGGGATTCGGCGATATTTCAGGGTCAGTCTAAAGCTCTACGTAATTTACCAAAAACGAAAAGCGCACAGGCATTTCACGGAAGACAGTTTCTCGCCACATAACCAAGGGGAAATTTTCGGAATTACACCTGTCAATTGTACCTATGTCTATTAATCACTGGCACGAATGAAATCATGTGATTTTATTCCTTTGTTTCTTTTGACGAAATCAAGATAAATCCTGTTTGCTTCACTCAACCGAATCTCACCCTATGCAAACACAACAAATTCTCGAAACAGTTTTGGACTGTAGTTTTGGATATGTAGATTGTTGACAAGCCGCCTTGCTCGAAATTACTCCACTTTGCCCTAGTTAATGTTTGCTTATCACAGTTTTGCATGGAAGTGGGCTGCTGTCCAAATAAAACTAAGGTTTGCCCGATTACAACCATATTAAATGCTTTTGAAATGTTTTACACGTTGAACAGTGGTGTTTCTTAAGAAAACAACAATTTTTTCTATATTTCTTTTATGTTTCCGAGTTTATTAAAATTGTCCTTTATTAACGTAAGTATCAGGTCTATGTGCTAGTGTCGGTTTGAGAACAATTGGCAGACATTTGCAAAATATGACGCTACACTCAAAATGTAATCTTTGGCAAACATTCATGCCTGATATTATGCTAATTTATAAAAACATAAATGTTAAAATTACTAAGGTGCTGTCTTCAAAGTTCATTTTGCATTTTTCGTAATATTTCCTTACCGTTGTGTATGAGCAGGCTTTCTGTTTATTTAAAACTGATGTGTCTTAAAGTAAAACTATTTCTCTCGTTTTCGGATTTATTCTGGCTTTTTAAAAAGTGTCGTTTCTAGACAACGTAACATGGCCTTTAATATTTGTTCGTCTTCCAAACTCCCTTAAGTTGTATTTTCGATTGATTACTAGTTGCTCGCAAATTTGGACGCATTTGCCAGTCATGTCACATACTGCGCTTGTAGCATTCTTCCTATCTGATAATAAAAACAACATTCTCATGGTTCTCAACCTCCTGGTCACCTAACCAAGTAGGGTCGGGAAAGCCAAAATTGGACGCAGTTGCCGACAAGGCAAAACAGCCCTTTTTACTTGGCCGGAACTAACGACTGCTTGGTGCATAAACTCCAGTTCGGGTGATGTCTCGCATAATATTTGGGATATTCAATGCGCAAACCTGGAATAGAGCCTACCCAGCAGAGTGTTTTAGACCCGCCCCGAAAGTTGGCGTGAATACTTGAGTTGAAATCTGTTAGCTACAGTGGGATAAGCACATGAGATAAACAAGACGTCAGTGGGGAGTTAGTAGTATGCTAATTTCGGACGCCTTGCCCCACTGACGGCAGATATACTAGTAAATATGCCAAAAATCACATGGGATCACTAAGGGGGTTAACCGATGAGCCAAGCTACTGGCAGGCAAATCATGCAGCAACGGAATGCCGACTAAGCGCACAAGTCAAGGCATGTGCCGTTTTGAGCGGTTCTATGCTGTTGACCACTTGCCAGCAGCTTATGTATATTTCTGTTTCCGATATAGCCAATGGAGATTAGTTCAAATATTCATGCACTCGTTGGACTAAGCTTAAAGAGTTTCGTTGCGTAGGATTTTCTCCGATGTCGGGTCTTAACTTCCGAGAAAATTAAAAAGGACCCTAACTGCTTTGACGAGAGTGCGCCTCAGTCAAAGGTAGCTGCTCATTTAGCGGTGCCCTTTGATGTATTACACAAAACTTCCGTTTCTTCCATAGCTTGGATTATTTGATCCGGTTTACGCGCGATAACGAGCACCAAAAAGGAAAATTAAAGGGGTCATTATCTCGGGCGTTTTTGAAGATTTTTGAAGTCAGTTTTCATAAAATGGACATAAGTGTTCTATTGTATGCGCTATTTTAGGATACTGGATTTCACAACTTACAAGTGATGGGCTTGAATATAGTAGCGGCCGATAGATGTCGAAACATTTTAAATAAAACATTCTCATTTAGATTTGCTTTCTGCGTTTCGGGGTTTCGGTACAAATTTCACTGAATTTTATTTGAGAGTCTGCTTGCTTTGACGTATTTGATTGACAAAAGCTTTGCCAAGCAATGTCAGGACAGAATAGAGCAAGAGCCGATGAAAAGTGAGCTTCTTTTATGGTATCTTACACATGATTTCTACCCTCCGCAATAAACCTCTTACACAAACGCATCGACCGATGTGCTTGGTACGGTTCAAGTAAACAATCAAACTTTTTTTAACATTTGTGTCGAGGGATTATGTAGTATGCATAAGGGTATGAGATATAAAGTCAAATTATGCAGTTAGAAGGCGTTTTTTGACTCTAATAGTTTGCAAACACAACTCACATCTAAATACGCACCCTAGACATATTTATATATTGCATATTGAAAAAAAATATGCAGTCTCCATAAACTGATTTTGCTTGAGACAGCTTAGGTTATCTTAATCCACCGAGGAAGGCAAACCTCTCATTCCCGCATTAACATTGCACACTTGTTCACTGTATGAAGCAGAATATCTGTGATGAGACAAACCTGCTCAGGGAGACTAATTAAGGAATAGTATTTGGCTTTCATGCATATTTTTAAATTTGACTGCGTATTTTCTGACAACATTATTTCCGAATTACCCAGGCATCGTCACAAATTAACTCAAAAAGACCCCACGGTAATCATATTGCCATTATAAATCTCTAAATGACGTAAGCCAACTTCATTTATCCGTGGTATTATTCATGCTGCGTGTAAAGTATACATCATCATCCAAAACCATTGCGAAATTTGTTTAAACCCTATGTTTTTTTATCAATTTAAAGAAATGGATGATTTTTTTACTCGGAAAGTATAATCCATTTAATTTGAAAACCGAAAGTATAAGTTTACATCCCGGTCATGTTCGAAGTTATTTGGAAATGGAAATGGTTTTCTTCGTGCTAAATGTTATTTCTTCGTCAACTATAAACTTTGAGAAGACATCGTTCGCCGGACGGCATAAAGCAAGAAATACTGTTTACAATTTTCTTCCAAAATATATTTTGATTTGCAGTTAATTAAAGTAATGGAAAAACACTCATATCATTTAAAGGGCATTTCTATTAAGTATAGTTTACGCGAGCGGTCAAAAAGAAGCCCAATCAAAAGCGGACATTGTGACGTTATTTAATTGTCTCGCGGCAGCTTTGTACTTTGATAATTGTTTAAAGCCTACTGCGGTTATTTCTTTAAATCGCAGATATGTTTCAAAAATTTAATTAGCATCCGATAAGATAAGCCAGATTCTTTGTTGTTTAATTCTAGGTAAACATACTTATTCGGAGCCTTACACTCACATTTTGACTTACGATAATAGCACTAGTCTCGTTAGCAATGCAAACATATAAAGTTATAAAATAGATTCCGTTAGTACAAAGCAAACATAATAGAGATCTTGAGAGCTTCGCAACAGCAAAAAATGATAAGTCTTTGGGCTCACTTAATCAAAAACAAAGAAATTCTAGGGAAACCACCTAAACCTTGTTTAAATTCGCGGTCGTTATGCAAACTTCTCATAAGTAGGTTAAGCACTCCTAAAGGCAAGGTCGGTATATTAATATCTTAGAATTTAATTGAATCTGTTTTACATCGATTAAAGGGCATAATGTCTTCCCGGTCCCATATCCTGCTCTGAGCAAAAGTCAGAAATTTGAGGCCAATATAGTACTTGTTCCCGCAATCGCAAAGTCTCTTAAAAAAACAAGGGCATGTTCTGTGGCAGAATTATTAATTAACGTTATAATAAAGTCGAATTTCAGTACAACACACTCAACTGGAACTAAAAAAAGAAAATTCACAAACCACTACCTTGACAATCTGTAAAATAAAATTTCATTATATGTCGCAGTGAGATGTCCGACAAATCGCATGAAAATCACACTGTCCGTTTTGAATTTAAGGGTGTTCTTCCGCACATATATTTTAAAGGTGTTTCTATTAGGAACGGGGTTGTTTACGCGTTTTAATAAGTAACATTGCTGGGAATTTCATTGCGCCACGTAAAAACGACAGTAATTGTTGTTGGAAAATTGCATACAAAATATCAGAGCGCTTTGACGAGATGCGCAGGAGCTCAATTAGCTGACAGGCAAGCA
Source organism: Spirometra erinaceieuropaei (assembly GCA_902702965.1). Lineage (NCBI taxonomy): Eukaryota > Metazoa > Platyhelminthes > Cestoda > Diphyllobothriidea > Diphyllobothriidae > Spirometra > Spirometra erinaceieuropaei. Next base: position 1,619,574 of record CACRXP010000039.1, on the reverse strand, counting down.
AATCACATTATTCTTATTATGCTAACATATCTTTCATGCAATGTAGGACTCTGAAAAAAGTTTTAAAAACAAATTCAATGGGTTAAAATAAGAGAGCACTTCTGAACGAAAAAGTATTGTCATTTTCAGAAATGCAGAGCATTCCTCTGCTATCCTCCATTGCTATCAAGGGCAACGTCTCTAAAAGTTAAACTGTTTGCAAAGGACTATGTTTTTATCGCGTAGATGTTAGCTAGGTGCTTTCAAATTGCATTCACTTGTATAAAACGCTTCTAAGTAAATGTTGTCGTGCAAGCTACAGCAAACAGCATGAAGGCGTGTTCCATCCATGTCGTCCAACATCTCGTTATTCTTTCATTTCGCATTGGCACTCATACTTTTACTAAGTTTTTCCAAGGACACATACTACTACATATGAATGATTCGGCCGGATTTTGGCAAAGCTGGATGGTTGAAAAAGTATGCACATACATAGAATAAGATCGTCTCTATTAACGGCAGCATTGATATAAAGTTCTTAAGTGACCCCGACAACCTAAAAGTAATTGAGAGAGCGAACATACTGAGAAAAAGAAGTTGGCTTTGAGTAACTTCAGTCAGGGGTACATCCATCTTTTCAAACTTAAGTTGGAGCTGCCTCTTAAAGAAATGATTCCCTTAGGAAAAATTGCGCATTGTAGATCTTTGACAGATCATAAAATAGAGCCTTTTTAGCTTCCTTTGCACCATTTTTCTCAGTGGGCGCATTGTGGCCCTTGAATTCTTAGGTAGTTCAGTCAACTAACCCGTTGCTAATTTAGTTTGTGAGTCCTGCAATGGTCTACATGACGTCCTCATTGTACTCTTTTTGTTTCATTAGGACGTTTGGCTATGCCTTATCGGCTGAGAGAATGACCAGTTATTTGTCTATCCTCGGTTCTTATGGAGCTTTTTATCCGCTCATCGAAACGCACTGCGCTGGTCCGTGCACGGTCAACAAGGAGGTGACGAGATGTTCATTGTCACCGGCTTGTTTGATTTTTTACAAACATAGTTCGGAGGAATAAAAGAATGTACCAGAAGTGAAAAAACCTACCGTTACAGACTAGGTCCAAAACTAAGACGCACAGCAGGAGCATGGAAATCATGCGTTGATTAAAACTCAGTAAACGGTAGGGCTATTTTAACGCATGCCGCGAGCTAACTGGGCAGACAAAACGTACACACAATTCGCGCCCACGCGAACATATGCTGGTTGCTCGACAGGACGGCAAATTATTACAAGTGACTACCCACACCAGCGCAGCGGGCTATAAGTTTGAGTTTGAAGCCGGACTTTGTCCACGCTGGAGGCAAGACACGTTGAGAATTGATTGAGGCCCGGGCCTCCGATGACAGTTCAGTCGGTCAATACATAGTTCTGAGCAGTCATTTTCAGATCGGCATCACAGACGCTTGATCGACTCGCCCCCTGCGTAACCGTTGCTTGCTTTATTCCCGATCTTATCCCTGACAGTGGATTGCTGCACTATGATGAAAGCCGGGACGAAAAAGGACATGATTCCGTCGATCGAACAATCTTTACCTCCTACTTCTGAGTACACCTAGAAGGCAAGTTTTTGGCGAAGAGTTTTTTAAATTGAATAAAGAAATAAAACCTTTTGAACATGGTGATAAATAAATGCAAAATGGAGATTTTCAGCCCTTAGATATTGACTAGTTGACTAACTCTTCAACATAAATCATACAAATTTGTAATTGAGGTAGAGTGGGGGAGAAGGACACGGACGCATTGGGCGTGATTGGATTGGGTAAGCGTGCTTGTCGTAGGACCTGTAAGTACTGCTTAATAAGAGATATGGCGGTTGTGTTCTTTTTAAACTGTTATCGATTTCTGCTATTTATTAACTAATGAGTATCAAATATGCATCTTCTAAAATAGGATGCAGACAGTTTTAGCCAATTTTCGAAGAATTATATTCTGCTGCGACCGCTATCATCCCTAAGCAGTGCACCCAACTTTAAGATCTCGAAGTGGCTATTTTATCAACAACATTCACTTACGAAGAACCCCGAGAATTCCATTCATAATGCATGAGAGTTTTTAGACAATGTAAACGGTGTCATTGCTACATGGGATGAGATAGTATTGTCATTCGATGTGGTCTCGCTCTTCACTTCGATTCCGTTAGATTTAGCGAAGAGCTACACCAAGGTGCCTCCAGAGGCTTTAATTCAACTCATTGATCTCTATCTGGAGATGCACTTTTCACTCTCCAAAAGCTTTTACCGGCAATTAAAAGGTGCTCCCATGGGTTCACCCATATCCGGTTTCCTGGCAGAGGCCGTACTGCAGAAATGAGAAAACATTGCACTTCCCACACCTAAACAAAAACTTTGGCTGCGATATGTGGATGACACTTTTGTCATCGTCAATGAAGATCAGCTAAGTGTGCTCCACAGCAACAGTAACTCTATATTTCAAGGAATCACGTTTACTTTCGAAGCAAAGGTTTATGGACAACTTCCATTCCTGGATGTCTTTCTGCGTCGAAAAACCGATGGATCACTTCATACATCAATTTATTGCAACGAGGCGTATTCAGAGGCCATCTTGCACTTTGAGAGTAACCACCCTATCTCTCACAAACTGAGTACAGTCTATAGCCTTACGAATCGAGCCAAAACCCACTGCTTTGATAAAATGCCGCTACAAACTGTTCCGCCAAAATTGGTATCCGCATGGCTGTATAAGTGAATGTATGAAGCTCCAGCAATTTAAGGGAACGGGTATTTTCAATGCTACGGCCGCTCGGCCACTAAAACAAACCATCTGGCGAACTCTCCCATACGTGAAAAAATGCACCTTAACTAGTCAAAAGATAGTTAAAAAGGAACCGATACATGTAGCACACCAGCCGGCAACTCTCTTACGCACACAGCTTGTACACCCCAAGGACAGGGTTGGCTACTTAGAAAAAAGCTGTTGTCTACAAAATCCCATGCTCTGATTGGGATGCTGTCTATTGTGACCAAACCGGGAAATCTGTCTCAACCCGTATACATGAAAATCACTTAGCGGTAAAGAGACTCGACAATCTATGCCAGGCGGTCCCTCGCAAATTAAACAGTGGGCACAAATTTGTATGAGGAAACACTTGCATCGTTGTCGTCTGCCCAATACGGGAAGGTCGCGAATTCCTGGAGGCAATGCACCCAGATGTGGCATGCATCAACCGGCATATTGATCTAGACGCCGCAAACAAAAATCGTTAAGGATAGATTCAAACTGACTCAACCAATCCCGAGAAGATGACTAACCAATCAAAAAATCCTTTGTCAGACTTGGTCTAGAAGCTAATTGTTTTTCATGCCCGTTCTCGGATGACGGGCTGGGGAACGAGTCTCGAAAATTTACACAATAAAGTTTAATGTTTCCCAAAGAATTCCATTTTCCCAATAATATATCTTGAGATGTCTGTTTTTCAATATATGCAAAAATAAATATTCTGATAGCGTGACATTTGCTCATCAGGTTTCGGGACATTCCCGCTCCCATGTGCCACGAGGCCCATTTTCTATTTCTCTCAGTCAGTTCAGTTCAGTTCAGTTTAGTTGAGGGAAATATAGGTGTTAAACCTTTGAACTCCCTATTTGTTACGAAGAGGCGAACAATAAAAAAAATTTGAAAATGAAAACATCAAATGGCAACAGAGTTTCTTCAGATTGGCAACGTTTGGTAAGCCAGACAGGAAAACGAATTGTTCCTAGAGTTAAAACCATTAACGTTACTAAATGTGCTGTACAGTAGTCTGTCTAGGGATAGTTGGTGCTATCTCATTTTTGGAGGGAGACGAATTGAATGCCAACACACATTCAACAGACATGAAGACTACTGACAACTGACTTAACAACGGTCTTGCGATTAAATTAAAATGATACACCCAATAACCAAATACTCCGAATTAGAACTACAAGTGGCCAAACACTATGGTTGGACACTGGTCGCTGATACTGGCTAATAAGCCGGAATGGGCCGTTCCGGCTACCCTCTTTTTGTTCGTACCCCAACATGCGACGGCCTGTGAGGGTTTCAGTATGAGTGTCAAGGTACAATGGAAAAAAGAACGTTTCCTAACTATATTGATGAGAGCCTAGCTTCATAAACAGGTGTTCCCGATCACAATTACTAGTGTATCGTGTCCGATGTGAGTGCCCTCTGTCGTCGCTGACATTTCGTAGTGCAATCGACAGAGAAACGAGCCACGACTCAATGGTAGTGTGCTGCACTCAATGAAAAATGATCATGGGTTCGAATCTCAGGTGACCCGCACGTTGAAGTGAGTTTAATTGACTGATGATGGCTGATAGGCGTAAAGTAACCATTCTAGTCTATTATTGTCTTTGTGGTTATCCCATTGTTAGCATATCTGTCGAAAATGAATTAACAGACACAAATTCTTCGTTCCTCAAATCCTTTTGCATCAGTGCATCCGCTGTGCGTTACCCCTTCTTAAAATGTTCGAGTTGCGTAGAACTCACTCGTGAGCGCATATGAATCTGTGTGTTGATCTCGCGAATATTCCCACATAAGGTAAACTAATGATTCAGAATAAGATACGCCAAATATTATTGATACAAACCATCCATGCGATAGCTAAATCTTGAAAAAGTCGGCATTATTTCATTAAGTTGAACGGTAACAATCGGGAGATGGCACCCAAAAAATCCGCCTAACCAAAGCAGCCTGTCTTACGGGACAGGTGATAATAGGGGTTTTATGGATGACGGCTGGTGGGGATGTACGATACTAGCTGACAAAAAGCCTTATTTGAACAGGTGAATGATCGACGTTGGCCCGCTCTCCGTCCCATTATTACAAAATGGGTCGCCAAAGGCAGTATAGTAACAACGGACGAGTGGAAGGCGTATAATCGTCTTCCCTCAGAAGGTTATCTACATTTCTCGGTTAACCACTCAAAGAGCTTCAAGGCCCCTACCACCGGACGGCACACCAGTGCCATTGAGGCATACTGGAGTAGACTGAAAAGGAAACTCCACAAGGGAGGCCGTGTATGAGGTTGAGCTGTGTGGGCCCACATAGGCGCAGTACAGTATCGTCTTTGGTTTGGCCTCAATGCCATGTCTTTGACAGATGCCTGGAAACTGTTCCTGTCCTATGTTGTGCAGACTTGTCCTATTTAAAAGTGATTTTGTTTTTTACTAAAATGCCATAATGCGAATGTATGCCGTATATTCAGGTGTATGTGTGTAACGATGGAGAAGGTTGGATAATAGCGACCATCGTCCACGTAACCTTCTGCGATGTTCGTTCGGCCAGCCCATGTTAGGCCATCGCGGAAAGTTCAAATAGTGCGTGAAAGTAGGCCTGCTACCGCTGATATAACCTGAAGGCGTTTGAGTCCACTGTTAAAGTTATTATGTCTAGGTACCGGATTTTTTGGGTGCCATCTCCCGATTGTTACCATTTGAACTGCCAAGGAAGAAAAATTTCTTTTTAGGTTCCAAGCCCTTATCAAGTCAGCGGTATCTGCATTTTCACCTGCAATTAAGAGATGTAAACACTGATTGAGCATGACAAACTACATCCGCAGTTGATGCTTATAAGAGGACAAAATAATACTCGCACACTTTGCTGTGCCCAGGGAAGAAATGCTGAGCTTCATTTGGCGAGAATAAGTGCGACGAGATATGATGGAAAATTCTCCGAAAAAGTAGAAAATAAGTAACAGTTGTAGTAATAAAATGGTGGCAATTAGCCCTATGCTTAGTCTCTGTTGAAATAAAACATTAGCTAGCAAAATGCAAGAAATCATCAAAGCTTGAGAGGAGTGCACGTCGCCACTTCGTAAATTAACTATTTTTCAGTTTACGCTTTGACTCCGCAGGCAGCTTGATATCCGCTGACCATTATGCCCATTCTATGCCTGACAGCATCGCAGGCACAGAGACGGTGACTTCCGCGTCAACTCGTCCGTACTGGTGGTGGACTTGCGATGCATCTACCGCTCACGGTCCATCCTCACGTGACTGAATCCGGTGTCATGTGGAGTCAAGAAGACTGTGAGCGTAATCGGCGCAGTGACTGGTAATGATAAAGGTTACTTTAATGCGTGCTGCGCACATTTTGCCACTTCAAAGGAGACCACATCTTCATACAAACAACCAAGGAGTCCGTCTTGAATCCAAATCGGGCTAGAGCGTCATAAAGGTCAAAGGAAGGAGGATGCATTAGAGCCTGACTTTGACCTGAGATGAGAACAGAGGAAACCGACTAGTTTTGTAGCTTTCCAAGCTACGCCATTTAACTCCTCGTCATAGTTTAAGGCGCGTCAGATTGTCCATGGTGAGCCATATGCGCGGGCTGTTGTGAGAGGGAGAGCGCCGACTCTCGGAGGAAACAATCTGCTGCCCGACATCTGATGCAATATCTGGAGCAGTTGGCTGGCGTCGTGTGTGTCCGCGCCTGGAAGTGACACTATACATTTATGATGGATATGCTTTCATCTGTTTAGTCGCGAGACCTGATCGTCATATTGTACCCTTCGGCTGAAAAAGAGTCTTTGTATGTATTTGCATAGTAACTAATAACGCATGTAAGCAGAAAATGTTGAAAAAAATAAGGACTGGAATATTTGGTCCTAGTTTAATAACTAATGACAGCCAGTCTTGCTAGCAGCATTCAAAATGGCCATTTTTTCCCTGTTTATTTTGACACCCACCTAAACATACGGTCCTATCCACTGCCTGTGATAACAATAGCTATCTACATATCTATATATATATATATATATATAATTATATCCCGTTCATCATCCCCAAAAAAGACGAAGAAGAAAAAGGGGCGATTGCATGGACCACAGTGTATTGGTGCTGACGTTTCAGAAACTTTCTCGTTTCCATCATCAGGGTGGTGGGGTGTCTGTTCCTGCTTGCTCGAAGTTGTTCTGCCTCGCCGCCTGTCTTGTGTTATAGGCATGCCTGACGCAGGAACTCTGACCTGTCTTCTGGCTGGGGATTGGCTTTTGTCCCTCCGCGGGCGGCTAATGGCGCGCTCCTGTGACCCTTGCCCCCTGACCGGCTGTCGTAATCGCTGCGAATCCTGTGTGCCCATGGGCCCTCATCTCATTATCGGATGCACTGATCAGTTGCCGTTGCATGCGCGAATCACGCTCGGCTGACTTGGCGCGCCGTTGGGGCGATGTCTCGCGTTGGTCGTGTGACCTCCGGCTGGCTCCTTCCCCCTGCTGTGAAGGTGACAACTGTTGAAAGAGCCGCGACTCGCTCGCCAGTACTGTCGGCCTCGTCTGGACTGACTGGAGTCTTGTACGCAGCGCCTGGTAGGCCGGATAAAGATCAATAGCCCTGGTGATTGGGCCAACTGAGCACCAGCTTTCGAGAACCAGCCTAGCCATCTTGTCATGGACTCGACCGAGGACGCTTGCTTCCCCAAATGTGAAACTGTGTTTCTCCTGTTGCATGTGGCCATATACCAGTGGCAGTTTATCCTCGCGGTTGACTGCAAGCTGGTGCTCATGCAGCCTTGTGCAGAGGCGTTTCCCCGTTTCACCAACATACCGTGCATTACAATTTTATGGTTTATGGGCCACCCCAATCCCAAAAGGGTTTAGGATTCTAGCTGTCGCCTCGGAAACATTCTTCAAGTAGGGGATCGCAAGCCAAAACTTCGGCTTCTCACCGTCTGATCGCTGACGGGTAGTCTTTCGTCGGCACTCACGTATGAAGGATCGTGGGTATATATCGTGCCTATATATATATATATATATATATATAGGCAGAATGTTATTACCGGCAAAACAAGGGAGACTAGAATGGCCATTTCTGGCTTATTAGCCGTCGATAGTCAATCATACCCAACCCGGATTTAGGAGAACTTGGAGCTCGATCCCGTAACCTGTTAGTTAGAAGTCCAATGCCTCTAACCACTAAGCCACCATTTTACATGTGTACTGGGAAAGACGACATGTTTCGCTCGATAACGGTTGATGTCCTTTCCCTCTCGCATAAGATGCAAAATGCGGTGGAGATCTTAATCAAATCTAAAAGAAACCAACGCTGGTCTATCTTTTCTATCGAAAAACGACTTTTGTGGGTCCCTGCTCACAGTCAATTTAATAAAATAAAAACAGCTTCCGCTCGATAAGCAAGCATTTAGGCAATCAGTAAGGCTAACTAACAGTGGCCTTCTGTGGCCTTATGCAGACAATACACCATCTCAATGCATGACACACCACTGAAAGATGACCGGACATGCTTTATGACGCCTCTGGATTAACATTTATTACTGTGTAGTATTTGCGGCCTACAAGTCTCCCGTTTTTTGCAAAATACGTTTTTTTTAGAATAAACCATAATGTTTTTAACCGTTTACGCAAACTTTTGGCCACGTAGCAGTTCGCAAACAGACCATAAAACCAAAAATATCCGGCGTTTTTATGAAGAAACAAGCTAGACTGATTATCAGGCATGGACAAGCTCCGATAACTTAAAAC
>CACRXP010000039.1:1545679-1589771 GCA_902702965.1 Spirometra erinaceieuropaei | reverse complement strand
CAGGAAAGGTTAATCGTCAGACGCCTTCTTCTTTCTAAGCCTTTGACAGAAATATTACCGGACCCCTGACTTCTGAATGTCTTTAACACTCTCCCTCATAATGACTTATGTTGGCTGTTTAACTTTTGCCTGTAGATGACACATCGAAAACGTACAGTTGCCGGAAACGACTTCTTAAATATTTATTTAACGATTTTCTACCCGCTTAATCAAATCACGCGAGAGTTGTCCTCAAATACCTCATGTGGTGCCGCAACTTATTAACATGTCTGTCATGTAGTCCGAGACTTCCGACACCTGACTTACAGTGATAATCTCTCCTATTCCTAAAAATCCGCTTATTTTGGTCCGAAATATTTTCGCCCAATGATCTGCTCTTCTGCACGACTAAAGTTTACTGAACGAGTTGCCCTGTATATTATGAAGTCAGCCTCGTTTAGTTTATCTTATCCTTTACAATTTGCATATAAAGCCAAACTTAGTATCTTGGATGCTGTTGGTCTTCTGGTCCATTCTGATCTAAGAGAATTACATAAGGAGTGGCCGCCAGTACGCATGTGTTTTCATAAGTACTCCTCCGCCCTCACTACCATCCCACGTCCGCTTAATACCAAAACGTTCGCCTACGGCTCGTCAGGCTGCGTTATCTCTTGCATTAGCAATTGTTTTACTTCCCGCAGTCAATTTAATCGATCAGGCAATCAAAACTCAAAGGTCCTTCCCAATGTTTGCGGAGTTCTACAGGGTTCCATGCTACGTACACACCTCTTCTCCCTCCACACCGATGGTCAAACATCTAATAACGAACGTCTTTTGGTTAAGGAAGCTGATGATGTGGTTGTTGAACATTCTCTCAAAACTCGAACACAACTCCGGTTTCTAAAGTATGGCCTTGACCATGCCCTAGTATGGTTGGAGAAAAATGGTCTCCTAAAAACAATCAAAAGTCAGTTAAGTATATTTTCCGGCCGCGGCCCTCTCCTAGTACGGGGTTCTTTGACACGCTTCCCGACGAAGTATGCTCTTACAGGTATCTCGGCGTTAGTTTGTCGTCAAATCTTTTTTTCCTACATATTGGGACCCTTTTCATTAAAGTTCGTAAACCTCTTTATTACATGCGGGGCTTACGTGCGTACCACACACCTGTATCCTTTATCTGACGATTCATAGATGCCTGCACCCCTCCTTTTTATTGTTTTCCTGTCATTGTTCCTGCTTTGCTCAAGAAAGTCTTCTATTTTAAAAGGAGTCCTCTGAATGCTTTGTTCTGCTGCTAGTGTTTCATATGTCATTTTTGTCGATATTATCGTACAACGGCAGTTGAAAACGGTCACGCGATTTGCTGGTCAAATTCAAGATGACGTAGCCGATCCCCACATTGTAAGCTGATTTCTGCGAGGCCCTCCTGCCCCATGCGCGGAGCCTTTAGACTAATCTCATGTCGCGCAATGGCAGTCTGAATTGCCATTTCCAGCAGGCTATCTAACGTGGGAAGAGACAGAAATAAATTGAATTGTCCCTATAATAATCGTTCCCTTTCGCGCAAACTTGTTTGGCTCTTCACTAATTTATTAACTTATCTTCTGTTCACAGTGAATCGAGCTTATCTTTTGCCGAGCATTTTGGAATTATAATTTCAAAATAAAGCAATGTCCCCTCTCTCTCTCTCTGATCAACATAGATGCAAGGTCCGGCTATGGCACCTGTCATGTGGTTGCGCTTACACTTCAGTTGTCATGCATTTGTGTGGATATAGTGGCACGCCCCTCCAACCACCTGTCTTGACGGTGGACCTGGGAGGGTGATTACAGAGGGAATGCGACGGATGCAGGACTAGCCTACCATCATTAAAAAAACTAATTAACGCGCAAGTCACTGTCCCCACGACCGCCACGCTGGGAAGCAAGCGGTGGACATAGTCGGCGACGGCAGTTGAGACTGTGACGTTCACTGGCTTAGGAGGGCAGATCACATGAACTTTATTTACATCTGTTAATTGCCAGACGCAAAGAGGTGGTGCTTCGTTTTCCATGGGAAGTGTTTTTAAGACTGACGGTCAGGAACTAGTTCAGTTTCCGTCATTAAAAATTAATATCTGCATCTCTGCGAAGTTCTTCCGCCCAATGTGCCGTGGTTTTCGACCCATCTCTTGTCTTAGATCGGCATACCAACATGCTGCATTGCCATTCCAAGCACGCCACTTTGTATGTGCTTATAAATGAAACACAGAAATTAAGACCTGAATTGTCTCCATATTAATCGTTACCTTCTGTGTAAAACTGTTCAACCCTTAGATCATTTGCTAACGTGTTTGGCCCCGACCGTCTCTGATGACAGATTCGAAGAAGCCGAAACGCCAGGCCAACAAACATCCTGCTCCGGTGATCGCATCGTCCTCTTCTTCGGAACTTATTTTCTATTCAAAGTCAGCGGAGCCCAGTTGTTGCTAAGCATTTTGGAATCATAATTTACAAAGTAAAGCGAATTCCCCTCTCTCTCCCTCTGACCAACACAGGGTGCAGTTCAGGGGATGGCATCCGTCATCTGGTTGCGCGTCCACATCAGTTGTCATACATATACGTGGACATGTGGTGGTGCGCCCCTCCAACCCTCTGTCTTGACGGCGGGCGAGTGGGGAGGGGGTGTGGTAGATGCAGGGTTGGTCTACTATCATTAAAAAAACTAATTAATGCGTACGTCATCGTCCCTACACCTGCCATGCTGTGAAGCAAGCGGCGGATCTCTTCAGCGACGGAGGTTGAGACTGCAACGTTCAACGGCTTAGGAGGACAGAACACACTAACTAGATTTACTTCTGTCAATTGCCAGACATAAAGAGGTGACGCTTTGTCTTCCACGGGAAGTGTCTATAAGGCTAACGGTCTGTAAAATTTCTAGTTTCGTCATTACTAGTTAATAGTTTTTAAGCTAAAAAAAACACCAGTATGTTAAATTGGCAATTTTTCTGAGTCGCAGATCACGACATCATTTCTAACAAACCGGATAGTCCGACAGACATGTGGAGGATAAGACATACGTAGGTGGATTACGGCTAAATGCCAACCTCTCTTGTATTTGGTTAATCTGCTACCTTCCACATCGAGAACTGCATTTTGGCAAGAAATTAGTAGGGGATCATTGCACCTGTTTCGTTGGGCATGGCATATTTGCGAGATTACGTTCAGTGATAAAAAAGTGCTTGTTAACTGGCCGTGCTAGATATCTGTTTTAATCAGTCCCTGCGGAAGTTATTAACACCATGTGTTATTACCGCAGATAAGATTTCCCGAACAATCAGTCCAAAGTGATTCAATTCTTCTGACACGTTTCTACGCGGAAACGATTTCAGTATTTGTTGGAAAATTAGTTAAAATGGTACACAATCTTAAACTGATAGCCATCGAGGATCGCAACAAATGCGTGATTGATGAGATTCCGAGGTAATAATGGAATAACCACAAGCCGACCTACTTAAATTTAAATCATTCTGAATGAATAGTAGTTTTTTTAACTGCAAGAACAATTTCATCTACCTAAATATAAACTGATTTGTGCTTGGAAGTATGGCTGTTTGATGAAGAAGCCTCCAATTTCGTATGCAAGGTAGACCTACGAAAGACAATGCATAATTCATTTTGACCCGACTGTGATAAACTCGGCACCTCGGTGGGATTCGAACCCACGCAGTAAGGAAAAGGCTTTAGTAAAGCGTTTAACTGTGCTTAAGCCTTCTTCTTACTGTGTGGGTTCAAATCCCACCTAGGTTCCGAGTTTTTCGCATCTGGGTTAATATGAATTATTAAAATCTACCAAAATACCTTTGAATGCATAATTGCAGTATCAGCCCATCGAAAGAAAACATACGTGCTAGTCACGTCTTTCTTGGCATGTTTTAGTGCGAAGTATATGTTACTTAACAGGTAGAACCCTTCGGTAACTGACGTACTAAAATCCAACACTTCAAGGTTGATGACCAGGCAAAATTCAGGGCTCCGTATCACCTTTCTGGGCGTCAAGATTTATCAGCGTCTTCTATGCCATAATCACTAAACAATGGCTCTCGTAGCCTGACGTGCGATGGCAGTTCTGCGGTACTTGGGTCTCTGACAGTAAATAGGCTTGCACCCCCGCTGGGTCGTGCACATGGCTACTCACTCATCCAGGTCTTTTTTGCAGTTGCTGATCAAAATCCTGGTCTTGTGCATTTTGTGGATCAGGGGGTGTGAAGTGTAGCGCCAAGGTGGATGCGACAGTCGAACTAGTGAACTAATGAGTAGACAAATAAGGAAACAAATTCAGGTGATTTAAATGTTGTCTGATATTTTTCGCTTAAGCAACATTTACTTTGTCTATTTGGTAGGATTTTCGCAATTCAAACTAGGTATTTCGCTTGTTGAAATAACATATCTGTAAGAAGCAAGCTGAGTTTTCAACATCATTTCTATGGCGCTTTACAAAAACGCATATGTGTGCATTTACTATTGAGTCGCAAAGAAAATTTGTCTAAAATTTTGAGCTGACGTTAATTGGCAGAACCCAGTGACATGTGGCTTATTATGCTGCTTAACGGAAATTTAGGGTTTTATAATCAAAATTAATTCACTTATGGGTCAACAAGAGAGGACAATAAGCGTATATAAATTTACCTATGCGACAGAAAAATCTGTTACGGGCAAATACGATCTTGATATATTGGAGGACGCGACGTGTCGTCAGTGGATTTGCGGCTTTAAAGGTGAACCGTTTGGCTTGCAGGACAAGAGACGATAAAAGCTCAGTACAAAAAGCTTAATTAGTATATTAGCGGTAAACTGTTCCTTAGGGCAATTGGGACAGACTAACACTATAAGCCTAACCCTTCAACCTCCGTACGCTATTTGCAGAGGGTTAAACAAATATATTTTTCAGAAAAATTGATTGCAATGAGAAAAGCACATCTTTGATGTTTAATGGGGACATCAGTCTACACCGGATTAATGGTAGGCTCCACACTACAATAATTTCCAAAGATGTGCTGAAGAAAATGCTAAATCCCCCTTCTTCTCCTAAACTTACTTTCACGGAGAACGGTTGTCGGGAGAGTCACGTAATTTTTTGATGAATTAAAAGTGTCACTGAGGGAAAGTGCTAAAAATGAGTTTGCTTTTCACCTTCTTATCGAAGGCTGTAGCTCGCTGGAAGATTGGGCGCTGCTAAATACAAACTTACGACGAAATAAAAGTATCAGAGCATTCGAATTTTTATTGTGCATTATTGGGCAAGAGTTTACTTCGTAGCCGTACCTGTAAGGGGTTAGGATTAGGGGCTTGGGTTAGTGATTGGGGTTAGGGGTTGGCGTTAGAGGCTAAGGTAAGGAGTGAGGGGTTGTGGTCGGGAGTTAGGGGTAGGGGCTGAGGGTTTAGGGTTAGGCTGGGGCTTGTCAACTGCAGGTGTGGCTAAAAAATGTGACTCGATCCATGAATGATACGGATAAAACTTCCTTTCCAGCCTAACGGCCCACACATATAACCTAGCATTGCATTTATAGCCGCATCCTCTGAAATTAGAACATGAACAAGTAAAACAAGACAATACGTTGAAACAAAGATTTATTAAAGCAATATACTAAGTTGCACAGCCTATATACTTCCTGAAAAGACATATTACATCGTCTAGGATGTGTAATTTTTCGGAATTGTTTAACGAAACCTTGCAACATATGACTAAATTTATAGGCATCACGAAATGCTTTTATTTATGTCCAGGTCTGCCAGTGCAGAGGTTGGTTATTTAACCATGCTCGCTAAAGAAGCAATTTGCATGCAGATGGCATTTCACACGTTAATGTGCGTCTGGAGTATGTATTGCAGACAACATTTTCGGGAGGACATCCGGAGGAACTTATTTCACTTAATGTATTTTCATGTCTGTAACTTGTACTTATCCTCAGGCGAAAAAAAACCAAGAAAGACAGGAGTATCGTGCTAGATGGCGTGAACGCAGAATTACTCGGACACATACGTGCGCGATGCGAGGAAACTGAGCAGGCGACTAAGATTCTGATGGTGGGGGGAGGAAAGGAAGATTGGGCTGAGCTGCACTGCACATGAACCATCTTTGGTCGGTTTTTGACGTTTGGAACTGAGAAGGCAGTTCCAGCGCGGTCCGTAAATCGTGGTCTGAGTCAGGGTCGGCATGATGATGTATGATGCTTGTATTGAAGTTCCAGGCCACGATAATTTTTTTCTGCTGCGAACCCAGTCGCAGTCAAGGCTGAAGAAAACGTTGTGCCGACGGTCGGCATGAGTAAAATCGCGCTTCTGCCTATTTTGCTTCATTTGATAAAGGGCTGCTGTTGACACAACGACAATCCAGGGTATTGTCCGACTTGTCCAAATTATCTACCCTCTTTCCTTAATACCAAGTCGAAATGTATTCCATTGCATTTTTTCACCATGTACAGGGACGGAAACTTCTTAAATCTTGTCACAGTATACAGTACGTGATCGCATGTAATGTCAACACAAATTTCGAACTGCGTTTCCGTTTGGAAAAGAGTAATTAGGAAGGGTTGTAAAACCAATCATCATGTAACATAATTCAGTTAACGCAAGAGGCCAGCCTTCGAACAAATATTTTCCAACTGCATCCAAAATCCATACTCCGTAAAAATGACTACTTAACTAGCACGCATTTTTAATTGAATTTCGACGCCCTTAAAGATTCAATTATATTCGATGGAATACGCGCATATACAAAATTTATTCTTTTGATCTTACCAAAGAAAAGTACGTCTTTTTTCGATTTTACATTCGAGAAAAAGTGTAATTCGGTTTTAAAAAGTTTCTAGTTGTGAGTTTTTTTAAAACCATATAATGGCCCTTCATAAAACGTCGTGTCTCTGCATTTACCAATGTGGCTTGTAAAATTAACAATTTGGCTCAAATACACTACCTAATTTTATAAACTCCATATGGTCCTCTCTTACAACCGTAGAGAAAGGTATAGTTTTTTATTCGCGGAAGTTAAATGGCTTGCAGTTTAGGAACCCAGACTGCAAGTGTAGCAGCAGCTCGCGTTCAAAACTATTCGGGAATTGGAAATGCTTTGCAGAACCAAATTATACCCTTCTTTTGAGTGTAAAATTGAAAAGGACTTTATTTTATACTGAATGAGCAAAACAATGAATATTTTTATGTATGGCGTCCGTAAAATATAATTGAATCTTCAAAGGAATCGAAAACCACTGAAAAAACCTATGTAAGTAGTCATTTACTACGGAATGTGCTTTTGAATGCCGCCAAATAGACATTTGTTCGAAAGCCGGTGTCCTGCGGTAACTGATTTATTAAAGAATTATGCTACATAATGATTGGTTTTACAACACTACTTAATAACACTTTGCGAAACCAAAATGAGTTTCAGAATTTTTGTTGGACTTTATGAGTTGGCCTATTTACTGCAGTTACTTTTATGTCTATTCTGTGGAATTAAGCCTATAGGAATATTCTTCAATAAGTATGAATTAACTGACTTGATCACTATTATGTTTTGTGCTCAAAGAGAGACAAAAAGAGGATAAAACGGTTTTTCATTTCAAAAGAACGCCCTATAACGTCGCTTAATGACATAAGAGAATTTATGCTGCAAAGGACGAGGCTTCATGACATAGACAAATATTGGTCTCCGTTTTGACGTCTTAGGTGTGAATTTTACCCATGAGTGAAACGTATGTAAACCTTTAATTTAATATTGCATTTTGCCTGATGCCTAGGTTGCCAAAACAGTGTGCTGGTACGTCTACGGGCGGATCCGGTCGTGTCAGCCACTAGCACTCCCTCCGGCCCTCATTCTTCCTGATTAGGTCTTGACACCGGACTCAAGTGGGGAGATGAAGAGAGTTAAACAAATGATGTACCAGTTTACTGCCATTTTGATCTTATTCACGCACACTTCAGCATTACCGCTGTGAGCACATAGTGGACATCGTCGAAACCGGCGGTCAAACTGTCAGATTGCAATCTAAATTGCTGACTATAAGAGCAAGATGGCGAGAATCGTTTTCTGTCCTCCAGTGCCTTGGAATCCAACAAATGCGGTAGCCGTTGTCGTTGAAAATAACAATGGACTCGCTTACCTGAAACCCATCAGTTTTAATAACCACAAGATTAGATCTGTAATGATCACCTCGTTGCACATCTACGTGTGTTCTCTATGGGTGCATGGGGAAATGCTGCACTGCGAAGTGTTAGGCTACTCGCTGAATTGTTTGCCCACAGGTTAGTCAAACAGCCGTAAAGGCAAAAAGACCAAGAAAATTACGGCTGTCATTAAGGGACCAGATCTTTTAGACACTGATGCGCAGGATATAAGGACCGAATTCTGCCAATTTACACTTTTTGCCCTTTTTTCCATAGCATTATTTAAACGGCTGTCATTAGTGCTGTGTGTACACTGAGTGACTGATCTCATGAAATGATGGCTAAAATTCTGAACTCCGTTTTCGATAAGGAAGGATGCTTAGGTGGGGTTTTAACATTGATTTTAACGCGTCATGATCCTATAATATTTTTAGGTTGCCAAGATTTTGGTTTTGACCGCGCTTCTTTTCGACCTGCAAAAGCAACACTCAGTTAAAATGACTACTCAAATTGTGTGCATCTTTCACATCGATTCATGATAACCCAAAATTTCAAATATAATCTATATAAACCCTGCACAAAAATATATTTTATTTTACTCATCTGGTAGCAAATCACATCGTCTTTACATTTTGTACTCGAAGAAAGGGTATATTTAGGTTTAAAGAAAGTATTCCATTTTCCGAATAATTTTGAACCAAATCAGTTTCTCTATTAGCATCCAACGACTCTATTCTTCAAACTATATGCTTTTTGGGCAGAAAAAATCATATATTTCTCTATGACTTTAGGGAGATGCCACGTGAAGTTCGCACCGATCTATAATGGATTTTGGCTATGTTGTTTACTACATAATAAGTATTATTAAACGGACAGGCCTGATGCTATACAAATGAAACCGCATGATCTTAAAACCTGGTAAATACAAACTTTTAAATCCAAGGACTTCTCTTTTTGAGTATAAAATGCAAAGGTGGTGTGATTTGCTACCGGATGAAGAGATGAAAGCATGTTTTCAGTAGGCTCCCTATAAAATATATTTAAATACATAATGTTATTAAAAATCAAGGTGAATAATGCATGACACCTACGTATTTATTTTTTCAAATACAGTTTTTACAAGAAGTCGAAAAGAGGTACATTTAAAAGCCAACATTCTGGTGAATCCGAAGCAGTATAGGATTATACTGCGTTATAATCAATGTTACAATCCCACCTGCTTATTCCTATCTGATTGAAAACGCATTTCACATATTTGGTTGGTATTGCTTGACATCGCAGCCAGGCCGGCGGACCGGTGCCAGGAACTCTAACATACACTCTCAGCATCTGCCTTGACTAGTTGCAAATTCAGTTGTCACTTTCAACACTCCCATCTCCGGCACCGGCCAAATTCAGTCCACCAACACGGGTTCCTGTGGTAGCATCACCGATCAGATCGACTCGGCAGATCCTAACCTGTTGTGTTCACGTTGCCACTCCACATGCGCGTCACGCATCGACCTGGTCGGTCACTTGCGGGCCCGTCGAACAGAGACTGGCAAACCAGCGCCTGGAGCAGCTATATGCCCTCATTACTATCACCTCAACTCAATGCACTGCCTCTGCATATTTAATCACTACAAAGGTTTAATCAGTCAAGTACGTCTACAAGAACATCTGCGATATGTAACCACAAACTAGACCACATCATCACACAATTGCTCCTCAGGACTTGCACCACATATGATCACGTTCAGCAGCACACACACACTCCAGGCACAAATAAGGCACTACTCAAGTAAATGAGAAGTGTCATCTGTTGCTCCCTCTCTGACTGACTCCTCTGCCGCATGTGGGGTTCGAGCCGCCAATATTTTTGAGTGAAATCATTGCACATGCGTCTGGAAGTTAGCTTGTGTACTTGGCACGGGCAGATGGGCCGGACCCAGCGACTATGACTGGATTTGAATATCGACTAGTGAACAGAAAAGGTCACTTGAAGACAGGTCGATACTCAGCGCATATTCCTAACTATAAACATCGCGACACGCTCAAATTCGTGGGTTGGAGGGTTACCAAGTTACCATTCCACTTAGATCTAGCGTTTGGTGCAGTGTGTAATTTTGTGGAACCGCAGACTGGTAGCCTGAGCGTCAGACTGCAGTGGATCCGTCGTAATGTGTTCTTTATGGCACTCCAGTCGGCTGGTTTCGGAGTCTCCCTTCTTCGTCATGTACACTCCTGGTCGCCAGGACTGGGTAGCACGTCTAGATACATGTTCCCGTCGCGTCTGCCGCTTGCACCCTCTCCTGCCTGCAGTCTTTGTAATTCCGCCTTGGCAGCTGACTCAAATTGGTGGTAGGAAAGTGCGGTATATACAGCGGAAGCCCACCATCATTAAAGACTAGTTCACGCGCACGTCATCATCTTTGCACATAAATGTCATGGGAAACATAGTGGGCATCGTCGGAATCAACAGTTAAATTGTCGTGATATATTAATAACAGGTTAAGGAAAGACAGCTGGTGCTGCCCTACGTGAAGGATTTCATTACATTTGGGAATGGTGTTGTTAAAATTATTATCCCATAGTTGTGACATTGATCAGTAATCAAAATCTTCAAAGAACATGCGCAAGGGATGATTCTTTTAGATGATAATAACAGAGCTCGTGTAAGTGTTCTAAAGTAGTTCTTCAGGAGAGTGCATTACTTCACCATGATTGGGAGCAGAAGTTTTCTCGTATAAGAATATATTTGGGACAATTTATTTAATTTTTGAATCACCACAGTTTCGCCAAAGACCCAAAAACTTTTTACACCAATTTTATATTGCTACTTGATGCAACTTCTGCTTATTAGTACGACTCCGTCGTTTCCTATGTGCCTGCTGACATGCAGTCCAGCATATTCTTCGTCAAAGCTTAATATCTAAATTAGTGTCATATAAGTCATCTGATAAATAATCTACTTTCTTGCAACTACTCCGCGACGTATCTTAGTCAGTAGAATACAAAATGGCGCCAAAATGTAGGGCAAGAGAAATTTCATGTTTGGAAAAATTATGAAAGACGAAAACAATCGTGTATATATTATTGTTAAGATTATTTTGTTAAAAAATTTTAAGTTATGCAGATAAAATGCTCCCTAGCTTTTCGTTATGGTCGCCCGCTGCTCTGAGTTATATTTTATTGTAAATTTTTATGTAAATATGATGGAGGGATTCATCTTCAAGAAAAAATAACACCTGAGAAATCCCTAACTAGAAAAAAAATTTAATAAGGGTGTGTTATACTCATAGTGTCACTAAAAGGATGCTTTTTCTGACAACTGACTATACATATCAGAGATCTCACGCTGCTGCGAACTTTGCTGTTGACAGAGGTTACATTAAATCTTCAGGAGGGAAGCCTCCTACTACTGCTAGAAGGTCTGCAGCAATTTCACGGAAGAAGCGGTCCACCTATTTACAGGAAACATGTTCTTATTATTACGCTTGGCGATTATGTTTCAATTTTATTACCGATAACTTATCGCCACATATGGAACCGCAGAAAATATCTGATTTCTGCAACCTCTACTTAAGATACCCAGCTAAATTCCTTTTCATTATGTCATTTAGTCGGTGAAAAATGTAAAACAGGAAGCCTTTGCGTAAATTTATTTCAGTACTTGTTTAACAATTTTGGCAAGTAGCATACAGTTGGCAGTCTGGCACGATACACATTAAATCCATTTCTGCAGGCAAGTTCACCAAAGCACTCCCTCAAAACTACTAGACGGTGCTGATTTGATCCCGCTTAATTAAATCACTTGCATGCATGGTCGTTTATAGTTTATCTGCAAAGACGTAAGCAATCCAGTCAACTTGAATTTTTGCGATTAACATATTTGTATTTTCCCTGTTATATTTACTGTCTCTTAACAAGATGATTGTATTTTCAACACTAATTTAGTGCTTCGATTTGAATACATGTTTTTTCCTTAGATACTTCGAGCAAGGTGTTCTGACTTAATTCGCAGTTATCAGGGATTTCGTGAATTTGCACACACAATTATTGCGCATGCTGGCGCGAATGTCCGTTTGTAAAGCTGTGGGAGATATTAAGAGAAAAAACGTCCAACGGGTGCTGTCGCTCACTAATTACCTTATTTTTTTCATGCAGTGTGCAACATTAACACTTCTTAACTTTTCGCGGATTTTGCTGTGCAAATTGGCAGCGTGTGCTTCTCAATTTTTTCGTAAGTAATATCAATAAACAGGGGACTGTATATTTCCTTTCAGAACATGCGGGAATGTGACCGGCCGTCTTGACCACACAGCTCAGCTTCTCTGCCTGAGGGTTTTGAAAATTCAACTTGATTTTAAGAACATCTGTCGCAAAGTCGATTCAGTATCTGCCAGAGAAACTAACACGCTGTCACTCAATTATCTTCCGCACGGAAACCGTTGCTTTTGAAAAGGTTCAGATATCATTCTCTTAACTTAACACAAGGTCTATTCCGACCCAATTGTTAAAAAACGCTGATGTCCTAACACTCGAGAAAACGGCATTAAGAAGAGGCTTTGGTACAGTCATCGACCGATCTTATGGAATGTTGACAAAATTCTGAGATTCGCTTTTGATCCAGAAGGATTACTTAGATGGAGTTATAATACTGATTATCTTTCGGCATAAGCCTATACTATTTCGGATTTAGCAGGATGTTAACTTTTGAATGCACTTTTTCAATCTCTTGTAGAAACCGTATTCGGTAAAAAGGGACCTTGTACGTACCATGCATTTTTCTTATTACTTTTTAATAGTCTTATAAATTTAAATATATTTCGTTTGATAGGAAATCACATCAACTTTATATTTTTTAGTCAAATAAAGAGTATAATAAGATTGTAAATAAGCTTTATAATTCCCGAACAATTTGGAGCACTAAGGCTTAGTGTTTTCATCCTACAAGAAGCATGCGTTCCGCGTAAAGAAAATCATATATTCTTCTATGTCCTTAGAAGGATGTCATATTGAGTTCACAGAATTTTGCAACGGATGCGGACTGTGTTGTACATATCATGAGGAACAGTGGTAAAAGGACAGGTGTGAATGAATGTTGCACTGACTTAAAATTACCATAATTGGAAACTTTCCTAAAACCCAATTTTACTCTTTCTTTGACTATAAAATATAAATTCGGTGTGATGCCCTACCAAACGAGTGAAATTAGGAATATGTTATTCATATTTTCACAGAATATATTTGAATTTATAAGATCACTGAGAACTAGTGTGAGAAATGCCTACTATGTACGTAGTCAGCTTTTAACGGGTACGGCTCCTACAGGAGATCAGAAGAAAGTGCATTTAAAAGCCGATATCCTGCCATATCCGAAGTACTATAGGATTATGCCGCAAGATAATCAGAATTACAGCCCGACATAAGTAATCATTCCTAATTAAAAACGCACTTCAGAATTTTGGTTAACACTTCATAAGATCGGTCACTCATGATACAGAAACAGCTCTAGTCACCTGAGCCACAAAGACCCACCGGGAGACGGGTAACCTGGCCCATGTGTAATTAAACTCGCGTCTCCCAGTGGGGCCTTGTATCTCAGGTGGCTAGAACGGTGCTTGCACCAAAGTCTTTCCTTGCTGTCGTTGGTTCGAATCCCACCGAGGCGCCGTTTTTGACAGCTGATTCAAATTTGGTTATTCAGAATCTGTCAAAACACCTTTAAGACACTAGGTGATTACCTCTCGCAAAAAGTCACACTAGTCGCTTTCAGGCAAACCGTTTTGACTTAACTTTGGCATATGTGTAAAAGCAGTCACCATTATAATATTTTATTGCAGACGTGACTTAGTTCTGACAGTACATGCTTTAGTCACGCCAGTATATACCGCTGCACCAGAGATAAAACATGCATCCTGTACGACATACATCATTCCATCTGAGATTTGTATCTACCTCCTGTTAACCAGGGTTGGGCCTGGTGATTTTGACAGTTAAAGTACACTCACAGCCCGGACGCTGCACTGACTCCGTCTTGTTATTGTGCGAATTTGATGGACAGCTGTCGTCCGGATTGTCGTGTTTGCGCACTAGGGAGCAAACGACCTGCCATTCAGTGTTTGCTTAGATAAAAGTACTTTCGTTCCGCAGTGAGATGTAAAATTTAAGTTTCTTACTTGCCTTCTATTTCATCAAACCCAGTAAAACTGCTTTTACTCATGAATGCAGCCGGTGAATTTTATCTGAAAAAATTTGTGATAATAAAGTCTGAACAGCTACGACAACTCAAGGTAATTACTAGACCGTCCATTCAGAGGTGCTGATTTTGGAGCCTATCATTATGTCATCGGAGTGCTATCAACGATGTTGCTGATTAAATAGCATTAACCTCTTAATTTTATCTTCCCAAGGCTAAGCGAATTCTTCTACCGTGTTAAGCGTTAAATACAAAGACAACCTAAAAATTGCAGTGCAGTAAAACATTTGGGGAGGGTTTTTGAAAAGGCCAGCTAACCTTCAAGGAAACAGCATGTTCCGTGATCTATGAATAAAGACTCATGGCATGCGGGCTTTCATTTGAATTTATTTATATTGAAAAATAATAGTCAGCCTGTTGTACACCCAAAGAGATACTTTTAAAACATTAACTTATGTTATGAAGGGGAGAATACCTCTACTATTCTGTTTAATATTTTATGCAAATATTTTACGTTAAAATTTGATGTCGTTAATTTGGCGTTTTTGCTTAGCGGACTACCATGTGTTCACTCCTTTGGGAAAGTTTAAGGAAAACTTTAAATGACAATAATCATCATACGGATGTTGTTACGTGTTTTTGAAAATGTGCATTTATCCCAGCTGTTATTTTGCCGAACTCATTATCTTGTAGAGCGAACAAGTTAGTACAACTTCGCCCGTATTAAATTTAACTGAAAGACTTTGGATACCAAAAACTTAGTTCCTTTCAGAAAAATGCGAAATATCGTTCACATTCCTGGTCATCTTGTTAGTTACGCTACTGCAATAAACCAATATAATAAAGAATGTGAAACATATAGACGTACCATGAAGAGATTCATAAATCAGCAGACTAAAGCATTGTCAGCTACTTGTGTTTAAAAATAAATTTCAAATGTTGTAACGGTTAACACAGGATATTTTGAAAAAAACACTTTAAAAAGACACGAAATAAAACCGTTTATGGTGATTCTTCATCCGCTTAGCATGACTCAGACTCTTACCACTATTATTCACTACCTACTGCGTAGAAAGAAGAACGTTGATATTGCAAAAAGCCGTAAAACACCCTGGCCAAAGGGGGAGACATTAATTATGTAGACTACCGGACGTCTTAAATAAACGCGAAAAAATATCAGCTCCTATAAAATGTCAAAACACTGACGAAACTTGCTTGCGGATCCTTTGGCAGTTTTATGCGCTCAACAGCATGTCTTTTGATAACCACAGGGTGAGTACATTATTCGCTAATGGGCACACGTCACACGCCCCATTAGCTGCAAGCCCTTCCGATGGAAAATGTCTGGAGAAAATAGGTCCGCGCAGCATCGCGTATGCTCTACCTAACGTCTAACGTCCTGTGTTCATTCGTTTATTGATATTTGCAGATAAAATATGCGTACTCAACTAGCTGGACAAAGTTTTTTGGCAGACATTGAACAAACTGAATTTGGGCATCTCCCTTATAGAGAATTTCAGACATAAACCTTTTATTTACACGCCACTTGATCGAAAACCATGCCTTATGTTTGTTGTTGCTGTTGTTTTGCGCATAACAAATTAGGCATGATTTGCCGCGAGATTTGCGACAATGTCAGCCAGCCTACGCAGACGGACGTCCGAAAAAAGGCTGCCGCCCTCCCGGGGAAGTTATTTACTAAAACCTGCTTACGACACAAATACATCGACTACCAGGGCATACCTCATAAATACAAACTCTTTTTTCACTGCTACCTGTAAAAAATCCGTATCATGTGGAAGATTTTTTAACCGGTAAATGCAATAGACCGTGATCTGTGTCTTCCAGAATGCGGTTAGTTTACTGTCCGGCGTGCCGCCTCACGCGTGAACCCCCCCCCCCGCCCCGCCCATTGGTATCATTATCGGCATCTAATTGGGGCCCATCACTCGACCGTTCCCGAGCAAAGTTGGGCGCAATAAAGCACGCAGTCTGAGCTGCAGGGACTCCGTAAAATACTACTTTTATCAACGTCAAAAACTAGGTGAGGTTGGTGGACAAACCCTAGCAATAAAAAGGGATTATTACTCACTCGGGCCCACCTTCGTACGGCAAATGTACGAGTGCAACGCCGAAAGGCTTGCGGTTAGTCAAATCAAATGCACACCGGCCGTCCAGGCGACTTTTGTGCAAGCTTACAAATCTGGAAAAAAAACGCCATGACAGATTTTGCCGCTACGAACCCCCAGGGTTTTTTGGTTACTAATTGCTACGGAAGGAACAACGCCGGCATCCTGTCCAGGTGATGGTTAGATGTGATTTGGTGGCGAAAAACACAGGGTCACTTATCTGCTGCATCATCGCGCCACCAGCTTGTACGATCCAGGGCAGGCTGTCTGAAGTTGCGTTCATATTTAATCGCAGGGGCAGAAAATGAAGCAGTTTTCGTGTACAACACAACATAATATCGAAACAAGTCAAGAAGTAACAACGGATTTACTAGGGTGTTTTGTTTGTTAAGCATCCAGTAGTGAGTTTCTGAGCATTCTTATGCCAATAAATATATTTGAAAAGGTAACTTCTGGCTATGGAAAAGATTTTTACGAAAATCAAATACTTTTTGCAAATCTACGAACATTCGTATGCGTGGCTCAAAGATGAGATATGATTGTTATTCGGCAAAATCCCAATACATCAAATTATGGCAAGTGATTCCTCTGTTTTTTATAACATCCTTTCGTCTTCTGGCCAATATAGTAAGGAATAGTGATGGAGACGGCTCAGATTTTAAAAAGTACTAAAAAATCACTCCTCGTCAGCCTCGGTTGTTTGACGTTAGTCTTAGTCCACTTACGTAATAAAGTAAATTCTAAAATAAACTGACTTTCGAAGTCGCGGTGTCAGAGGCATAAGGCAAGCGCATTATCGTTTGCAACTAAATTCCTTTAACAGAGATTTGACGGATAATGCAGTGCGATGATGGATTTAAGGTATTACCTTTTGGCATCTTTTTTCCCTGAAACATCTTCTAAATGGCCAAGTTGCTGGCAATATTTAACACGCAGCATGATATTGTTTCCCCGATAAAGGTCTCACAGATGGTCATGTTAGAACATTTTGCCTTAGTCTGACTTGTCTATTTCTTGTCAGTAATAACAGCCTTGTTTAACATGTATCTTAAGGTCACCATTTGGATAGGGACATAAAATAAAATCCTCCGTACTGGCAGATCGGTTACGTGGAACTAAACTTGCAGGCTTTGGAAGATGAACGACTCGCATTACAATGTCTGAGACTTTCACTAGTCGAAATAGTGGAATTATCTCTTTCAAACCATTAAATTATCTTGGGACAAAGGTTTTGATCATTCATCCTTTGCACCTTCCAGTAATCTAAATGTTTAATTTCGAAGGCATGAGGACCAATGTCTCTGAAGACCGCAGTTCTGCTCGGTAGCGCTAAAATCTTGATGATGATATATGAAAACTTACCTAAAATGATTTCTGACTGACTCGAAAATAAAGTCCTGTTTATAAGCTAATTTGGAAACAATATGTGTTTGAACCTGAAAGAAAAAAATGATTTAAAGAGAAACGCCTGATGTTTATGTCAAATCCGGTTAATGTATACGGTTATACATTTAGTACTGAACTATCGTTTTCAGACTGACGGTAAGCATTACGTCAGGACATTCTTCAAACTGAAACAAATGGGGACAAGATTCATCGTAACCGGAAATTTGTAACTGTGTTTGTCAAAAATGGATCACCCTAGGAAGTTAGTGGTGTCGCGATTGTCATACGCACGAATAAGCCTGGAATGTGCGCCAGTTACCAAAGAATCCTGGGTTGCGCAAAGGCAAGTCTCACGGCCTTCCATGATAACCTCGCACGAGGTCATTTTATTGCACTTTGCGTGATTGTTATTCGTTGCAAAAGTCGGTTTTAAAAGAGGATGCCGTAAACAATTATTAAGCAAAAATTCACTTTATTAGAAATTCGCCTTTTGAAATAGCCAGTCTATAACAGTAACGACACCGCAGTTATCTGTATTTACCATAATTTCTGGGCGTATCTGGACGAAATTAAGCCAGTTCTTACCATCCAGCATCATTTGCAACTTCAAGGGTTGGTTGCGATTTAGTAGGTTATTTAGCCTTTAAACAAACTGACCCCAAATGAAGCGTCCCATGACATAATAAAAACGCTTTCAATGTGATCAGTGTTCAGTTTTCGCCAACTGATGAGGAGAAGCAGAGTTTAATGAATGTTGAAGGAATATTTCCCCGGAATGAATTTAAAGCAGGCAAGGACAGCAGAATTTAATGGTACCACAAAATTTCGCGACGGCTTCTCAACTGCTGCCGGTCGTTGCATAACAGAAATAACAAGTGAGAAAGGTACAAAGGTTTGAATTTCGACAGAGAAAATCGATGGAAAACAGCAAAGTCAACGTGTACTGCGCGTAGACTAATCGATAAAATGGTAACTTCAAAATGCAACATAGGAATGAAAATGGGGAACTAGGCGTGTCGAGGGATTTCGAAACTCAAAAGGGGCTCGGGTCTACCAGGGCAAGCTGAGGTTGACCACGTGGTCTAATTGTTTACATAGGTCGGATTTCTCCCGCCGTATATAGGTTGCCTCCAGGTAGTGCAATAACCGAGTAGTCCGTGCTCGAACTAATACTCGAAAATACGTCTTAGGGTCAACCGAATGGCCACTATCAAGGAGATGTTTTGTAATGGAAGACCGTAGTATCTTGTTCTCCTGCTTTAGAAGCCATTTAGGCAGGTGCTCAACTGCTCTGGCTGCCATTTTATCGATTAGTCTACGCGCAGTACACGTTGACTTTGCTGTTTTCCATCGATTTTCTCTGTCGAAATTCAAACCTTTGTACCTTTCTCACTTGTTATTTCTGTTATGCAACGACCGGCAGCAGTTGAGAAGCCGTCACGAAATTTTGTGGTACCATTAAATTCTGCTGTCCTTGCCTGTTTAATGACTGTCATTGAGCGCCTGCACGGGTCTTGAGTTTTTGGCGCGAGTCAGGACGTGAACGTCAATTTCTGTGTTGAAGAAGAAAACACGATCGCCGGGACAAAGGCCTTATTAGCCTGACGTTTCGGATCAGAGACAAAAACAGATAAGGGTGGTTCATGCATATGCGGCTGCAGTATTTATAGGATGCAGTAGCCATGCTACCGCATTCCTATGAATATTCACGGCTCCCCCTTTCATCAGGGATCGTTGCACGTGGCGTGATGGCCGACATCCGCGTCAAAGGATTGACCAAGAAAAGACCAGATGCTGTGAGTTCATGAGCGAGATCGGTACAAATCTGCTCCTGCAAAGGATAGCTGAGCAAGTTCGCGAACAGAGAATGATACGCGACGCAGTACTGGAGAACAAATTCCAATCCAACGTCGCCCAGAAACGACAAATTGGTGCACGACCTGTCGTCAAAGGAAATGGCGAAGGATCAGTTGCACGTTTTAAGGCACGAAGCTTCATTCAGCGTGATTGACGCCAAACCTGTTAACATGATTGCAGCAGTGGAGTCAATCCTTAGTCAGACGGAGGCAACGGAGGAGACTAAGAGCCTCATCTGTCACCAAGTGTCGTCTCTAATGGCCCACAGGCCGCAGGAAGTGCTTTCCAAGATCGAACGTGATGCGCTTAGAGAACTCAAGGCAAACAAAGTCCTGGTCATCGTGACAGCGGACAAAGGACGTGCCGCAGTTGTACTGGACAGGACAGACTACCTTCAAAAAGCCAAAGGTTTACTGGAGGACCGACAGTTCTATGTCCCATGTGCAGCGAACCATTTAAAGGCGCTGACACGTGAAATAAATGCTACGTTGTTGAACTTGAAGAACTTAGGTGCAATAACACCGACCGACAGACGCATGGCGAGACCCCAAGATACGGCTTTGGCCCGATTCTATGCCCTCCCTAAGGTGCACAAAGACGGCGCTTATATCCGACCCATCGTGTCGCTCAAAGGTACCCCAACGTACGGACTGGCTAAGTGGCTGTTCCGGCGTCTCAATTTCCTGACCACTGAGTCAGACACTACGGTCTCTTCGTCAGCACAATTCCTGGAGAAACTCAAAGGTGTAAGCCTCCATCCAAATGAGGTCATGGTATCTTTTGATGCTACATCCATTTTTACTTCTATTCCCCAGGACCTGGCGATCGAGACAATCGAGCTGCTTCTACAAAGCAAATATTATAAAACGATGAATCGTCTCGGACGCGCCCAAGTCCTTCAGCAACTGAAGTTCTGTCTCAGGACGTACTTCACGTTCGACGGGACAATATACTAACAGGTGAAGGGTACACCAATGGGTTCGCCGATTTCGGGATTCATCGCCGATGCAGTCCTGCGACGGTTAGAGTCGCTGGACTTCCAACATCACAAACCGAAGTTCTGGACCCGGTATGTGGATGATACCTTCGTCGTTATCGATAGGGATCAACTGCTGACATTCAAGGAACATCTGAATGCGGTCTTCCCGGACGTACAATATACGATGGAGGAGGAAGAGAACAACCAGCTGGCCTTCCTGGATGTCCTCGTATGCCGCAAAGATTGTGGTGAACTAAAAACCAAAGTGTTCAGGAAAGCGACAAATACGATGCAAGTACTGAACTTCAACAGCAACCACCCAATCAACCACAAACGCTGTTGTGTAAGGACGCTCTATCGGCGTGTCGAAACGCACTGCAGTGAGCCGGAAGACAAGATTGCCGAACTACAATACCTCTGACGGGTCTTCAAAGCCAATGGCTACCCGCGCAACTTCGTCAACCGGTGCATACGCAAAAGTGACGAAAGGCCTAACTGCACGGACACCAAAGTTTGGCGTGCGCTTCCATATGTCAAGAACGTTTTGGAAGATGTTGGCCGCCTTCTCGCACCACTTGGGGGTGGAGTTGCACACAGGCCGGAGGCAACCATCAGGCGTCAGATACTAGAACCGAAAGAACCACTGCCACAGCATGAAACGTCTGGAGTCGTTTATCGGATCTGGTGCAGTTGCGGACAAAGCAACTACGTCGGAGAAACCGGGAGACAACTCCAAACGCGAATGGTCGAACACGCTGCAGCGGTGCGGAGAAAGGACGCTAGTTGTCAAGTTACGGCTCATTCGACGGGTTCCGGCCACGCATTCAAATTTTACGAAACCAAAATTCTCGCAAGAGGTGACAACTTCGTGAGCCGGGAGCTGCATGAGTCATGGTTTACTGGCCCCCAGTCTATTAGCAAGTGCAATGATCTTCCCATTCAATACTCCGCGCTGAGACTTCGTCTAGGCGGGGTAATTGGCCACGCTAGGAGCGCACAGGTGAACATTTTTCACAACACCCGGGTCAGCGCGTCAGATGGTCGAACAATCATAACGCCAAAATCCAACGCACGTGAGGAATTTGCAGCAATTACCGACGCAAATGTCGGTCATCACGTCACGTGCAACGATCCCTGATGAAGGGGGGGGGAGCCGTGAATATTCATAGGTAGGCGGTAGCATGGCTACTGCATCCTATAGATACTGCAGCCGTATATGCATGAACCACCCTTATCTGCTTTTGTCTCTGATGATGGATTCGAGCAGGAATCAGAAACGTCACCCTAATAAAGCTCTTGTCCCGGCGATCGTGTGTTTTTCTTCAAGACTGCTTCCTGAGACTCGTCTCTTCGATTCTATTGTCAATTCCTGTCCTACTTGCATCAGAGCTTGGTAGCTTGTTTGTATAAGAATATAAATATTTTCAATCTCATTCGAGTGAGGACGTCCACGGTAGGAAAAATAAAAGGATTTGGAATCTTAATTACCTACTTACCAAATGGATTCTGTTTATAGCCACGGACAGTCCAGCCTCATCTTTGAGTTATCAACGGCCAGCAGCGGATGATAAGCCAGAAATGTCCACTCCAGCGTCCATAAAGGCTGCCCTTATATTTGCTGATAACACTTAATCACACACGCGGAAGAATGGATTTTTGACTCTCGTTTTGGGAAATTAAAATTACTTTACCCGATGCTGTTTGGTAAATTTTCCCCACGTGGATACCGAATTAGTAGAACCCGATTTTAAATCATTTCCAATATGCAAAAGGTAGGCGCTCCTGATGATTCAACACGGTGAGCTAGAGAACCCCAAAACGTCAGTTTGAAAGTCGTCAACAAAGACATGACCTACGCCGAGAGAATAGTGAACGCAGGGCACTGAATTTTGTGCGAATTAGTTCATAGTGACAGAAGGCGTGTTTAGCTTCTGCCGCGCTCTCGCCTTCCCCCATCTTCTTGTGCTCGGTAGTAAGAGAGAGAGGCACTTAGCATGACCGAAGACTGGACTAGATTCAGTGGCTAACAATGTCGAACGGCCCGCCTACGCGTTCTACAGGCTGCCTGTTCCGCGCACCAGGACCCATCCTTTCATGTAAACAGGGTAATAGCTAGAGACCTATCAAAATTGCGGTGCGACGGAGGCCATGCCAATGAGGAGCTAATGTAGCCTAGTGCTTAATTCGCCCCTCGATCATTCTACATACGCGCAAAGGTTTGGTTTTTGGTATCACCGTTTGGACGACAGCACATTGCGACGAAATTTCACTTCATAATTACAGTAGATGTGCTAACTCATGAAATGTCAACCAAAATTTCGAAATGCGTTCTCGTTTCTAAAAGATAAATTAAGTAGTAGGTTAAAACTTATCATGATGCAGCTTAAATCTATAATGGTCCATTTACCTCAGGGTGTCGGCTTTCGAAAGAACTTATTTTCGGCTGCATGCAAGATCTATACTCTTCAAAAAATTGACTACTTACGTAGCATGCAATTTTCTCATTGATTTTCGATGACCCTGAAAATTCAATTATATTTCATGGAAAACATGCATAAAAATATCCATTCTTTTACTTATTCAGTAGAAAATCACGTCTTTTTCCAATTTCATACTCAAAAGAAGAGTATAATTTGGTTCTAAAAAGGTTTCTAATTGTGAGATTTTTTAATACCGTTAAATGGCCGTTCATGAAACGTCATGTATATGCATTTAAGAATATGGCTTGTAAAGTTAACAATATTGCTTAAATTCACTGCTTAATTTTATGAACGTCATATGGTCTTCTCTTAACACTGTAGAGAAATGCATGGTTTTCCGTACACGGAAGAGATGCAGCTTGTAGTTTTGAAACTCTGTATGCAGGTGTAACAGCAGGTCGGGTTCAAAATTATTCGGGAATTAGAAAAGTTTTTTAAAACCGCATTATACTCTTCTTTTGAGTATGAAATTAGAAGAAGACGTGAGTTTCTACCGAATAAGCAAAAAAATGAATATTTTTATGCATATTTTCCATGAAATATAATTGAATTTTCAAGGGCATCGAAAATCAACGAGAAACTTGCATACTACTTAAGCAGTCACTTTTTGCAGAGTATGGATCCTGCGTGCAGCCGACCATAAGTTCTTTCGAAAGCCGATACCCTGAGGTAACTGGATCATTATAGATTTATGCTGCATCATGATTAGTTTTACAACACTACTTAATTTATCTTTTCGAAACGAGAACGCATTTCGAAATTTTGGTCGACATTTCATGAGTTAGCACATCTACTGTAGGTTCACTACAGAGGGTACTGCGTGTTTTTTTGCTTGGTGTCTGAGATTTAAACTGCCCTCTCTGATATGATGCGCTGAAAAGGGACCAACATTTTGCGGTAACTGGGGGGACAAATTGAAGTTCAACGAACAAATTTGTGGGAAAACGAATACTGGTTTAATAAACGCAGGTGCAAACATCAGCTGCGCAGAAAGCTAACTCCTGCTGACTTTGCGTGATATTGCACGGTGCGTCAAAACCCTTGCAAATTTGCCTTCATGTCTTCACTTAATTTCGCTAAAGAACAATAAACGTTGTATTTGAAAGGACTATTAAGAGCGTGGACGTGGGATTCGAATGAGGTCACGCAGCTGTATAAAAAGTGAATCAAATGTCAAAATTAACTCGACCATTTTCACTAATATTCGATGTTCCTGTAAATGCAAATAGATATCATAGAAAGCTCGCATACAATATCAACTATTTTAATTAGTTGATAGACAATTACGTCTTCCTTAAATTTAATATTTAAAGTAAGGTTAGAATTTAGTTAAGGAGAAGCTATTAATTATGTGCTTTTGTAGGACCATGAAATGCCCGTTGATAAACATCGTGTATCTGCATTTAGTAATGCTGCTTGCAAAGTTTACAATATGGCGCAGATCCACTGTTACATTTTATGAATTCCGTGTGGTCTCCCTTTAGCAGAATAGAAAAACGTATGATTTTGCATTCACGGACATTATGCAGCTTGTAGTTTGGAGATCATGAATGCAGGTGCAACGGCAGATTGGTTTCAAAATTATCTGGGAATTAGAAGAAGTTTCCTGATGCCGAATTCTAACCTTTCCTTAAGTACAACGTATGAAGAGAACATAATTTTGCCTTAACTGAGCAGAAGCAAGAATATTTTATGCATGTTTTCTATGAAGTATATTTGAATTTACATGGGCACCGAATATCAGTGAGAAAAACCCATACTACATATGTAGCCATTTTTTGCAGAGTGCGGTTTCTGCAGGCGGCCAGAAAATGATTCCTTCAAAGGCCGGCATCCCAAAGTAGCGGTAATATCTAGGGGTTATGCTGCATGGTAATTGATTCTGCAACCCTACTCAAGTAATCTTTTTGAGTGGAGAGTGCATTTTAGGATTTTGGCTAACATTTCATAAGTTAACACAACTACTGTGGTTGTCTTCATGAAAACAACAAAATCGTCAGGAAATAACAATATGGAAGGGGCATCGGCGGCAAGATAAATATTTTAACTGAACACACTTAATTGTTTTATATTAGAATGCAGTCAAATTTTGCACTGTCTAAATTTGCCTACTGTTACCTACGGTTAACATTAGACGCGTATAGCATCCAGCTAACTAGCGCAAACGTGCCGGAATTAAGGCATTTAGACCGTATACATTATTAACTATGAAGGTATGTAACGAATCCCCTTAAGAAGGCAAAACAGTGAACCCAAACCTTTTTGCATACGTATATTTTATCTTACATGCAGTGAATGTGACCAATTATTACATTATCTTATTTGTTGCTTAAAATATCATTCTTTGATAGCACAAAACGTATTGTTGTTTTGTTTAACGTGCATTAGACAACTCGCACTCTAAAGACGGAACCTCAAATTGAACGACCATAACACTGTTAGTGAGCCGTAGTTAACTTTGTATAAACTGGGGGTGGGCAATTAAATGGCCGATTAAGCAATTTCACCTTTTTAATCATCTTTAAAGGGACTTGAAACAGGAAAAAGGGAGACTTCTTAAATATACTGCATTCAATGACAACTGAGGCGATCTGAGACACCGGATGACTGGCTTGTCATCTTTATGATGGGGCTCCGTCGACATCTCACGAGGCCACAAGGTAAGCGATCATCAGGTAAGGTGAATGCTGTTCCGTTGGATTTGTCCGTTCACCGCCCACATTTCAACGATCAACTGACCCAGCGCCAGGAATACCTTCAATCTCCAGATCGAAACGCCTGCATGGGAACTCGAAAGTTTGAACCCCGAGGCGTTGTCCATGCAACCGCCCTGGGTGTTCTGGAACGCACAGGTCGTCAAAACTAGGCCTGATTCGAAGGCAACGTCGCCGACATCAGTGATATGCCTGCCAAAAGGACAAATTTACACAAAGCCTACCTCAACCATCCGACCGACGCAAAAATTTCGGCCTCTCACAGCAACGACTGTGAGAAATGCAGGACGCCTGGATGGCTCGTAAGTCTGAGGAAATCCAGGGATATGCCGAAAGCAAAATCAAAGAACATCTTTATTGTAATGCGGGCGATTTACGGTTCCCGACAAAAGGAAACGTCTCACTTCTTGATTGTGATAGCTCGGTACTTCGAACGAAGAAGTGGTAGAGTCTGCAGGAGACGGCGTGGGACTCAGCTTATCGCAAATACCACCATCTGCACTCATGCTCGCCCTTCATGGCATGACTACAAATACTGCTCATTTCAGACCGGAAGCTCAGACTAATACACCTGCTGTCCCAGAGCTCGTGTGTTCATCTTCTTTACAAAAAGAACATCTTTGCTGTAGTCCAGGCGATGTTCGGCCCCCGACGAAAAACAAACGTCCGACTTCTCGATTGTGATAGATCAGTGTTTCGGGTGGAGAAGTGGTAGAGTCTGCAGCGCTGAGCCGAAGACTTCAGAAACTTCCTCAACCGTCCCTCCAAAACCTCCAACGCTGCCATTGACCTGTCACCAAGTGACAATGAACATCGAACTGAATTCCAAACATTCCTTTCACGAGCCGTCTGCGCTATGAAACAACTATCCAGCGGGAAAGCCCAAAGCTTCGAGGTGACCGAGACTGAAACCTACAGGCACCGACTGATAGATCATCTCACACTGCTCTTACAGGAGATGTGGCGCGGACATGGGTCCATCAGGACTTTAAGAACGCGACTATCGTCCACCTCTACAATCACAAAAACAAACAGGCAACTCTGGTAACCACAGAGACATCTAGATATTTTACATCCCTAAGAAGATCTTCGTTTGCTTTCTTCCCGATCGTTTCAACGGCCATCTCGGACGAGGATTAATGTAGGAAAGTCAATGTGTCTGCCGCCGAAAGCAGGTGACCACCGACACGAAATTTGCCGCTGGCCAGCTACAAGAGAGGTGCCTGGAGGTACATGCGCACCTCTTCACTATTTTTATGGACAATGAGACCATCTCCGAGGCATGGAGCTGGGCTGCGTACTCGTTCCCGCCCTCTTTGGCCTCATGTTCTTTCCTATGCTGATAGGCGCCTACCGTGATTGGCGCCCTACGATCCGCATCGCCTATGGAACTGACCAGGCTCTTCTCAACAGTAGGTGCATGAAGACCCGAACGTGGCTTTCTGTGGCCACGGTCAATGGCCTGCTCTTCGCCGACGACTGCGCAGCCATCATTACGACCAAAGAAGACATGTAACGCGCATGAGTCCGTCTCGGGTTGCTCTCACTTCGGACTGAGCATCAATACGACCAAAACGGTAGTCACGCAACAACCGCCACCGGACGACAATAAAACTGTCTTCTAATCACTGTGAGTATCAAATAACTTGAAATCGTGGAAGACTCTCGAGTAAAGAAACATCGACGGTGGGGTTGCCCTTCAGCTCTCCAAAACCATCCGGACCTTTTAGTCGACTTCAGGCCTCCATGTGGAATCGTCACGGCCTTCAAATGAACACTAAACTGAAGATGTAGAAAGTCGTTTGCTGAATGACACTTCTTTACGAAGCGGCGACCTGAAACTTCTTCGTAAGCCATGCCAGGAAGCTCAATCTTTTCCATCTAAGCTGCCTTCAAGGAATACTGAGGGAGAGATAGCAGGACATGATCGCAGGCACGGACGTCCTGGAACGGACTGGAATCCTTAGCATCTATGCACGCGACTGCGACAGAGCGGTCATTTGGTGAGAATGGACAACGTTCACCTACCAAAACAACCCGTCTGCGGTGGTTTCCCCGTTAGTGCGGAGCGACCGGGAAGATAAAAATAACTGTAGAAGGACACTTTGAAAAACGCTTTGAAGCGATTGCTTATCAACCCACAGACCTGGGAGAATCTCACCCAGCACAGACCGACCTGAAGAAAAAAATTAAACACTGGCGCAGCCATCTGCGAACCAAACCAACTGGCCGCTGTTAAATTCAAATGGGTTGCTCGCAATTCGTTACATTGCCACTTATCCGCACCCCATATGTCCGCGCTGCCAACAAACATTTTGCGCGCGGATTGTGGTCACCGGACATTTTCGGATGCAATGCGCCAACTGCATCACGGCCACAAATGCTGAATTCACGATTGTCCGGGCTCCAACCTCCACGCCGAACAAGTCGTTACCCACCCTTACTAACGCTGCCGCGAGTCCCCTTGCTGCGTTTCCGTCGACCACTACTGTCGCCATTGACTTTACCACAATTGCTGCGTCGGCGGCAAACATAACCACCACCACCATAACCAAAAAGACAAGGGAAACTGGAATGGGCATTTCTGACTTGTTATCCACCGTCAGTCAGTCATACTCAACCCCGAGGTGTGGAACACCTCGACCTCAATCCAGCGACCTGGTGGTTAGAAGTCCAAAGCCTCTAATCATTGAGTCACGGGTTCTTTGCTCTGTCGACTGCGATCGTGAATATCCAATGATAGAAGAGCGCTCACTGATCGTGTGATGGAACCCACTCATCCAGTTGTGCCTTATAGCGCTCACACAAGTCCAACCAGTAGCCGCACAGTGGCGCGTCATATAGGCAGAATAACAAAGCCGACTGGGATTACCATTTCTGTCTCCCGTCGTCAGCTAGTCATACAGAACAGGTCGCGGGACCGAGTCCAGGTGGCCCACACATCGGGTTTTACATGAATAGCTGACGACGGATAATGAGCCAGAAATGGCCATTTTAGTCTCCCTTGCCTTTGTCGCCAATGTTATTCTGCACATATCATGCGCGTATCATGTGGATTCGGTTCCAACCTCTCCTCCCTGCGACCGCAAATTCACTTCCCATATCGGCCTGGCCGGTCCCCTGCAAATCCATTTCACAGAAACTGGTAAACCAGCGCCTGGAGCACCAACATTCACCAAACGCACTCGTTTCATCTGCCCGCATTGCCCCGCACGCTCGGGCATCCTATAGATCGCATAGGCATTTGCAAAAACTTGCGTTAGTCCCCACAGACACGGCGCCATCACCACACATGACCCCACCAACGCATGCGCCACACATACAGGCTCTCAAAATCCCTCAATACCCGCACCCCTCACGAAATCGAGAAACGTTTTTTTCGGCTCATTCTGCACGTGGTTCCTCTGAAGGCATGTGCGACCGAGCCCCAAGCGTCGTGGCTTGGAAGGTTGCCAGCGGAGGCTTCAACTCGTCGCAGTCAGCCTAGCTGTGTTCTTATGTGTTGAGAGGCTGACTGAGACTCAGGCTGTAATTACGCTTTTGTAGCCTGACCTCCGGCAGTGTGAGATGTGTGCTGCCAATCCCCTGTTGAGTGACATCCTCATGCTTTTGTGCTTGAGAGGCCATGTCATGTATGTGACCTGAGCAGACAGGGTCACTAACCATGTCAGGCGCTGCTCGCATTCCCCGTACCAGACAAGTGGCCGACCTGAGAATGAGAGCAGACAGATTGGTCGACGACTTAGCGCACTTTCCTCACTATAAGCGATCTAACGTGCTTGAAGCCATCACAGTGCGCAAAAAGGCCGTGGTTAGGAAGGTTGCCAATTGACGGGATAGCCTTGACCTCGCAGTCAGTCCAGTGTGTGTTTGTGTGGGTTGGCCAGGGAGACAAGCTGCACAGGCACTATTAGAGGCAGTTAAGGTCGAGCCAGCCCTCGCACCTGTTATCGGCTAGCATTCTGGTCAAGTGTGTGTGTGTTTTGGACCAGGGGGTGTGGAGTGGTACGCCTAGGCGCCACCTGCGCCTTCGTCTACCTTCAGTCTTCTTTGCTGTGTCTTGACAACGGGCCCAGAGTTTAGAGGAAGAAGTATGGGAGATTCAGCGTAAACCAATTCATGCGCAATTTACAGTGCCTGCTCTCATCCTATTGCGGAGAACGCAGTGGACCTCCTCGGTCGCGAAGTTCAAGCCGTCTTCTACTCAGCTTGTGCTTACCACGCCAGTATTTGGTGGGAGATTTTGTGGTTATCATACAAGCCTCAAACACATTCTGTTTTTCCTCCGTGTTTATGGAATATTTCTTAACATGTAGCCTGATTTTTTAGAGATGTATACAAGTTTTTTGCGGTTTATGCGTGCTCACTTACTATTAGTTACAGTAGGTGGGCTAACTCATGAAAGGTCAAAGGAAATTCCGAAATACTTTTTGTTTCAAACAGACTTATTATGTAGTTTAGTAAAACTCGTCAGCCTGCAAAATAATTCTATAATATTTCAGTTAACTCAGGATGCTGCTTTTCGAATGAACATCCTTCGTTCGGCATGCAAAAACTATACTCGGTAAAAATGACTACTTATTGAGCATGAATTTTTCTCATTGATTTTCGATGCCCCTAAATGTCCAATTATAGTTCATAAAAAAACTTACATAAAATATTCATTCTTTTGCTCATTCAGTAGATAATTGCGTTCTCTTTAAATTTTATACTCGGACAAGAGACATACTTCGGTTTTTAGAAAATTTTCCAATACCCGAATAATTTTGAGCTCGGTCTACCGTCGCTTTTGGATTCAGGGTTTCCAAACTACAGGCCGTATATTTTCCGCGTTTGGAAATCCACACGTTTTTCTACGTAAATAAAGGCGGACCATATATGGTTTATAAAATTAGGCAGTGGATTTGATCCATATTGTTAGCTTTGCAAGTCACATTGGTAAATTCAAAAGCCATGACTATAATGAACGGCCATTTCACGATATTTAAATGTTCCACGATTTGAAACTTTTTAGAACCGAATTATGTCCCCGTTCGGGCATGAAATTTGAAGAATACGTCATTTTTTACCGAATACGCAAAAGAATGAATATGTTTATGCATGTTTTTCATTAAATTTAATTGAATTTTAGGGACATTGGAAATAAATTAGACAAATTCATGCTAAATAAGAAGTCAGTTTTTACACAGTACAGTTTTTCCTGCAGCAGAAGGGAAGTTCATTCGAAAGCCGGCATCCTGAGGTAACTAGAGTATTATAGAATTATACTGCAGATAGATTACTTTTACAATTCTACTTAATTAATCTATTCGAAACGAAAACGCATTTCGGAATTTCGGTCGACATTTCATGAGTTAGCCCACCTACTTTATATAGTTTGTCGATGGTCCTTATAATATCCGTATAACGCGCGGAGAGTGAAATACGAGTGGTCAGTAGGAACCACATTCGG
Organism: Spirometra erinaceieuropaei; assembly: GCA_902702965.1. NCBI lineage: Eukaryota > Metazoa > Platyhelminthes > Cestoda > Diphyllobothriidea > Diphyllobothriidae > Spirometra > Spirometra erinaceieuropaei. The sequence continues at coordinate 1,558,473 of CACRXP010000039.1, read as the reverse complement.
CAATGAGAGGCTTAGTCAGCAGCCTTGAGAGTTGCATAGGAAACGGTTCGCCCGCGCAAACGGACTTCCGGGCTTTTTTCGTAACATAAATAACAAGAGAAGTAAGTTAAGGTGGGCGAATATTTTTTGCTGATTCATTGTAAGGCCAAAAGCAATGTTAATAACCGATAGTGTAAAATGAGGAGTGCGAACGCCTGGATTGAACACATGGAGTGAGAAAGAATAGATCTAGTGGGCCTACTGAGAAGAAATAAAAACGTACGATCGCCTGAACCCACACCGTTTTACGTAAGTGGCGCTTCAAGAAGACCTGAATTGAAAAATATCATTTATAACAATACTAGCCGCTAACTTGTTTCCTGGAGATTTTTTTGAATTCAATAACATCCGACGAGTGCAATCGTAATAATTTTTTGCGGAAAGCCGTTTTATATATAATGCGGTATATCAGGAGGTGTAGAAAAAATAATTATGTCTTGCTAGTGCAGATTGTCTTTGAGCACATGTTCAGTGACTGACTGACGGTTTCCACAGGAGATTAAAAAAGAAAGGCATTCAAATGCTGACATCCTGACGGGTCTGGGATACTATGGAATTCTAAAGATAATCAGTATTACAACCACGCCTAGGGAACACCACCTAATCTAAAATTTATTTCAGAATTTTAGCCAACATTTCATGAGACCCGTCACTCACTGCATTTCCATTGCTGAATATTAACGAAAGACGTTAAAACAATTTTCGTGCCCGTCGAACAAATGAGTTTAGGTCGTAGATTTCCGCCGCTGACGAAATGAACTTATTTGCAAGACCCGCGGTTAGATTTGTTGTTCATACTGATGTGTAATAGTCAAGTAAGTTCAAATTCGATTATTCAATTTATTTTCAGGAATCAATAGCTGGGTCTGAATTTAAGGCACTGATTTGCAAATTATCTGTTCGTTTGAGTTATAGAATACAGGAAGGACCTTTTTTGGGAGTGCCTACACCCAAAAAAAGAGCCATCCAATCACGGGAGGCCGCGTGCGTTTTCTCTACCGCGCTGTCATCTTAATCGTGGAGCCTCTCCATTGGCTTTTCCTCTAGGGCCTGATCGATCAGCATATTCGAATTATCGACCGGCTCGTCTCGAATGTTCTTCTGGAAGGGCATTGGGCCGAACGCCGGCGAAGCACAGTAGGGCGTTATAAATATGCGCTACTTCCAGTTAATGTTGACTTCCAATTTCCTTATACACATTTTCGTGGCCGGTTGCGTTCTCCTTCTCTGCTGCGTTAGTATTGGGGACAAGGGTCGAGTGCGCATACGCTCCACAGGATTTCAAGTACCGGGCGGGTCATAACACCTTAAAAGATAATTCTTTGATTTAACATATGGGAAATCGTCAAACGTTACTCTGCTTTCAATTCTTCTGTAACACGCCTTAGGATTGGGCTACCGCCAGAGTCCTTGATGGATTTTTTAATATTTATGAGAGCAACTTGTGCGCACACAAACAGTATGAAACAAATCCCTTCAAGGTGTTATTTTTGCAAGGAACATTAAAATAATAGTTTTTTGCGCGTTGGCACTATTAATAGACCTCATGTGTCATTGCACCCTCCGCTTTGAATTAAATAAATGATGAAGCACATTTATAACCATCTACCATTGACCATGATTAAGCCTTGTTTAAGAAGCAAACACATCAGAGGAGGTTTTTTGTCAAGCATTCAGCTGATCACAAGACAAACAACCCGAAAGAGCATTTACTTTTCTGATCAGATCCCATTTTTAGACAGACTTATCAAGAATACACTGGAAGTCATTTTGTCAAGGGACATTTTCAAGAGGCGGTAGTTTGGATGAAAATCGAATTCGGAGAACAGCTAATCTGGCGATAAACCCTGAAAACCATCAACAAATATGTGTGCATTAACATCTTGACTAGTGCCGATTACCTACAACGGCAATCACCGACGCCGAATGAACAAACGATTCTGAAAGGAGAATGTTCCTTTTAGTACCCTCAATGAGATATGATGGCCACAAAGTTAACAACTAAAAGCCATTCTTAGACAACAGCAAACCAAGCCGTCAGCACCCTCTGCATAGTCTTCTTTAGCCGAGGGTTCCTATCTGAATGCCATCGAAAATATGTGTGTTCCTGTCAAAACAAGGCGGTGTACGTCAAGCAGAAACTTCCGGATGCAAGAAAGGCCTGTCTTTACGCTTCTTGAATTGACAGGCACGAAGGCCTGAATAACTAAGGCACTTGCACATCTAGCGGACTTGCTATTTTATGATATGCAGTGTACTGTACTTTTGTATTTGCTGGTCAGTTATCATGGTCAGAATTTTAAAAAATTACAATATATCCCGTTTTCTGTGTCTCAGATTATCGCAAAAGCGTAATGTTAGCTAGAAAATAATAATTTGCAAAACCATTTATGGCTCATTCAAGATGCGCTTCTTTTTTATTTATGGATTCTCTACAGATGATAGTTAGGTCTAGTTGACTTCAAAAGTGGTTGAATGGGTCGCTTAATTCATCTGTTCACGATTAGTACTTCTTTGAATTATTGTTTTCATTCGGTCAATAATAATCTCATCCATAAACAGTGATAAGAAATGAAGGCTTGCACGCGCACACACGAAGTAGACTGCTCACATATGGGGTCCATCAGACGGGCCACAGTCTGTACTTCAGCAGACATACATACGTGACTATACATATATATATATATATTCAATCAGGAATGGGCGTACACCGATCTATTGGCTTCACAAAGCAAACAAGCCACTTATGGGTGGCAAAGGTGACGAACAGGCAACCAATTATCAGACCAAAGTCGGTTAAGTCATAATAGCAACGAGTATATCGATACAGTACTGTTTCGGGCTTATTGTGCCTTCATTCAGCCAATCGTACCCCTGACCAACAGCTGGGACCAGAACCGCAAACATGCGCACAGACGTTCATTGATCCTATTACGGAACTCACTCGTCTTTTTGTTCTTTGGGCTCTTGTTCTTGAGACCCCCAGCAGCCGCATAACGGTGCATGTCATAGGCAGAATAGCATTACCGAAAATCATAAGTGGGGCTCAAATGGCTATTTCTGGCCTATTTGTCGTCGTCAGCCTATGATACCGAGCCCTTAACTGTGGAGCACCTGAGGTGAGCGCCCCGATACCATGAAACATGAGTTTAAACAGAAAGGGGCTAGATCGCAGTTGGTAGCCAGGCCCCGTATTACAGGTGGTTGGGGGTTTGTTTACAGGGGTTTTTTTGTGGGGCTACCTAATAACATCTGACCCATTTGGCTACCGTTTTACGGTAGAGGTTAGGAGGCTAGATCGTAGTTGGTAGCCAGGAATGGGGAAGCGGACGGCGACCTGAACCCTAATCCCAACATTAACCTTAAACGTTAACCGTTAACCCTAACGGCAACCCTAACCCTAACCGAAATCTTAAACGTAACCCTAGTTCTTAGACCTACTCCAAACAGTAAAACCTAACTGTAATACTGAAAGTTAGTCGTAAACTCACGCCCTAACCGTAACTCGAAAACCTAAGCCTAAAGGGCATAACTTTAACCCGAAAATCAGACACCATCAACCGGCACCCTAATCCTAACCGGCTCGATCTATGTCTAAGAACTAGGGTTACGTTTACGATTTCGGTTAGGGTTAGGATTATGTTTGCCGTTAGGGTTAACGGTTAACGTTTAAGGTAAAGGTTAGGATTAGGGTTAAGGTCGCCGTCTGCTTCCCCATTCCTGGCTACCAACTGCGATCTAGCCCAGAAAGGTATTTCGAAAGCAGCGGCCACCCAGGCACCAAAAACTTTCATTTGGCGGACCCTCCCATGCATAAAAAATGTATCTGAGCTCGTCGAAAGACAGCTGAAAAAGCACCAGATACAAGTAGCACACCAACCTACAACCACCCTGCGTAAACAGCTTGTACACCCTAAGGACAGGGTTGGCTATCTTGATAGGACAGGTGTTGTCTACAAAATACCATGTTCCAGTTCTGATGCCGTGTATTGTGGCCAAACTGGGAAGTCTGCCTCTACCCGCATACATGAGCATCAGTTAGCGGTGAGGAGACGAGATCATTTATCCCAGGTGGCTATGCACACACTGGACACTGGACACAAATTTGCATGGGAGAACACCCGCATTGTTGGCGCCTGCCCAATAAGGAAAGGCTACGAATTCCTGGAAGCCATGCACTCAGATGAGGCATGCATCAATCGGCATATCGATTTAGATGCCACATACAAATTTCTCAAGGACAAATGGAAGCGAGCGCAGCCAAGGCCGAGGGGATGACGAAAATCGTTGACGCGCATTGGCGCAGGCTTCGGCCAACCATAGATTCACTTTTTCGACACGGTTAAATAGTTAATTGTTTTTGTACATAGCCCAAAAGTCTGACGACGAGCTGGGGAACTAGACTCAAAAATTTACTCATTAAAGTGTATTCCCTTCCCAAATAATCTTACTTATTTTCAATATATGTATATATATTTATATATGTAGAGTAGAAGTGGTAGGCATTCCGAGACGATATAATGAAAAAGGAAGAGGTTCTTCGGAAAAAATCGCGTTTTCCGAAGAACCTCTTCCTTTTTCATATATATATATATATATATATATATATATCAGGTGATACCGACAAAGACAAGGGAGACCGGAGTGGCCATTTGTGGCTTATTAGCCGTCATCAGCCGGTCGTACCCAACCCCAAGTGTGGACCTCTAGAGAATCAAACGTGGAACCTTTGGTCATGGAGCCACGGGCCCGTTGTCCTGTCGGTTGGGATCGGGAATATCAATTATGACAGTGGGTGATCATAAATAATAGTCCCGATCCCAACCGACAGGACGACGTTCCCGAGGCTCAATGGTAGAGTTCCAAACTCCATGACCGAATATCTCGGGTTCAAACACCAAGCCGTCCACATTTGGTGTTGGGCATGACTGGCTGATGACGGCTAATAAGCCAGAAACTGCCATTTTGGTCTCCTTTGTTTTTGTCGCACCACCTGATTTACGTCTACTGCTAGTCGCTGTGCGACTGCCTGCGAGTGTTCTAGTATGGATCTCATGGCACAACGGAACGAGCATGTTGCGTATCCTGAGTGGTGAGCACCCACTCTCATGATATATATATATATATATATATATATTTAAAGTGCGCTGGCCCATCGAGTTGCAAGGCATGTTCGTCCCTGTCTTGGCCTGGGTCTCATTGTAGAATCTTTGCAGGCATTTGCATAGTACCAACAAAGACGAGAATGATTAGAATGGCCATTTCTGGTCTATCGGTCGGCTTCAGCCAACCATACCAAACCCCAGATGTGCGTGACGGCTCATCTGGACGGGTTAGTCCGTAGCTTGACCGATAAACACCCCTGCACCATATATATGAGAAGACCTACCGATCACAAAAATCATACCTCCTCAATCTGGAATAGTAAATGCTCATAAGCTCGTGTGGTCGAAATTAGCTTTGATATGGCATGGTATCATACAGGCTTGTCGCTGTATACAAAGGCTTATGTTCGAGCTACACTACAGTAGGGAATAATCACTGTCATAATGACAGAAACTGATTTCTCTTGCATCAAACGCAATGTATGGTTTGTCATTTTTTTTTAATTTCCAGATAAATTATCAACGAACTGTAGTAGATCACTTAATTCAAGGTCTATAGGCTCAGACCGAAAATTTTCATGCATCAATATTTGGGCTGAAGCTCACCAGCCACATCGGGCAACCGCGGACAACCACAAGTAACTGCCGACAGGCAGCTTTTAGTATGCCTTAGGGTAAGTTGATTCCATACTTACAGCACAGGTACTAGCCAAAAGCCCATACGCGCGTGTTTTGCCGACATTCTGCCGCTGCATGGCGCAGCTGCGACCGGTTCGGCTACTCTGTGTATCCCCTAGTATTGCCCTTTTGTTTTCCGTTGGATACTCCAATTTGCAAATTGTCGCTTTTTTAAACTCCTCAGAAATTACCTACGAACTTGGAGTAGTTCAGTTTATTCAAGATCTAAAAGCACATACCGAGAATTTTATGCATGAATATTTGGGCCGAAGTCGATCAGCCGCAGCGGGATGCCAAAGTTGGTCGATCTTGTCGGCTTTATCGCTATTCTCAGTCTTAGTTTCAGACTTCTACCCTCTGCTTGTGAATTGCGCTCGTCGGCAGACTAGGTACTAAACTGTCGACAACGCCTACCCGGTAAGGAGTCCCCATCATCAGCGTTCAAGCGCATTATCCTCCATTTTCTATCTTTCCTGCCGACATGCGTTCATGGCTGCTCGCTTTCTTACCCTGTAGTGGTTTTTTACCATCACATCTGTTCTGAAATTCTGTTTCGGATTCCGCTGACTGAATTGCGCATCTGCTTCCTGGGAGCGAGCAGTGAGAACTTCGCAATGCTTAATTGTGGTTGATAAGATTTATAAAACATTGTCTGTGTGACCAATCCCTCTTTTTTAGTTGTTTCATTTTTCTTTTTTATTGCTGCCTACGTTGTTCAATGGCAAACATTAAAAAGGAACCCATCGCCGTTAGGCTTTTTGAAGAGAAAACAGAGAGAAACTCTCAAATGTTTTCTGTATCTATGATTTAACAAACTAAAGTTCTAAAAGAACTTTTTCAGAGACTTTTGTCAAAATCATTAACGCAGTGAAGATTACTGGCATCCATTTCTAAGAAGTGGGAAGTGCTTCAAAAATAGTACAATTATTAATGCGCGTTTTGGAAGTTTCAATTCCAAAAGATTTTATTATTAGGATTGACCGACATTTAAATATTTTAAACGTTGTCTCCAAGTCCCGTCATGCAGACAAGATGGTCGGCGACCCAACCCCATGAGAACGAATTTAAGTTTATCACTTTCATTATGCCTCCGCTTATGTGGCTAGCATTGCGACTCCCCTATTCATCAAGAAAACTGCACATTGTATAACCATTTATAAAGAATCCATCATAGTGGCATTAGCGTCCAGCAAATATAACAGCCCTAAAAGAATATTTTCCACATGACGCTGGGCGAATAATCCGAGTTAAGTTTACGTTAGGCGTTGATATATCGCACAAATGCATGCCAAACGCGTGATACATGACTTACCAAAGACATTTATTTGTAATGTTATAAGCCGCAACAAATTGTTATTACCTCCTGTATCGATGCCTACCAGTATCGCTTAAAATGTTAAAGTCAATTGTAAAAAATGACATTGAATTTCTTTGGATTACAATCATTACGAGATGCATACGCTTCATGGAATCGACCAATAATTTTTTGCCAATGATCTGTTTATATTTTAGTGGTGTATATGCTCGAAGTAAATCATAATTTACAAGCGCACTGGTCATGGAGGAGAAACTGTATTCGCACAAACAGTAATCCTTCACGACGAGGTCAGATCCTGCGATCTCACTTGAGTTATGTCATATGGTTAGTTTTATAAAAGTCTTTTGGTAGATGCGAATACGCTGACTTTACAAATACCACGTATTTGCATCTTCTTTACCATTTTAATCCAGCGAGTGACTGTGCCACGCGGGGATGAGTGTTTATACGCCAGCCTCGGTTACTGCAGTTATCAGTTCACACACGCCTCGCTCCGCGCGGGTCGAGCACTGCTTGCGCTCTCTTCACTATCTTAATCCAACGAGCGGCCACGTAGACTTGTTGACGGTTCTGATGGATTGGCCATGGACTGCGACTTACCACGCCGTACCTTCAGTGTCCTTAGAGTTGGGATCGCAATCCCCATATTCTCTCAATCCAGCGAGAGGCTGTGTCGGGGAGTGTGTACAAGCGACATACACTCACTTGCCTACGCATGCTTTGAGTTCTGCTTGCGCCCTCTATCCCTTCCTAATCAGAATGACCGCTATCAAGAGGTGACTTATAATAAAGGACAGTGGAATTTTATTCTCCTGCTTTAGAACCCATTTAAGCAGGTGCTCAACTAACCTGGCTGCCAGTTGCCTTTACGTTCGCCCAATGTACTTGCATCCATAAATGCCCTTGAATTCGTAAACAGATCCTTCTCCCATAAAAATTGGATAGCCTTGGTGGGACTGCAGAGTATGAGTTCAGGAGAGATGTATGTTTTTGCAATTGCGTACCTCGATCGCCGCCTGATAATATTTGACATGTTGTCACTCTTAAAGGGTAAGAACACTGCAATGGGCTTTTTCGGAACTGACTGCTCCATCCGTTTTGGCCGTAAGGTGTAACCGTACTTTTCGATGAACCGTGTTGGACATCCCCGTTTAAGAAAGATCGTTTTGATGCGATACATTTCTGCATCCAGCGTTTCAATAGAGCAAATGTTTCTTCCCCTTTGGAATAGAGTGTAAACCCAATTTCGCTTTCATTGTAATCGCACAAAGCTCAAGAGGTGTGCGTATTGACCTTTCTATGTATTCTTGTAGAAAACCGATTGCCTTATTGAACTGTCCTCCCGTCTAGTCATGTGAACATCTAGGAAAGATAGTTTGTTACACTGCTCCATTTCATTGCAACTTTAATATTAGGACGGAGACTATTTATGACAACAAGTAGGTCATCGTTTTCCTCGTTGTTATCAACAATACGAACAGCAGCAGTGTAACAAACTATCTTTCCTATATGTTCACATGACTAGACAGGAAGATAGTGCAATAAGGCAATCGGTTTTCTGCAAGAATACTTTGAAAGGTCAATACGCACATCTCTTGAGCTTTGTGCGATTACAATGAAAGCGAAATTGGGTTTACACTCTATTGCAAAGGACAAGAAACATTTGCTCTATTGAAACGCTGGATGCAGAAATGTATCGCATCAAAACGATCTTTCTTAAACAGGGATGTCCAACACGGTCCATCGAAAAGTACGGTTACACCTTACGGCCAAAACGGATGGAGCAATCAGTTCCGAAAAAGTCCATTGCAGTGCTCTTACCCTTTAAGGGTGACAACATCTCAAATATCATCAGGCGGCGATCGAGGTGCGCCATTGCAAAAACATACATCTCGCCTGAACTCATACTCTGCAGCCCCACTAAGGCTATCCAAATTCCAAGTCCAAGATCTCTTTCCTTACGCCCCTTTTTGAACCCACCAGATGTTCAAATGAGAATCTGCATCGCCTTCACTGTCTTTCTGTAAACGATCATCGTTTTATTCATCTTCCTAATTTGAATCTTTCGCCCAAATTTCAGACACTTATTTAATTCGCAAAACAGTCAATAGCATAATTCGCTGAATGTCGTCTTTGAGGGTTTCTTTTCAGACAAGATATGCAAATGTTTGATTCAACATTTTAAGTCGGCTCTTGTTTCTCCAGAAGCCGCTAACAAGAAATTTAGCCTGCAGGCGCAGAGGTTGCCGAGAGACAGCTCTTATTTGTAAATCTGTAGTGTTCAGCGGCTGCCAAGGTTGCCTCGGATAGGATGCCCACGGTGTCCGAGATTCTGCATATTTTAGGGCGCATGTTACTTAAAAATGAATTAGGCCCTGTAGGTTGACCTCAGTTGACGTTCGATGCTGCTGTTTGTGTTTTGCTGCAAGTGCATTTAAAAAGTGCATGTCAGGTCAACTAACTTGGCATGCCAAGTAAGTTGGGCTGAATGTTCAAGTGCTTTCGTTTCAAGGAAACGAGAGCCAGTGCCACTTAGGGGCGATTGAAAATGCAGCCAAGATCCCTCTCATTAGCCGATCATTCTCCCATAGTAACTTTCGATGACACTGACATGCTCTTCCTTCCATTTTACGTTATAAATGCATTTTGACGGGTTGAATTTAAAGTATTTGTTGTAATGCGTGTATGAAATCGACTTGACCAAAATGGCCAGTTTCTAATGTATTATCGATGGAACGCATAACCAAAGTCATAGAAACAAAACACATTACCTACCAAGCCGAATGAAGAGAGTACTGATAGCCACTTTAAGATTTTGATCCGTCCAAAACCCAATTTAAAATGATGCGTGGATGGCAGGAAGGATGAAACATTCATCATTCCATGGTGGCAAATTCAATAACTATTGGGGATCAGTGAACTTTGATGAATTGTCCTTCTTTCGAGATCGGCTGGAAATGATAATATTTTTTGTAACTAACTCTGTTTTTTTCAAGTGTCACTTCCTGATATTCTATTATAGCGGTCACTGAGCGAATAGCATTTTGCGTTCCTACATTTGTAGACCACAAACACGGGAAGAAGTCAAAAAGCAATTAAAAATGACAACGTCAAAATGCTTGCCTTATGCTCCTTGGGGTATGTTTATTTAAAAAAATGAGATCAAATTTATTCGCGAAGAAAATTGTGAACACACTGATGTCTGTCGTGCAGACTGTTATGTGAATTACAAAATTCAACCGATTTTTGTTCATCAAAGTACTATCAGTTTCAGTGTATATGATGCAGAGGATTTCTCGCTATTTGAGAACTGCCATATGCGAAGGTTGTCGATAAAGCAAAGAAGCTCAGACGCAAGCCTAACGTAAACGAAAGTGGAAACATGAGTTCTCTAAAGTAGTAACTTCCCATTTACTCGCCACCTGGAGTATGTGTTAGCATAAAAGGGCCCATTAGCGAAATTCCAGTGTTTGTTCTGGTCTTTCTTTTTAAAAAAAGTTCAGCTAATTTTTTGCCGACCACCGAAAGCTACAAAACCAATTTGGTAATTACGTGACACATAAGTGAGTCAGGAGACGTACTGATCTCCAATATGACTGATCCCGCCTTTGAAAGTATCCAATTTCACAGAAGAACGCACATTTAGCCTAAGCAACTAGTGATTTTTATATAACCAGTATAGGTATTTGTCAAGAAAAACAGTTGGTTTTAGAACGATAAATTCTAATCAAGAGAAATAATTGGAAAATCCTATATATGTATATATAACCACTGAATACAGACAAAAAATCAGTAACTATTTGTTATTGGGTAAAGTTAATACTATCATTCTGTCTGCAAATCATCTGGGTTTCCCAGCAACATACAAATGCTATGAATATAAATGTGGGTTCGGGAAATATTTTGCCGCCTTAGTACCACGCACAGTTTCGAAAGTTACTATCGCTCAATGTACCATTGTTGGATTTGACGCACTAAGACTTTGCTACAATAACGGCAACAGCGAATCTCGGTCACTACACCGGCCCTGAAGACCATAAATCTCTTCAGCAAGTCAGCTCTGCTCAGGCCTACCGACTCGCCGTTACGCCATATGAACTTACGTAAAGTTACTTTATGTGTTCTATCAAACTTGCTAGTTTGTGTATATGGTGCGAATGGACCTCGGGAAAGAATCTTAATTTTACGCAAGCGTTAGCAGTTTCCGTCTATGCCCCATGTCGCCAATATTGCGATATCTACTAAGTCGATGAAATTGTTTCTTCAGTTGTTCCTATCTCTGAAAAGGTGCAGAAAAGCAAAGAAGGAAGGGAGAGAAAGAGAGAGAACAAAATTTTATCTACCGCGTCGTTGACGACCGAAAATAAATGGATAATAAACGCGAATTTTTGCAGTTTTCGGTAGTTGCCGCAAAGCTGGGGCTGATTGTGCGTGCTTCTGTAGTGCATGCATAAAATCAAAACGCTGGTGGATTTATTTCCTATCGGATGAGCAGCTTTCAATTAACTCTCTAAATATGGTTCCCCAGGGCTTCAAAAGTTAAACTCCTGACCGGTCTGAGGCAATTGAGACAATAGTTTTTAATGATTGCTTGAGCGTCTCCCAGCTCATTTGTGTCCAGGTATGCGGATTTCAAACATGGTAAATTCTGCTGTTTCAAAAACGCATGACCCGTTTCAGCATGTCGTGTGGCGCATCTAACCGGGATGTTTAGACAGTGTTAGTCAGACCCTTAGCTTCGTCATATACTTTGCCTAATACAAGCAGACGGCTGAACGACCCTTACGTCTTTGTTCTTAGAAAATTTGTTCAGTACTTTCTAAGATGTGCTTTATTAAGTTATTAATGACTTGCCGTGGTTTTTTAAAAAAACTTGGCTGGAGACGGTGTCTGCAAAGGTTTTTCCGGGTTAATCCAGTAAATGTGGATTTTTTTGGAGAACATTCCTGCGCATCTTCGTTTTTATGCCCCCGAGCAGACAGGTAAAAAAACGGGTTCTGCAAGCTGCTAACAAATCCCCCCTCCTAAACAGTCGAGTAATTTCCTCAATAAGTAACTGTTTTTTGAAATTCAAATATCCACTGAGTAGTAATTCTATGGAAATACGTTTTCGAAAATTGCACCCTTTGTTAGGACTTTTGACTGTGCCCTTAATTGCAAAAAAATTCGTAAAATAATTTGGTGGATTGCGTTCTATCGTGCTATATAGATATGAGGAACGTTTCCCAGAACCGGCCTTTTTCTGGGTTTCGATTTAGGTCCTTTGCTGCGACTGAGGCGATGCAGCCAGTTTCCACAAATAAAAAACTGCCAGTTGAGAGACTTTCAAGGTTACGCAGATATTCTGTTGAGACTTAGGTTTTGCTTTTAAATTCCATGCACTTCTAGGAGCGCACTTGAAAAGGTTTGTGCTCATGGATTAACTTCGAGGAAAGAGAAAAACCTGAAATACTTTCGCAACAAAGAAATCGATCAACAGGATTTTATTGCTCACAATCTGATAGTCTCATTCGTCTTTGGCTACTGGACTTCGACATGTCTAGGTCATATGGTAAGGTGGGGGTATTTTTAGGCCACATCTTACCCTCGATCGTCGGACCTAGCTCCATCTGCCTGTCCCGGACATACGGTAAAACACTCCTAATAATACTCAG
>CACRXP010000039.1:1497096-1539076 GCA_902702965.1 Spirometra erinaceieuropaei | reverse complement strand
ACTTTTATGATTATAATGATCTGCGTAGACTCTACCTCCTGCGTATCCGCCACATACTAAGGGCTGCGTACCTAAGCGGAGTTTTAGGTTGTGAGTAGGGTGGCAGTCAATCTATGATTGAGTTTCCCACCTACAGTGAGTGACCGGTCTCAAGAACTGTTGGCCGAAATTCTTCAGTGCGTTTCTGATTAGGAAGGCTTACTAAGGTGGGGCTGTAACACTGATTATTTTGCGGCATAATCCTATAATCTTTCATACGCGGAAGGATATTGGCTTTTGAATGCGCCTCTTCTCTACCCTCTGTAGTATCCGCATTCGGTAATAAAATGACTGCTTAATTAACATGAACTTTTCAAACTGATTTTTTGATTATCTTAAAAATTTAAATGTTTTATAGAAAATATGCAAAAGTGAACTGTCTTTTATTTATTTGATAAAAATTACGTTTTCGTTATATTTTGCACACGAAACCAGAATATATTTAGGTTTTGAAGGTGTTTCCCGATTCCCGAAACATGTTGGGCCTGATTAGCCGTTGCATTCGCGTTCAGTGGTTTCAGTCCACAAGGTGCATGCTTTCCGCGTAGGGATAATCATATATATTTCTATGCCTTTAAGGAGGAACCGTATAGAATTCCTAAAATTTTGCCACGAATGTGGACAGTGTCGTACATTTCACGAGGAACGCTGGTAAAAGGACAGGTACGATTCTGTGTGAATGGACATCACACGGTCGCAAAAAAATCATGTAATTAAAAACTTTTAAAATCGAACGTTTTACCTTTTTGGGGTATACAATGTAAAACAACGTGATTTTCTACCAAAAAATTAAAGAAGGCATGCTTCTATGCATATTTTCTGCAAAAATGTTAATCTGTAAGATCATCGAAAATCAATATGAAAATGAGTGCTAAGTAAATAGTCATTTTCCACCGAGTTCGTTTCCTACTGAAGGTCCGAATGAAACGCACTCAAAAGCAGGCATCCTGTCGTGTCCGAAATATTATGGGATTGTGCCGTATGATAATCAGCATCATAAGCAGACTCAAGTAATCCTTCCTAATCGAACACTGCAAAATTTCGTCCAACACCTCATATGATCGGTCATTCACTGCAAGTGACCTGAACTACAAAAGATCACGACAGAAAGATCATCGAGTATGACGATGCCCACCGTGTGCTGCGCAGCAAGTCGGAGTATAAGTATCCGTTGAGAAAAAATATAGTTAAGACAGAGTTGTCACGAATGAAGACGAAAGTTCGAGTTCTACATGTATGCACAAATGAAGAAGGGTGCTCGAGTACAGGAATATTCTGTAGATCGTTTTGAGTTTTCGAATTCTTGGAGATATCCATCGTCAAAGATAATAGCAGCAACAGAACAAGCGACAGTTATAGGACATGTAGGTCAATCATCGACCGACGGCGCAAGATTGGAGGTGGCTGCGCAGGGCCCTGTATGCCGGCACCAGATTGATAAATCGATTGACTGAGTTCTCATCCGAGGCCCAGGCTTCAATCAATTCTCGGCCTTTTGTTGTTTCCGGCGTGGGCGACTGCTTTGATGGCTGCGAAGTTAAACTCACGACCCATTTCGTAGGCGTGGGCGTCCACTTGTGATATTGTTTCGTCTCGTCGGACTACCAGCTTATGTTCGTTTATGCGCGGTCCGAGCATGCGTCCAGTCCGCCCTGTGCAGTTACAAGGACAGTTTTGACACAAGAGGCGGTACACCAGTCCAGCTTTCTCCCCAAGCTTTAATCGGTCTCTAATTTTCATGATCCTACTGCTCAAGGTGGCTTTGGGGCGGTGTGCAATTCCAACGCCTAGCTCCGCACCCGTCCGCTCGGTTGCTTCTGAGATGCCCTTAATGTATGGCAAAGGATTCCATATCGTTATTGCTGTTGGTGTTTTTGTCCTCTGGTGGCGACTGCGTAGGCAATGACTTATGAGTGCATTTGGATAGCCGTTTCTCAAAAACTGGTTGCGGAGATAACGGGTCTCATGTGCTCGGTCCTCCGGGTTACAGCAATGCGTTAAGATCCGTTTGAAGAGCATCTCCGTAGAGCTTCGTTTGTGAGCCACCAGATGGTTGCTGTGAAAACCGAGAAGCTTTGTGACGTTCTTTGCTTTCCTATAAACCGTCGCCTTAACTTCGCCGTTAAGGTTTCGTTTGAAGAGCACATCCAGGAAGGGCGACTGCGGTTCCTGTTCTTCCTTCCTCGTGAATGTCTTATCGAAAAAAACTGTGTTGAACAAGTTGTGGAAATGTTGTAGCATGTCCTTCTTTTCATTGGCATTTTTAAACTGGAGCTTTGTTACTCAGCATGTCATGGCTGCCAACCACGTACTCTGTCGAAGACTCCCAGCATCGATCATTATTCGCGCTGTTGTTTCACACCAGTGCAGGTTACCTAAACCTTCCTGTCAATCAATCGGTACTTAGATCATCTTTCAAGAGAGTGGGACAGTAAACAGTCAAATGGCGAAAGTCACCAACGGGAAGTACTGTCTACCGTTCAGTGTAATACTGCAGTTCTGGAAATGGAATTCCTTCGAAACGATCGACGATAACTACAAAATCGCGTGGACATAAAAGGCAAGGTCTTAAGCATCAACTAAAATCGACAATCAGATTGGCCTGTCTACGGCTTCTACACGCAAACAAAAGAGCTATCATGCTGTTAAATGTAAATTCAATCAAATCGCATTTTTAAATAACAAGTAAACTCCAGTTTTTCGAGCTAAACGGGAAGTTTTTGCATATTTTGCTCAACAGTTTGCCCACAGCAAGGTGGTGCGGGCATGGCGACTTGTGTGTGAGTGGGCTTGTAGTGAGAGAAGACTCCCCACCTGGGCGCGGTGTCAAGACATGTTCAAAATGGTGGGGGAGAGCGCATGTGGCTGTTACGGCCGGACCCGCACCTGGGCGTACCACCTTACCCCCCTGGTCCACAGGAGACGCTTAACCAAGAATTTAGCTAACACCAGAAAAACAACGGGTCGGAAAGACGAGACTGACTGGGCAGTCATTCTCACGACCTGTATACCCAGCGAGAACGCAAGCGCATCTATCGTCAGGAGATCACATCCTATAGAACTGCCGGCACACACCAAGCTGCGAGGTCATGATTTGCTCATCCTAGCACAGCGGACACTCGCAATCCCTGAGGTCCAGAGGTGTGACATGCAGCCCTACTCAATGGTAAACATCTTTCTAGTAAGCCGAAAATCACCTTCCAAGTCGAAAAGGCATTTCAGGATTTGTGCAAACATTTCATGAGGTGCCAATAAGTTCTGTAAAATATCTCCAGCTCAAAATTTTAGACAAATTTTCACTCAAACTCAATAGTAAGTGCACGCATGTGCGTTTAATTTTAAAGCGCCATGGAGATGTTGAAAAACCAGCTTGCTTCTTAAAAATATGCTACTTTACCAAACTAAATACTTAGCTTGTATTTCGAAAACCCCACCAAATAGGCATATCAGATTTTGCATGAGCGAAATATCCGGGGCAGCATTTAAATCGTCTGAACTTTTAGCCTTTTTCGTCTACTCATAAGTTCACTAATTCGACAGTCGCATCCAGCGATTCCACCGTGTGCTCCATAGCAGGTGAAGTAGGCACGTTGGCTTGCATAGAATCCACAGCGCTCTCTCAATCTCACCTGGGCCCGGTGCTAAGACAGAGTCATCGAGACCAAAGGCAGGGAGAACGACGATGAGTGGCGCGGCCGAAACCGCACCTTGGCGTCCTCTCCACACCCCCTGGTCCACAAAATTTACTTAACCAGGACTTTGACCAGCAGCAGAAAAACGAAGTGGATGATTAGGCAGCCATGTATAAGACCTCTGTACCCAGCGGAAGCGCAAGAGCATTCATCGCCAGTGAACCAGGTACCGGAGAACTGCCACCGCAGGCCAAGCTACGAGGATCATAGTTTGGTAATCATGACACAGTAGACGCTTACAAGCCTTAAGGTCCAGACGGGTGACACGGAGCCCTGATTTTAGCCTGGGCTATCAACTATCAAGGGCTGGATTCCGGTTAGGCTGTTACTGAAATGCACTACCCATTAAGTAGCACACGCTCCGCACTATAAAGTGCCAAGGAAAGCGTGGCCCGCACGTATGTTTGCCTGCGTTGTGTTTTGTCTTTGGTAGATACAACCTGCATGTTGAATTAGGGATTTTTTCAGCAAACGGCCAAACCTCCAAGCATAATTCAGCTTACAATTATGTAGATGAAAATGTCCTCGCAGCTATAAATAACCATGTTTTTCATTCAAAATGATTAAAATGTAAGTAGGCCAGCTTGTGGTTATTCCATCATTGTCCTGGAATTTAGTCAATCAAAAATTTGTTGTGATCCTAAATGACCATCATTTTAAGATTGTGTACCATTTTGATTAATATTAAATCAAAATACTGCAAGCCTTTCTGCTGAAAGCGTGTCAGAAGGATTGCACCATTTTGGACTGATTGGCCGGAAACTCTAAACTACGGTAACAATACATGACGTTAATAACGTCCTCAGGGACTGATTAAAACACACCTTTAGCACGGCCAATTAACAAGCACTCTTTTATCGCTGACCGCAATCCCGCAAATGTGCCATGCCCAAAGAAACAGATGCAATACTCCCCTACTAAGGCATTGCTTAAATACAGTTCTCGCTGGGGAAAGTAGTAGATTAACAAAATGCCAGAGAGTTTGGCATTTAACTGTATTCCGCCTACGTATGTCTTGTCCTCCACTTGTCTCTCTGACTAGCCGGTTTGCAAGAAAAGATGCTGTGATCTGCGATTCAGAAAAATTACAAGCTTAACATGCTGGTATTTTGTTAGCTGAAACACAACAAATTAATAACAACGGAAACTGGAATAATTCCATATCGTCTGTCTTAAAAACACTTCCCATGGAAGACAAAGTACCACCTCTTTGCGTCTGACAATTGACAGATTTAAATAAAATTCACGTGATCCGCCCTCCTAGGCCATTGAACGTTACAGTCTCGACCGCCGTTGCCGACGATGTCCACCGCTTGCTTCCCAGCGTGGCGGTCATGGGGACGGTGACTTGCGCGTTAATTAGTTTTTTTAGTGACGGTAGGCTAGTCCTGCATCCGACGATTCTCTCTATAATCACCCTCCCAGGTCAACCGTCAAGACAGGTGGTTGGAGGGGCGTGCCACCATATCCACACATGCAGTAGATGTGCTAACTCATGAAATATCAACCAAAATTTCGAAATGAGTTCTCGTTTCGAATAGATAAATTAAGTAGTGTTGTAAAGCTAATCATGATGCAGCATAAATCCACAATGATCCAGTTACCTCAGGGTGTCGGCATTCGAAAGAACTTATTTTCGGCTGCATGCAAGATCTATACTCTGCAAAAATGGACTACTTAAATAGTATACAGTTTTCTCATCGATTTCGATGCCCTTAAAAATTCAATTATATTTCATGGAAAACATAACCATTTTCATTCTTTTACTTATTCGGTAGAAAATCACGTCTTCTTCCAATTTCATACTCAGAAGAAGAGTATAGTTCGGTTTTTAAAAAGTTTTTAATTGTGAGATTTTTTAATACCGTTAAATGTTGTTCACGAAACGTCATGTATCTACATTTACGACGTTGGCTTGTAAAGTTAGCAATATTGCTCAAATCCGCTGCTTGCTTTTATGAACCTCATATAATTTCCTCTTGACACCGTAGAGAAATGCATGGTTTTCCCTACACGGAAGATATACAGCTTGTAGTTTTGAAACCCTGAATGCAGTTGTAACAGCAGGTCGGATTCAAAATTATTCGGGAATTTAAAACGTTTTTTACAAACCGAATTATACTTTTCTTTTGAGTATGAAATTGGAAGAAGACGTGATTTTCTGCCGAATAAGTAAAAGAATGAAAATGGTTATGCATTCCATGAAATATAATTGAATTTTCAAGGGCATCGAAAATCAATGAGAAGGTTGCATACTACTTGAGTAGTCACTTTTGCAGAGTATAGATCATGCATGCAGCCGGAAGGAAGTTCTTTTGAAAGTCGACACCCTGACGCAACTGGATCATTATAGATTTATGCTGCATCATGATAACTTTTACAACACTACTTAATCTATCTCTTCTAAACGATAAGGCATTTCGAAATTTTGGTTGATATTTCATGAGTTAGCACATCCACTGTATGATAACAACTGACGTGGAATCGCAACCACATGACAGGTGCCATATCTTGACCTTGAATCTATGTTGATCAGAGAGAGAGGGAGTCGCCTTATTTTCAAATTATAATTCCAAAATGATCGGCAAAAGATAAGCTCTATTCATTGTGAACAGAAGATAAGTTAATAAATTAGTCAAGTGCCAAAACGTTTACGCAAAATGTTTTGTATTTCTGTCTCTTCCCACGTTAGATAGCGTGCTGGAAATGGCAATGCAGAGTGCCATTGCGCGACATGAGATTAGTCTAAAGGCTCCGCACATGGGGTTGTTGGCTGTCGTAGGTATCAGTTTACAATGTGGGGATGGGTTACGTCATCTAGAATTCGAACAGCAAATTGCGTGACCGTTTTTAAATGTCTTTGTACGATAATATCGACTAAAATGACATATGAAACACTATCAGCAGAACAAAGCATTCATAGGACTCGTTTTAAAATTAAAAAGACGTTCTTGAGCAAAGCAGGAACAATGACAGGAAAACAATAAAGAGGAGGGGTGCAGGCATCTATGAATCGTCAGATAAAGGATAGAGGTGTGTGGTACGCACGTAAGCCACGAATGTAATAAAGATGTTTACGAACTTTAATGAAAAGGGTCGCAATATGTAGGGAAAAAAGATTTGACGACAATCTAACGCCGAGGTATCTAAAAGAGCATACTTTGTCGGGAAGCATGTCAAAGAACCCGGAACTAGGAGATGGCTGCGGCCGGAAAATACAGTGAACTGACTTTTGATTGTTTTAGGAGACCATTTTTCTCCAACCATACTAGGACATGGTCAAGGCCATACTTTAGAGACTGGAGTTGTGTTCGAGTTTTGAAAGAATGTTCAACAACCATATCATCAGCTTCCTTAACCAAAAGACTTTCGTTATTAGATGTTAGATCATCGGTGTGGAGGGAGAGGAGGTGTGTATATAGTACGGAACCCTGTAGAAATCCGCAAGCACTGGGAAGGACCTTTGAGTTTTGCTTGCCTGATCGACCAAATTGACTGCGGGAAGTAAAACAATTGCTTAGGCAGGAGATACCTCAGCCTGGAGAGCCGTAGGCGAAGCTTTTGGTAATTAGAGGACGTGGGATGATAGTGAGGGCGGAGGGGTAGTTACGACAACACATGCGTACTCGCGACAACCCTTATGTAATTCTCTTAGATCAGAATGGACCACATGAGCAACAGCATCCAAGATACTAAGTTTGGCTTTATATGCAAATTGTAAAAGATAAGATAAACTAAACAAGGATGACTTCATAATATCCAAGGCAACTCGTTCAGTAAGCTTTACTAGTACGGACGAGCAGATCGTTGGGTGAAAAGGTTTCGGACCAAAATAAGCGGATTTTTAGGAATAGGAGAGATTCTCGCTTTAGGTCAGGTTTCGGAAGTTTTGCACTACATGAGAGACATGTGAATAAGGTGCGGTAACACATGGGGTATCTGAGGACAACTCTCGCGTGATTCGATGTAGCGGGTAGAAAATCGTTAAATAAATATTTAAGAAGTCGTGTCCGGCAATTGTGCGTTTTTGATGTGTCAGTATCAGGCAAAATTTAAACAGCCAACATAAGTCAGTATGAGGGAGAGGGTTGAGGGCATTGAGAAGTCAGGGGTCAGATAATCTTTCTTTCAAAGGCTTAGAAAGAAGAATTCGTCTGGCGATTAACCGTTACTGTTTCATCGCTGTAACGCGAGGTGGTGTGTGCGAACACGTATGGTGGGTTCATCTTCGCCAATAGGAGTCTTAGCGTTTGTACAAAAGCCTTATTCGATCACAGGGATGGGTTGGCTAACTGTGTGCCTCTGCTGTTGTAAGTATTCGCTGACGCTGGAACTTGAAGTGTCCCACCAGCACTTTATACAAGACTTGGAGTGCTTTATTGACGTCTACCCCGTGGCATTAGTCAGTTAACTAAGCCATAACTGCGTAATGGATTGACTTTTCCTCACCTTGATTTAGTTAGATAGGTTGGTGCTCTTGCAGCCGCTTGGATAGGTATCTAGATGTTTGATCAATGTAATCTGCATCACAGGAGCAAGTGAAGGCGTGGATGCAAAATGAAGGGGTCTGACAGGGCAATATATCCTGAACTTCAAGTCGAATAAGGGGAGTGCTTTTGAGAACCAGTCTTACCTTAGCGACTGGATATGTGCGCCCGGTAGCAGCGTTTAAGCGACGATGTAGGAATTCGCTCGCTGGATGCCCTCGAAATGGCAGTATCGTTTCCACCCATCACCATATTACCGTAAAGGTTTGATGACAAATAATCGAAGGTTTGCATTTGCCGAACTTGGCTTTATGGACGTTATTGCTGAAAATAAATGTTCATATGGTGTCCTGTAGAGTTCTCCTGTATGACAACTGATGTGTACGCGCTACCAGATGACAGGTGCCATACCTGATCTGAGAGAGGAACCCGTTTTAGTATGAAAATATAATTCCAAAATTCTCGGCAAAATATTAACTCCATACATAGTGAACATGAAATAAGTTAATGAATTATTCAAGACTCAACATCATTTGCACAGAAGGCTACATTTATTATGAGAACAATTCAACCCTTAGGTTTTTTCGTATTTCTGTCTCTTTCCACGTAAGTTAGTGTGCTAGGAATGGCAATGAAGAGTGTTCGTATGCTATTGCACATCATGAGATGAGTCAAAAGGCACTCCAAATGGGGCTGAAGGACTTCAGAGAAATTAGTTCACGATGTGGGGGATGGGCTACGTCATCTAGAATTCGACCAGCAGATTGCGTGACCGTTTTCAAATGTCATTGTTCGCTAATATCGACTAAAATGACGTAAGAAACACTATCCGCAGAACAAAGCATTTAGAGGACTCGCTTTAATATAAAAGACGTTCTTGAGCAAAACAGGAACAATGACAGGAGAACAATAAATAATAAGGGGAAAGATGCAAACATCTATGAATCGCCAGATTAAGCTTAGAGGTGTGTGTACAAACGCCAACTACGAATGGGCTAATTCAGTTTATGAAATTTAGTGAAAAGTATCCTAATATGTAGGGGAAAAAGACCAGCCCTGCATCTGCCACACCCCCTCCCCACTCACCCTCCCAGGTCCGCAGTCAATACAAGTGGTTGGAGGGGTGTGCCACCACATCCACACATATGTATGACACCTGATGTGGACACGCGACCAGATGTCGGGAACCATATTCTGACCTGCCCCCTATGTTGGTCAGCGAGAGTGGAACTCACTTTATTTTGAAAGTATAATTTAAAGATACTCTATAGAAATAGGCTCGATTCACTGCGAACGTAAAATAAGTTCGGAAGAAGAGGAAGATGCGATCATCTTATCAGGAGGTTCGTTGGCCTGACGTTTTGGATTCTCACTCGAACCCATCATCAGAGACGGTTGCAGATAAATATGTTAGTAAATTATTCAAGAGTAAAACAGTTTTACGCAGAAGTGCGCTGTTATTATGGGGACAATTCAGGTCTTAATTTCTGTACTTCTGTCTATTCACATGTAAGATAGCGTGCTAGGAATGGCAATGCAGAATGTTGGTATGCCGATGTAAGACAAGAGATGAGTCGAAAGCCACGACACATGGGGCGGAAGAACTTTGTAGATATTAGTTCGGAACGCAGGGGGATGGGTAATGCCATCCAGAATGCAACCAGCAAATGGCTTGACCGTTTTGAAATGTTGTTGTGTAATAATATCGACAAAAATTAATAAGATACACCGGCAGCAGAGGAGAGCATTCAGAGGACTCGTCTTAAAACTAGCGTGTCTATTTTGAGAAGAGTATAATACATGACTGGAGAACAATAAAGAATATGAACAAGGATGCAGGCATCTATGAATCGCAAGATTAAGGGTAGAAGTCTGTAGCAAGTACGTCAACAACGAATGCAATAAAGACGTTTTCGTGCTTTAGTGAAAAAAAGACTCAGCATGGAAGGGAAATAAAAGATCTGATGACGAAATAACACCAATGTACCTGAAAGAGGAGACCTACTAAGGAAAGATGACAAAGGACTCAGGACTAGGGGAGGGCCGCAGTCGAAAAATACAGGGAAGTGATTTTTGATTGTTGTTAGGAGACCATCTTCCTGCAACCATACTGGGACACGGATAACGTTATTCTTCCGATACTGGAGATGTGTTTAATTTTCAAAGTGGTGGTCAACACGCATATCGTTCGGATACATAACTATAAAAAACATCGTTTGGACTTCTTCGATCGCTAATGTGGAGTAAGAAGAGAAGGGAGATATAATGTAACCTTGAAGAACTCCATAGCCATTGTGGAGGACAGTAGATTTCCGTTAGGCGGATTGGATAAAATGAATACGGGAAGTGAAGCAATCGCCGAGCATACAGATAATACAGACTAAAGAGTCGCACGCGGATTTTTTGTTAAGTAGACGACGCGGGACGGAATTGAAGGCGGTGGATTTGTCAAGAAAAGCACATGCGGAATCGCGGCAACTCTTGTGTAATTCTCTTAGGGCAGAGTGGCCCACAAGATCAACAGCATCTAAGGTACTACGCAAATTGTAAATGGTCGGGAAAACTGGACAAAACTGACTATAATATCTAGAGCAACTCGTTCAGCAAGTTTTAATACTGCTCAAGTGCAGGCAATTGGACGCAAAGATTTAGGACAAAAATTGTATACCGGATCTCTAATAGTCATGGTCGTAGCGACTCCATCAGGAAACCGGAAGATAACTCCGGACGCAGGCGACTGAACACGCAGAAGCAGCAGCAGTAGGGGGATTGAACGAGGACAACTCCCGAGTTGCAGCTCACGTAACGGAATCCGACCACGCCCTCAAATTGGACGGCTAGAATCTTCGTCATAGATGTGACTGGTGGACTACCTGTATCAAAATTAATCAGCCCAGTGTTTTTTTCAGTCAGCGTAATGAAATTCCTCTTCCTATTCAGTGTTAAACCTTTGTCTGAGCGAGATAGTTAGTCTCGCGAAGGACCCTCGGACAAACACTGATTCCACTGACTGAAATCTTGAGGAACCTGACTCTGAACAGGAGACTTGTTGACATGACATGTCTGATTCCCACTTAAACTCATCATTAAAGACAGTCGCAGATAAAAGTATAAGTGTCGTAAAGCACTTTCTGTGCCTCCATCACTTGTATTTGCGACTATCTCTGATTCGAGTTAGAATCCAGAACTTCGGACCGGCAATCCTCTTGTTTCAGCAGTCGTATCTTCTTCGGATCCGGTTCCTGGAACTCACATCTTTGTTTCTCTCGGCATCTGCTCCAGTCATCATCCAACCCAATGCAAAGAGCAATTGCGACAATTGTAAGCTCGGCGGCGGTTGCATCAAACATGACCACCTATGGTGATCGCGGCAAATACCAATTTTAGTAGGTACCTAGATGCGCAGTCAGCGCACCCCAGAAATGCCGATTGCACCACCCCCAGCGTCCGACACCTCCGTCTGTTTCTGCCTCTGATGGAAGGGGACTGTAAATCTCGAGTGTCGGACGAATAGAAATCTAAATTTAGCAACTACTTGCCTTCTTCTCCAGCGAATCTTAATTTAGATTGGTAGGGGAGAAAAAATGATTTTGTTTCTGACTTAGCCTTCCATGTTCTGGACCGCAACCACAAAACACCCAGTCTCCTCCATTACTGGCAATTTCCTCTACATATTAGATCAGCTATTTTGACCATGTTGACCTGTTTACTGGAAATACCGCGACTTTTGCGTGTACGAAGGAGGTCAGATGCGCCAAGACGGGAAATTTTCCCAGCCTACATTCCTCTCTTTGCGCTTCTTCAGTCCAAAGAATGTTGTCCTACAATTCGAAGCGTGGGCATATCTGCGCAGCCCAAGGAAACATTGTCTGATTTGCGAAATGAACACAGGAATCGTCTCGGCTTTAAAAGCGAATGTCTTTGTCCGCGGGTCTGCTCTTTAGCCTTGTATACCACGATTGGTTTTCGGAATGGTACTGGGAAACACAGTCTCGGATCGCGGATCGTGCAGAATGACCAGCCACAGATGTACACTATTTTGTAAATATTCCAACTGCCGACTTCAATTAAGTATATTTTATTTCATCCATGGGGGAGTGGTTTAGTTTTTGTCGCTTCGTCTAGTCTCCACAAACATGTGCGTTCATATCGATCATTGAAGAGTTTGCAGGTCTCCGGGTGGATACCAATCAACACGCTTTCAAACTGTTGCATACATTTTTTTTCTGTCGTGTCTTTAATCAGTTATTTCAAGACGGCCGCAGTACATTGGCCTTGCAGCCATCCCACCTACTTGAACTTGGATGCAAGTGTTTCCACAGAGTCGCATATGCCCATAGGCTAATCGGACGCGCTAACGCTCGGCGAATGTAACACAACAGTTTTACCGCCATTCCTGACGATGTCCACCGTCTGCTCCACACTGCAGTGCGAACAGGCATGATGATCTGTGCGGCAGTTAGTTAATAGTGAGGGTAGACTGCGTAGTGTCCACCGCACTCCGTCAATCTCCCCTCTTGGGTCTGGTGTTTAGATTTAGTCAAGAATACCGGAGGTGAGACAGGTTCAGGTGGCTGGCCCGACCGGACCCGCATCTAGACGTACCACTACATCCCCTGTTCAACAAGAAAGATTTGACCAGGGTTTTAACTAACGCAGCAATAGGGGAAGCAGCGATCCCAGTGTCTGCGACGCAAGCCGGCAAAATGACCAACCCCCGGACCCCAAATGTTGACATTTTTTATGGGTTTGCTGTTCCCACAACCTCGTGAACTGTCAACCAAAACTTCGAAATGCCTTTTTGGTTCGAAAAGAATAATTAAGTATGGTTGTAAAACTAG
This sequence comes from Spirometra erinaceieuropaei, assembly GCA_902702965.1. Lineage (NCBI taxonomy): Eukaryota > Metazoa > Platyhelminthes > Cestoda > Diphyllobothriidea > Diphyllobothriidae > Spirometra > Spirometra erinaceieuropaei. The sequence continues at coordinate 1,526,017 of CACRXP010000039.1, read as the reverse complement.
TCATCATGCAGCATAATTCTATAATAAATCAGTTACCTGGGGATACCAGCTTTCAAATGAACTTCTTTCCGGGTGCATGCAAAAACTATAAACATGAACTTTTTTCAATGATTTTCGATGCGCTTGATAATTCAATTATATTTCATGGAATACACGCATAAAAATAGATAGATAAGGTGATACCGACAAAGACAAGGGAGACGAAATGGCCATTTCTGGCTTATTAGCCGTCATCAGCCAGTCATACCCAACCCCAAGTGTGGATCACTTGAGATTCGAACCCGGGATCTTTGGTCATGGAGTTTGACGCTCTACAATTGAGCCACGGGCCGTTGTCCTGTCGGTTGTGATCGGAAATATCAATTATGACAGATGGGTGCTCACCGATCAGGTTACAGAACATACTCGTTCTGATGTGACTTTGGAGCTCATACTTTAACCCTCGCAGGCAGTCGCACGGGCCCGTGGCTCAATGGTAGAGCGTCAAAATCCATGACCAAAGATCCCTGGTTCCAATCTCAAGTGATCCACACTTGGGGTTGGGTATGACTGGCTGATGACGACTAATAAGTCAGAAATGGCCATTCCGGTCTCCCTTGTCTTTGTCGGTATCACCTTATCTACCTATATCACTAGTCGCTGTGCGACTGCCTGCGAGGGTTTAAGTATGAGCCCCAAAGGCACAACAGAACGGGTATGTTCTGTAACCTGATCGGTGAGCGCCCGTCTGTCATAACGCATAAAATGTTCATTATTTTGCTTATTTAGTATACAAATACGTCCTGTTTCTAGTTTGTACTCGAAGGAAGGTTATATTTGGGGTTTCAAAAACTTTCAAATTCTGGGATTTTTTAGTAACGTGATGTAGCCGTTCATAAAACATCATGCCTCTGTGCTTAACAATGTGGCTTTTAAAATTTGCAATATTGCTCAAATCCACTTCTACGTTTTATGAACTCCATGTAGTGTCCCACTAATGCCGTATGGTTTACCGTAGGCGGAAAATATACGGCTTGTAGATTGGAAACCCTGAATGCAAGTGTAACGGCAGGTCAGATTCAAAATTAATCTGGAAATGAAAAAGTTTTTAAAAAAATAATTTTGCACTTTTTCGAGTATAAAACAGGAATACTACGTATGTTTATACCGAATGAGTAAAGGAATGAATATTTTTATGCATGTATTCTCTGAAATATAATTAAATTATTAAGCGCATCGAAAATCATGGATATACAGTGCGTGACCTATCTCATGAAATGTTGGCTGAAATTCTGAAATGCGTTTATGATTAGGAAGGATTACTTGGTCGCGGTTGTGATACTGATTATCTTAAGGCATACCGTTATAACATTTTGGACTTGGCAGGATGTCGGCTTTTAAATGCACTTCTTTTCAATCTCCTGTAGAAAGCGTGCTCGGTAAAAAATGACTACTTACGTAGCATGCATTTTTCCCATTGATTTTCGATGGTCTTGGAAATTCATATATGTTTTATAGAAACCACAAACAAAAATATGCTTTCTTTTAGTCAATCAATAGAGAATCACGTCTTCTTTATATTTTATACTTAAGGAAGCAGTATAATTAGGGTTTAAAAAAGGTTTTTTAATTGCCGAAAAATTTGGAGCCTGATCATTCGTTTTATTAGCGCTAAGTGAGTTCCCTCTACAAGGTGCATGCGTTCCGCGTAACAAAAATCCCATATTTTTCTGTGTCATTAAAGAGATATCATACATGGTCCATAAAATTTTGCAATGGATGCGGACCATGTTTTACATTTCATGAGGAGCAGTGGTAAACGGCCAGGTACGATGCTATGTGAATGCACATATCGCGGTCTTAAAAAGTCTCATAATTAGAAACTTTTTCAAAACCTAATTATACTCCTTCCTTAAGTATAAAATATAAAGAAGACGTGATTCTCTATTGATTGACTAAAAGAAAGCATATTTTTGTTTGTGATTTCTATAAAATATATTTGAATTTCCAAGACCATCGAAAATCAATGGGAAAAATGCATGCTACGTAAGTAGTCATTTTTTACCGAGCACGCTTCCTACAGGAGATTGAAAAGGAGTGCATTTAAAAGCCGACATCCTGCCAAGTCCAGAATGTTATAACAGTATGCCTTAAGATAATTAATATCACAACCGCGACCAAGTAATCCTTCCTAATCATAAACGCATTTCAGAATTTCAGCCAACATTTCATGAGATAGGTCACGCACTGTAAATGCATGTTAAATACGTCGTCCTTTTTACCGTGTATGGGTTTTGCATGCAGCCGGAAAGGAGTTCAGTCGAAACCTGGCATTCTGAGATAACTGCATTTTTATAGAATTATGTGGCATGATTATTAGTTTTACAACCGTACCTAATTATTCTTTTCAAAACAAAAACGCCTATAGAAATTTCGGTTGACAATTCATGAGTTAGCTCACCTACTGTATGCGGCTCCCGTGTTGGGTCAGTGCCTCTACCGGGTGGCCCGTTGCGCAGGCACGCATAAGGCGTAGAAGGGTATTCAAAGCAGGTGACCAGGCCTTTGCGAATGACTGGCAGACCCGCAACTAAAAGCAGTTATGGAAATCCGCTCCTCTCTCAACTCGGACCTTGACTGCTCCGCCGCCGCCGAAGTGGTTTTCGACGACACTGTTCGACTTCTTGGTGAGCTGATGTCGCCAACCCCGCGTGGTGCGGCCGAGGATCGTACCGAGCTTCTGCACTGTCTTCGGCGACTCATGCGGACAATATCCCCGGCTCTGTCCGGTCCGTACTCTCCGAATCTTACCTCGAAAAACACTTGGCGGCTTGCTCTCACGTCCAACTCGGATGTGATCCAGGCCATCGGCCCCTAGAACCACCCTACGATGGCCCCTTCCTTCATGAGATGGAGACCTTCTGCGTCCGACGCGAATCTCGTGAGGAGGTCGTGAATTTGGATCGTTTTAAAGCTGCTGTTTCGTACACCCCTCCGGACACGCCTTGTAGTCCCCTACCCCCGCTACACCTCCCGTCCCGTATAATCCATCTTCCCCAATGTCCACTGGCCCCAGCTTCAACTACCCTCTCCTCGTCCTCCAACACCGGGAGCGCAATGCATGTTCACTTTCCACCTGTGCCACAAGTACAGTAGATGTGCTAACTCATTAAATGTCAACCAAAATTTCGAAATGCGTTCTCGTTTCGAATAGATAAAGTAAGTAGTGTTGTAAAACTAATCATGATGCAGCCTAAATCTATAATGATCCAGTTACCTCAAGGTGTCGGCTTTCGAAAGAACTTATTTTCGGTTGCAGAAAAGATCCATACTCTGCAAAAAATGACTACTTACGTAGCATGCAGTCTTCTCATTGACTTTCGATGCCCTTTAAAATTCAATTATATTTCATGAAAGACATGCATAACAATATTCATTCTGTTATTTATTCGGTAGAACATCACGTCTTCTTCCAATTCAATACTCAAAAGAAGAGTATAATTCAGTTTTAAAAAAACTTTTCGAATTCCCGAATAATTTTGAACCCGACCTACTGTTACACTTGCATTCAGGTTTTCAAAACTACAGACTGTATATTTTCCGTGCACGGAAAACCATGCATTTCTCTACGGTGTTAAGAGGAGACCATATGAGGTTCATAAAATTAAGCAGTGGATTTGAGCAATATTGTTAACTTTACAAGCCACATTCGTAAATGCAGAAACATGACGCTTCATGAACGGCCATTTAACGGTATTAAAAAATCTCACAATTAGAAACTTTTTAAAACCGAATAATACTCTTCTCGTGAGTATGAAATTGGAAGAAGACGTGATTTTCTACCTGATAATTAAAAGAATGAATATTTTTATCATGTCTTTCATGAAATATAATTGAATTTTAAAGGGCATCGAAAGTCAATGAGAAAATTGCATGCTACTTAAGTAGTCATTTTTTGCAGGGTAGAGATCTTGCATGCAGCCGAGCATAAATTCTTTCGAAAGCCATCACCCTGAGGTAACTGGATCATTATAGATTTTTGCCGTATCATGACTAGTTCTACAACACTACTTTATTTATCTTTTCGAAACGAGAACGCATTTCGAAATTTTGGTTGACATTTCATGAGTTAGCACATCTACTGTATATATCACCCGTGTGGATGCCCAGCCCACTTTTCTGACCGACTGATTACTCATTTTTGACGTGAACACTTCATTCGTCGTCGCTACATGTCGACTTCGGTCTAGTCAGGGGGTACTGTGGTAGTCCGCGCCTCCTTGGCCTCCGCCGCTGTGTCATGCTGCCCTCCTGTCTGCCCCACGCTACCTGTCGATATGCTGCTGGAAACGCACAAGACATGTGACTAGTCTTGCGAGTGCCCGAAGTCAATCAACGTTGCTCCTTCTCTGAGACAGAACGAAAGTTGCACCCTGGGGGCTAGAAACTTTAATGGCGGATACGGGCTAAACAACTTGCCTGGCGATGCATCTTGCTCCTATACCATCTTGGCAGAGTTAATTCACTAGGTTGTCAGTGGTCTAATGTGCGTGCCTGCCAAAACGTAATGGAGTACATGGCAAAACAACATTTGCCAACGTGGATATACTTCGAGTCAGCCCTGATGAACCAACCCTTGTTTTTAACGTAGGTATTACACAAGCTGGTACAATGGAAGTTCATTGCACAGTAGTCTACTTTGCAGGAAACGTCGCCTCTCTGAATATGATGTGCGAACAAATAGGATATGTTAACCGAAAATCATCTCTAAATTTTGCGTATGCAGTAAATGCAAAGGCACGAACATTTCCTTTTCTCTGATATCACTGCTTCCTACATTTTATACAGAAACAACGTTGTTCGTCCGCCGACTGTGGATGCTGTAACAACGTGCATTACTGTTTAACCGGTGATAGAACAAGTATCGATTACCAGGCACGCTTCGAATGGAAAGTCGCTAGACGGCAAACGCACTTCAAAGTTGATTTAGCATATCCTCATCTGTAGCTTCTCCGCAGATCGTCCTGTGGATCAATTTGTCGCCTGTTATAAAACTAAAACTCGTTCGTGGGTAGGCTACTGAACTGCAGATCATGGCACGAGTATGTATGTAGGGCCTTCCGAAAGGGTGTTAGAATAGTACCTTCTAATAATAGGACATTCGTAAATAAAAAAGCACATTTCCGCTGACAAAATGGGTTAGCTTTTGGCGCATTTCCAGACAAAAATATTACAATTCTAAGCAGACGCTGGTACTTTTCAGACCTCACGAAGCCCTTTCCAATCCGCGGCGAAATTTAGAAAAGGTCACAAAGTTTCATAAAAGTACACAACGCGTTTGGGTACAGTGTTTCCAAAAAATGTGCACTGTGTTAAAGCCTCTGCAGAGAACACCAATTTAATATTCTTAGAAACCAAGATATTTTGCGGTTTAATTTTTTGTGTTTTATTCCTTTAATATATATTGGTGAACAGAACTGATGCAGCCGATTCCCGATACTATTAATAGGACGTGCGAGTTATTTTAAGCATTTTGTTTAATATTCTTCTTTCATTTTTGAGGCCGGACATGAACGCATCTCCCTCCTGTTCTAATTTCGGGACAAGAAGTCACCTCCTCCGTCAAAAGGGCGATGGTGCGTACTGGCTAGCGGACTTGTCGTGGGCCGTTTCGGGTCTAGATTTCCCACAATAACCGCAGTGGCAGGCACGTCGACCTGCCGTTCACGCTCGTCCCCTACCCCCCGTCTATCCCGCATTACGCTCGCACTGCCAGTCGGTGTAAACCGAATTCCAGTCACGGGCACGTGCATTCACTACACGACGGGGCGGCTCGAACTTCCGAACCGCGTGAAACGAGAAAAACAGCGGCGACAGGCCATGACACACTACAGGGCTGTTTTTCACGGGGCTGTCGTATTATCTAAGTGTGGACGGCAAGGATAGGTTGTGCAAGCCCACTAGATTAATGTACACTTTTAACTGCTATGTGTGTTTCTGTACAGGAAAGTACTTGAGTTGTCCTTTGCTGTCGATCACAAAAGCCCTGATTTGTTAACTTCATCAAAAAGACTTGCTTAACCTTCTTGTGCCATGTCGGTACACACCGTACCAGCGGGCTGTAAGAATCGTCGGCTGTCTTTCGTTTTACTTGGTATCGGTTGGAACTCAAGCGCTCGGCTCCCTCAAATTTCCAAATGGTTTCTCTTTCCGAACGCGTACGCCGTGATTTATTTACTTCTCCAAGAATAGTTGTGCGTAACCCCTTGCCTAACTAGTAATAAGATCGCGAAATGCAGCCGTGTTTATTTACAAAAATGTATTTACAAGTCGTCGTTAAATTGTCTTAAGGAAGGAGTCCTTCATGTACCTTGGTAGGAAAGCCGTTACATTGGATGTGCTTTCGGATTATGCAACAGGAGCATTTCCCACGTCTACTTTATGTCAACGCTGTCTTAGCCAAATCACAGGCAATGTTGAACCCAGTCTACGTAAACCGATATTACACGATGCGACATCGACCCTCCTTCCTGGAGCTACCGTTTCAGTCTGCTCCAACAGACTTTAACCAATCTGGATGCATTATTTGACATCTACTGTTGTTCTTTCTTATTGGTTTTTCGTTATATTGGCCCCTGACCTGCTTCAAGTATGCAAATGGTGGTTTATTCAAGTGCGTTGCATTGCCTGTAACGCGCTCGATTCCGCTGTCATGCATAAGCGTAGGGGAAAAATTTCAATGAAAATCTTTTTATTTTCTGTGTTTTACCGCATACATTTCGCTCCCCCGTGCGTGCTATATAACTCAGTTAAGAAGTCTGAAACCGAAGAAGTTATTCGGCTACTTTCAGTTGTTAGCAATGTTAGTGTCCAATTCTACACGTACAGTGCCGTTATCGTCAAAGGCAATTGACAGAGCTGATCGAGTTGAGGTCGTCTGAAAAGGTCACCGGATTAATCTGATGAAAGGAGCAGAAAAGATCTCGAAACGGTAGGGATAGGTTGTGCGATCCCGCTGGGTTTTTGATGCATAGCTAAATCATATATATGTTTTAGTACACGAATGCATTTGAGTTTCCTTTTGTTGGCAGAATAGTATTACCGACAAAGACAAGGGAGACTGGAATGGCCATTTCTGGCTTATTAGCCGTCGTCAGCCAGCCATACCCAAGCCCGGAGTGTGGAACACCCGAGCCTCGAACTCGCGACCTGTTGGTTTAGAAGTCAACGCCTCTACTCACCGGGCCACGAGCCCGTTGCCTTGTCGGCTTTCGATCGGGAATATACAATGTTAGGGGGCGCTCACCGATCGTTCATACGGAACTCACTCGTTCCGTTGTGCCTTATGGACTCTCTCTCGAGCCCAACCAGCAGCCGCGCAGCGGCGCATGATATATAGGCAGAATAGTATTACCGACAAAGACAAGGGAGATTGGAATGGCCATTTCTGGCTTATTAGCCGTCGTCAGCCAGCCATACCGAAGCCCGAAGTGTGGAACACCCGAGCCTCGAACTCGCGACCTGTTGGTTTAGAAGTCAACGCCTCTACTCACCGGGCCACGAGCCCCTAACATTTCCTTTTGTTGTGGACTACATACACCGCGACATTTTTAATTTTTCAAAAAGACTAGCTTAACCTTTTCTGCTAACTCCGTACTCACCATACAACGCCTGCTGCAAGGGACGTTGGCTGCGCTTGGATTCCTTGAAATTTCAGACGGTTTCAGTTGCCGAACGCGTACAGGAAGGAGTCTTTCATGTACCTTGCTCGGAAACTCGTTGCACCGGATGTGCTTTCGGATCATGCAACAGAACCATTTCCCACGCTTGCTTTAGGTCAAAGCTGTCTAAACCAAAACACAGACAATATTGAACATTGTCTACATGGCCCGATCGTACACGGTCTGACACTGGTCCTTCGTCCTGGAGCTACCGTTTCAGTCTTTTCTAACAGGCCTGCTGTTATTCTTTACCACTGGTTGTTCGTAATATTGTTTCCTGATCTACTTCAAACTTGCAAATTGCGAGTTATTCAAGTTCGTTCGACTTCGTGCAACGCACTCAATTTCGCTGCTAGACACAAGTTTAGAGGAGGACTTTCAGCGGAAATCTATTTGTTTTCTGGGTTTTACCGCATTCATTTCGCTCCCCCATGAGCGGCTATTTTCCACCCGTAAAACCCTTATTACTGCCATTCCCGTATTGTACGGGCTTGGATTAATGGTTGTGAGGTGGGGTTACACAAACTGTCGTTGCCGTGTGGATTATCGTCCAAACTGTGACGCTGTAGCGTCGCAACAAAGGGGAACCATGCTAGCTCCTGGAATGTAGCAGGCAGGCTCCATTAATTATGCTTCAGTCATTTACTGCACGTCACGCGTTCGACGGAGGTCTTTCGGATAACACCAGATACGACGTCCAGTCTTAGATTGGACGGGTCGCTTGAAAGTCACATAACAAGCATGAGATCGCTCCAAGCAAACAGGTCCATTACAAACAGCCATATGTAAATTCAAATTATCCTGACGCACTAAGAGCCCCGCTTAAGAATGATGTCAACTGATACAATGACTTAGTCCTCCTACAACCTGGGTGTCATACCACGACGGTCCCCTCTTAATCTGACCTCTGTGCTCAATCTTTTCAACGAAGACTCTGAGACACTCTCTCTCAAGACCGCTCCGTAGGGATTTAGGAAGCAATATGCATGTGGTCGCATACACCGTCTGTTTAATTTTACCGGTCGTGACATTCAATCTCACCTACAGTAGTCTTGACGTATTCTTGTGTAGGAGTAGTCAGGCAGACGCTGTGCCAATCTGCTTTGGCATAAAGAACTTCACGATGGGTCACTGCGATGTCCATGGGACGGTTGTGAACATAGTACGACAACCTATCACCAGCGTCATTTTTCTATAAGTTTACGAGAAATTTCTTTTCTGACCACTGATTTACGGAGCTCACAGATGATTGTTCACGCTCTATGAGTCTGGTTATTATCGGAGGGCTTTTGTAGATAATCCATTCAGCTAAAATGGGTCTGTGGCAAGTGGCGTCTTTGGACGTACTTGAGGCTTGACGAAACAATCGCCAAGAAGGTGATAGGTACACCAGTGTGTTTGCCAGCTTTAATAATAGTAGGCGAGGCGGCCCTGAAAGGCTTGGAATCGCTAATCCTACAAAGTTACAGACCGGTATTCTGAGCTCGGCATGTGGATGATATCTTCATTGGCATCGAATGGGACCAGGTGATGACATTTAAAGAACACTTCAACGCCGTCTTCCTGGACACACATTTCACGATGGAGAAGTACAGAAGGTGGGCTAACTCGTGAAATGTCAACCGAAATTCCGAAATGCGTTCTCGTTTCGAAAAGGTTTACTATATAGGATTGTAAAACTAGTCATCGTGCAGCATAATTCTATAATGATCCAGTTACCTAAGGGTTTTGACTTTCGAATGAACTTCATTCCGATTGCATGTAAGAACTATACTCTGTAAAAAATGACACGCAATTTTCTCATTGATTTTCGATGTCCTTGAAAATTCAATCATATTTCATGGAAAACATGCATAAAAATATTCATTCTTTTACATATTCGGTAGAAAATCACGTAGTCTTCCAATTTTATATTCAAAGGAAGGGTACAATTCGGCTTTAAGAAGTTTCTAATTGTGAGATTGTTTAATACCGTGAAATGGCCGTTCATAAAACGTCACGTCTCTGCATTTACCAATGTGGCTTCTAAGGTTATCCATATGGATCAAATCCACTACATAATTTTGTGAACCCTATATGGTCCTCCTTTATTACCGCAGAGAAATATGTGGTTTTCCGTACACGAAAAATATTCGGTTCGTAGTTTGGAAACCCTGGATGCAAGTGTAACATCAGGTCGAGTTCAAAATTATTCTGGAATTGAAAACGTTTTTGAACACCGAATTATGCCGTTCCCTCGAGCATAAAACTAGAAGAAGACGTAACTATCTAGAGAATGAACGAAAAAAATTAATATTTTTATGCACGGTTTCCATGAAATATAATTGAATTTTCAAGGACATCGAAAATCAATGGGAAAATTACATGTTAAGCAGTCAGTTAATTTTGCAGAGTATAGTTCTTGCATGCAGTCGGGAATGAGTTCACTTGGAAGCCGACACCCTGAGGTAACTGGATGTTGCCTGATTATTGGCTTTACAACCATACTTAATTAATCTTTTCGAAGCGAGAACGCATTTCAAAATTTCGGGTGGCATTTCATGAGTTAGCCACCTACTGTAAGTTCTTGCAATTTCTTTTTTGAGCCCTAATTCATGGAGCTCACGGATGATTGTTCACGCTCTGTGAGTCTGATCAATTGGTCTGGATGGTATTCAGGGCTTTTGCAGACAATTCATCCAGTTTAAATGGGTCTGTGGTAAGTTGCGTTTTAGGACGTACTTCACCTTTGACGGAAAAATCTCCCAGCAGGCGATAAATGCACCAATGTGTTCGCTAATTCTAGAACTTATGACTAAGACGGCCCTGGAAGGGTTGAGATCGCTAATCTTTCCAGAGTCACAAACTGCAATTCTGCGCTCGGTATGTAAATGGTGTCTTCGTCATCACCGAACGGAATAAGATGATGACATTTAAAGAACATTTCAGCTCCGTCTTCCTGGGCACACATTTCACGAAGGTGAAGTAAGAAAACAACCAGCTAGCCCTTCGTGTTTTCCTCGTCTGCCAAAAAAGATTGTGGACACCTAAAAACCAGACTGTTCAGGAAAGTGATAAATACAGCGCCAGTACTGAATTTCAATAGTAATCACTTAATCAGCGCCAAACGCAATTGAGTAAGGGCATTATGCCAGCGTGTTGAGACGAGCTGGGGTAAACCGAAAGACAGAGCTGTCATATCACAATACTTCCGAAGAGAGCTCAGAGAAAATGGTTACTCGCGCTACTTCGTCAACCGATGCATACGCACATGAGGCAAGAAGCCAAATCGCACCGACCTAAAAGTTTGGCAAGCGCTTCCGCACACCGAGAACGTTTCGGGGTCCTTAGCCGCCTCCTCGCACCAAGTTCAAATGGATTTCCACACAAACCATACGCAACAATAAGGTACCATTTAGTGAGACCAGAAACCCACTGTCGTAGTCAGAAATGTCTGCAGGCTTTTGTGGGCTCTGGTGGAGTTGCGTACGAAGCAACTACGCCAAAGCTGGAGGACAGCACCGGGCGTGAATTGTCCAAAGGGCGGCAACAGTGGGGAAAAATGACACCAGCTTCCAAATCGCGGTTTAGTCAATGGTACCCGGACACATATTCAAGTTCGACGACGCCAAAATTCGCGCGAGAGGTGACAATCACGTGAGCTTCAAGTTGCCCGAGACCCTAACCTGGCACCAAGTACTATGATCTGCATCCGCCATAGTCACCGCTGGGGCTAGGCCTGATAAAGTTAATTAACCATACGGGGAACGTGCAGGCAAACACTGTTTACAACGGCACTACTTGTGAACCGAATGACCGAGTAATTATCACATAAACATCCATTCGCAGATTATGAAATCGCGTAAACTACCGACTCGAATGTCGGCCACCAAGTAATTATCACATCAAGGTCAAGTATCTGCGATAAAAGGGGAAATCACCAAGTCTGTTAGATAAGCGGAAATTGCGTCCGTTAAGCACTGTAATCCCTTGAGCATGACTTGCCCGTATATGGCGCTAATTACCTGTGTGGCGGTCAAGGATGTGAGATCAACTTAAACCACGCTTAATAAGTTCGTTTCGTCTGATGTCAGAAGTCAGGGAGCTGTGAGGACTGGTTTATTCTGTACACAGGGCAGGTTGCCGTAAGTTGGCTGTTTGCTTACAACAGAGATAAGCATTCGTTCACGGAGAGCGTCAGTCCCGGTGTGTCGTTTACGCGGGAGTGAAAGTCTGTGTCAGTAGGCGGGGGTGACGGGTTGGATGCTGGTCATGAGATTGGACGGATTAGTGGGGAAGCATAATAACAGGGGCTCACGGGTATCAAGCCAGGTCGTCCGACGCGCATGAGGTGATAATAGTTTGTGGGGACAGCCGGGGATCACTGCAGCTGGAGAGGAGGGGGGCCCAGTTCTAATCGGCGGGGATGGTTGCGTGTCAGCGGCCTGGTAACGATTATCGCGGCCATTGACCGACAAAACGGAGCCGGAGAAAAGGGGGGCTAGAGCGACTGCTACACCTGAAACGCCAGGCGAATAAAGTTCTTTTTCCCAGCTATTGTGTCTATTTCTCTCCAACTAACTAGCCCACAGTCGGATAAATCGGACCTGGGATCTCATCTCACGACCCCGGACCCAGCGTTTCCATCAACATCGTTTTGCTAGACACACATGTATGACTTTTCGCGCAACTTTTGTCCACCCAGGTTAGAGTTCATCTTTTCTTTCTTCTACTGCAACGTTAACATCTAAAGTACAGGAGGCTGCATGTCCTCTTAAGGCTACGTCTGTCGGAGTTCGCCGGGACCTCGCTGTGTCTGTACACTCCACTTTTTTATCTGGTACGCCTGCAGCCCCTCCCCCTTGATTATGTTTTTTTGAATTTACACATTCAACTGCTTGGAGATGCCTTGCTGTTATCTGGTGCATATGCTCCACCCATCCTTTTAGCCTGCACGTCAGTATTTTGGTACGTAACTACGGGGCGATGATGTGACCGCCAATTATTTTATAGTGTGGCATATTTACCAACCACCAACTACATTATCCTCCCTCGCTCACCTGTCTACGATATCAATACAGCATTAATGCGCCCGGAGGTATGTTGGGGCACACAGACTGATAAGCATAAACAGTCCCTCGCTTAGCAGAATGTACTAGGCCTTTACGGGAGTCATTGATATGCATAATTAAGGTAGAATGGTAGAGCACTGATGCAGGCTGTTTACTGTTCTGAGTTTCCAAACTCGTGCGGGAGTCTATCTTCAGTGATAGTAGCAACAAGAGAAAAAGCGACGATTGTGGGCCGTACTGGCCAACCATCGATCGATGGCGTAAGACTGGAGGTTACTGCCCAGGACTCTACGCCAACGCTAGAAAGATAAATCGCTGGACTGAGTTCTCATCCGAAGCCTAGGTTTCAATCGACTCTCAGCCTGTTTTGTTTCCAGCATGAACAATTATCTTGGTGGCTGCGAAGTTGAACTCATGACCCATGTCGTAGGTGGAGGCGGCCACTTGCCATAATTCGACGCCTTGTCACACGGCTAGTTTATGTTCATGTATATGCGATCCTAACATACGTTCAGGCTGGCCTGTTTGGTTAAAGGGACGGTTTTGGCACGGGAATTCCATAAAGGCTGCATTAAGAAGGGGCCCGTGGACATGACTCTTAGTCCTACGTTTAATCCAAAATGTTTAATTTCGATGTTCCCGATAATCTGAGTCAACTGCGTGGCCTCAGACACAACAGATTTTGCGTCCTTCATCTGTTTTGTCTGAGAAAATGTCAAGGTCGACGTAAAGATTGCGCAGAGACAAAATATTCTGATAAAAACCAAAGCAATTAAAAATGACTGTGTTTACAAATGTTGACAAAGTTCTAATGCTGTGTTGTTGTCTCTCAAGTCTTGTGAAACGGCGAAAAACAATGTGCTTGCAAAAGTGAGATAAGTATATGTTTTCGATTGCCCAAACTGCACAATATTAGGACAGACCCTCAAAGACCCTTTAAAGTATTTATTATGGGAAGTGAAGGTATTATTTCTTCAAGGCTTTCGCGATGTGCACAATCACGTCGAGTTTGCATCCAAACAATTGATTCGCTAAAGCTTGTTGACATTTCTGGTAATTATTTTTAAATGTCACACCTACCTGAATGAATTGAGTAGCATTACTCAACGTTCGTATGTGTTCACTGCGTGGGCATCTTCGTTGGGGTGAAAGGCGTTGTAATTGTACTGTCCTTTACTAGTAACCTCCTAGTTTTTGTTCTTTTCTACCGATTAAACCGCGACTGGCAGCAAAAGTCGACCATCCGTGGCTCAAAATTCAAGAAATCAACGGAAACGACGTGAAGTAAAACCACGCCAGTGCCAGCGCTTAAGCACCAAGTAGGCCCGAAGGAATCAGTAGGCAATCTGCTGACAGTAGTGGCAATATCAGTAGTAGTAGTAGTAGTAGTAGTAGTAGTAGTAGTAGTAGTAGTAGTAGTAGTAGTAGTAGTAGTAGTAGTGCTAAGCAATCAGTGTGTTTGCAGCGAATGGTAGAAGCCCCTGGGAACTCCATTTTAGCGATGCATGTTTTCAGGGTAAGGAGTTAGGTTAAACATATTTTACAGGTAAATTTAGTAAGCGAAATTCATAAGACTGATAGTGAAAGAGAAGTGCTACATGGAGAATTCGCGAAATAAAAACAAATAACACGTTTATTGAAATTGCAAAGTATGTTGAAGAAGCGCCGTGGTGTGCACACGGAGGTGATATAATGAAAAAGAGAAAGCTCTTCGGACAATCGAGTTGTATACGTAAATTTTCAAGTTGATGACCCCAAACTGTCGTCATGCGAAATGAACAGAGGAGAAAGTGAAATCGGCAGGCAAGATCGATTGGCTCGAGAGGGCGACAACAACAAACAGACAGCTCATGCGTGAGAGAAGTGGACACCGAGTACTGTTAAGCTTTGGGACGGGGGGAGGGAAGGGAGAACAGTTAGGGCTCACTGTGTTGGAGGCGGAGAAAGAGCGGGGGAATTGCGGATCAGTGGGAATGCGGGCGGCTGGTCATTGATGGGGGATGAGGTCAGGGGACAATGCACCGATGTTGGAAGTGTTAGAGACTTCGGTTGTTATTCACCCTGTTGCGAGGGAGGAAGTGGCGAGAATGCATACTTCTAAATGGCAGAGTACGGATTAGTAGCTGTTAGGGGGTGGGAAAACCTCAGTGAGTGCGCGTGTAAACCCTCGTAGTGAGCGTCTAGATCGACGTGGCGGTTGATTCTGGTCGAGGAATTCTCGAGCCTGTCTGGTTTTAGCCATTGCGACTACTTCAGTACCGCCCCAACTGGAGCGGTGGTCATAATCAAGGGCGTGCGCAAACTCGAGATACAGATGGTCGCGTCGGCGTAGGGTTAACTTGTGTTCAATAATGCGAGTCCCATGACGTCGGCCTGTATGGCCAATATAAACACATGGGTAGTTGACGCATGGCCTACCGTATCTGCAACAGTGATAACTTGCTTAAGAAAGAACTAGCCTAATTACATCGGTTATTCCGGCCCAACGGATATCCGGCTAGTTTTGTAAAAAGATTGTCTCAGACGCCAGAGACAACCACCAAGACCTTATTCTAATGGAGATGGAGTGCCGCAGAAATTTTGTTCACTGTCGAACCTCCGACGTCATCTACTTAAACTACAGTTTATTATTGTTTGGTATTGCTGCCTGTATTTCAGTAACGTTTTTTTAACTTTATAATTATCTCGAGTCCACTGAATATGAATGTTGGCATTCAGTTCGTCTCTCTCAGAAACTGAAATCACATCAATAGTCTATAGCGCAATTATGCATAGACTGAATACTGTAAAACACATTTAGTAATGCTAACGTTTTTAACACTAGGAACAATTCGTTTATCCGACCGGTTTCGAAGAGATTCTGTAGCTGATTGATGTTTTCATTTCCAAAATTTTGATATTCGCTTCCTTGTAACAAACAGGGAGTCTAAACGTTCAACACGTACGTTTCCCTTAGATAAACTAAACTGAACTGAACCGAATTCAAAGCATTTCTGAAACACTCTCGGAACGATTAAAACACTTTGGCATTTCTGTCGTCCACAAGTCCGCATCTTCATTACCCGAAGCATTATGCCGAGTTAAGGACCCGATGCCCAAAGAAAAACTAGCTAATGTCATCTATCGAATCCCGTATTTACAATAAATCGGTGCCCACCCCTCTCACGCATCAGCTGTCTGTTTGTCTGTATGCCCTGTCGCGCCAACCAACCTGGTCTGCCGATTTCACTTTCTCCTCTGTTTATTTCGTCTGACGACGAATTGGCGTCATCAACTTGAAAATTCACGATCACAACTCGATTTTTCCGAAGAGCCTTCCCTTTTTCATTGCAAAGTATGTTTATCGGAACATAACGTTTTAGTAAACAAACCTAGCTATTAAAACCGAGGTAGTAGTATGAATTAATGGTACAGGAGACGCGCTCCCATAGCGTCTCCGAACTTGCTCGCCCCTTGTGCCTGGGGACCCCTACTCTTGAGCCCCGCCAGCAGTCCCACACCAGCGCATAATTGTATTACCGACAAAGGCAAGGGAGACTGAAGTAGCCATTTCTGACTTTTTAGACGACAGCAGTCGGCCATACCCAATCTCAATGAACATGACCTCCAGGGCTCGAACTCCAACCTCCGGGTTGGGTATGGCTGGCTGATGTCGCTCGACATGTTAGAAGTGGCCATTCCAGTCCCTCTTTTCTCTGCGGATAATGCTATTCTGGCAGTGGGCTTTTAGGCAGAATGATATTACCGACAAAGGCCAGGTAGACTGGAATGGCCATGCCTGGCTTATTAGCCGTCGTCAGCCAGTCATACCCAACCCCGAAGTGTAGAACACCCGAGGTTCGTACA
The DNA here is from genome assembly GCA_902702965.1 of Spirometra erinaceieuropaei. Classification (NCBI taxonomy): domain Eukaryota; kingdom Metazoa; phylum Platyhelminthes; class Cestoda; order Diphyllobothriidea; family Diphyllobothriidae; genus Spirometra; species Spirometra erinaceieuropaei. The sequence continues at coordinate 1,509,420 of CACRXP010000039.1, read as the reverse complement.
CGTGACCTGTTTTTTAGAAGTCCACGCCTCTAACCACTGAGCCACGAGCCCACTGCCCTGTCGGTTTTCGATCGGGAATATGCAATGGTAGGGGGCGCTCACCGATCGTTCTTACGGGACTCACTTGTTCCGTTGTGCCTTACGGGCTCTCTCTCTCTCGAGCCCAACCAGCAGCCGCACAGCGGCGCATGATATAGGCAGAATGGCAATACCGACAAAGACAAGGGAGACTGGAATGGTCATTTCTGGCTTATTAGCTGTCGCCAGCCAGTTGGTTATGAGTGGCTGACGACGGCTGATAAGTCAGAAATGGCCATTCCAGTCTCCCTTGTCTTTGTCAGTAATATCATTATGTCTATATCATGCGCCACTGTGCGGCTGCTGGTTGGGCTCGAGACAGAGCCCGTAAGGCACAACGGAACGAGCGAGTTCCGTAAGAACGATCGGTGAGCGCCCCCTACCATAGTGTGCTTTTATTTTCAACAGTGCCTTACTGGTAGTTTTGGGAGGTTTCTGGCTGACCTTTAACGAGTGGGTTTTCAAACAGGTCTTAAACACTCTCACAGTAGGGTAATTCATGACATACGTCGTAAAGAGGGACGTTGGTCAGTATGGCATAGTTCCCTTTTAAGCTAGCACTCGTGTCGTCTGAGGTTCTTCTTAGGTGCCCTCTCCAAAAGATTTTCCCAGTCCACGTCAAGGACTAGTCCTCGAAGCAGGTGAACCGTTACAACAAGGTCATCTCTGTTCTGTCTGAAGTGGATGGGGTAGCGGCGCTGCTTTTGAGTTCAGGAACAACCCTTGTATCACATCATTGTACATGTTTAAGAATATCTATGTCATTCCGAAGACACGGCCACCAAGTCCACACCTCGTATTTCAGGCGCGACCTCACAAATGTTCAAAATACTTTATCAAAGTTATCAGCATTCAGGTTTAGATATGATCAGTGTATCTCGTAGTTGACAATACCTGTACTGTGTTTTTATGTCTGATTCGTTTTTGACGAACGCTCCAATGTCGTTCTGCATATTTACTGTTTAAAATGGCTAATTTTCCATCAAATACTGATATAAAGGTCCGATTCTTCTTCGTCTTGAAGATATTATGTGCATCAGCATACACTTCTATGTATAGTCTATTTTAGGGTAATAGGCAGTGCCCTTGATGACCCTGTTGAAAACGGTACATACATTATAAATGCTAAATGCACATCTTACTAAACGTTTGTCAGTAACATATTTGTTTACGGAAACCGTTTTTATAGTGCGGGACTGCGAAGGTTGCGGCAGGTGGTCTTTTCAATGTACATATGAAATTTTAAGTGCAATTATATACAATCAGCATAAAGTGCAGTCATTTGCGTAGTTTCGAATGGAAAATTTAATTAAACGTCAGGGATGTGTTTCATGTGTGACACCATATCTAGCTCCAATCCCGCAGCTTTTCCATATTTTGTTCTAGTGCTGTACATGTCCCTGAAACGGGTCATACGATGGATGCGCTAGACCAACAAGGGGGTCACACTGGATCCTGGCAGGCGTTATCGGAATGCGCGCCACAACAAATGCCAGTAATCGGGGGTGGTCGCTGGTCCGTTTGTCGGTCCACGTCACGCTGATTGGGACCCCCGCCGCCCCCAATTGTTTGTTTTAGCCCAGGGGGGTGTGGGGGTACACCTAGGCGCGAGCCCGGCCGTGCCAGGCTTCTCCCCATTCTCGCCTTCGGTCTTCTTGCCTGCGTCTTGACACCGGGTCCAGTTGGGAGAGGAGGGGGTGCGGTAGATGCTGTGCAAGTCCACTACCGCTATAAACCAACTTACACATAAGTCACCGTGCATACTATCGTTCTACTGTTGATAGTTCGCTACTGGGAAGGCTGCTAACAAACCGAGTAACTCACTCCCCTCAGGACGGAGATTCAGGCCGAGACGACCCTTTAAGAGTGTGACCTCTACAAAATTTCAATTTATATGGGATCCGAGCGGCCCCTTTTCGTGAAAACCGCCCCCTATATGGATACCAGCTCGTGTGAGGAACGCGTAAACGGTGTGGTAGTGTTGTCAGGAATTGTGCCCGTATTCGCCTCTAGTCGCCCTAACTCTGTTCTGCCACCGGGATTTAAGGCGTGAAGGAAGAAGGAGGGTGGAAGGTCATAGGTCACTAAGGAAAAAACAAATTCGTATGCAAGTCACCATCCTGCGCTCATCACATTGCGGGGCACATGGTAGACAACTTAGGTCGCAACAATCGAACTGTGATTTGAGTATGTTTGTATCTCCCATTTGCGTTCCAGTCTGGTTTATTCACGTAGAATGATGTAACAGAAGGCGCGTTGCACGCGTAGATGGGGGCCTTCAACACCATGTCAGGCTCGGCGACCATTTCCATTACCGGCCGGCCAAGTCCTGGACGGGCTAGTGCGACAGGAGAGAGGGCATAACAAGGTTGATTAGGAGGTATTCCCATTGAAAATCAGTTTACTCCGCACGATGAAAGTGTATGCGTTTTCTAATCTATCCTGGAGAACCAGAAGTGGCGGCTTTGTAAAATGTCAGCTAGCAGGGGACCTCGGTCCCCATCTGGAACAAGAACCAAGCCACGTTGACCTAATCATATGGCCTCTTCATATATATGCCGGATTCAAGTCCCGTGTGACACGAGTTAAGCGACAAATCCATATCCTGTCAGTTACGGACCCCAGCCTCCAGTCCGATCAGGCACCTCTGACAGGCCCTTTTCGTTTGGGACAGCAAAGAGGAAGAAGAGAGAGGGAGTTCAATCCAGTGTTTAAAATCCATATTAGGAACAATCAAACGCGCTTTAGAACCACCATGACGCCTTAAAGGCCCTGGCTTAGAACGTTGATGGGGTACCTCAGTCATCTCTCGAATGGCTCCTTTTGAATGTGCCCTCTAGAGCCTGGCACGCGTGGAAGTGGGACCAGTTCATGTCTGCTGTCCGACAGGGACTCGTCAACCCTGCCTGCCATCGTGCCCACGCGCACCTCCGGTCAGTACAGTAAGTGGGCTAACTCATGAAATCTCAGCAGAAATTCCGAAATTCGTTTCAGTTTCGAAAAGATCAATTAAGTAGGATTGTAAGGCTAATCATACTGAGGCCATACTGAGGCAAATTCAGCTGCGCTGGAGCGGCCACCTGGTGCGCATGGACGACGAGCGACTACCCAAACGACTCTTCTACGGAGACGTCGCGACGGGTTCTCGCCGTCAAGGAGGCCAGATTCGCCGTTACAAGGATACCCTGAAGTCCTACCTGAAATGCCTGCAAATCAACCCCACCAACTGGGAGGAGCTCGCACTCGGTCGACGACCTGGAGGAGGACAGTGAAGACAGGCGCTGCGATCTACGAAGCCAACCGCATCGCTGCCGCCAAAGCGAAACGTGAAGCCCGCAAATCACAACTTCGCCCAGTAAGCAACGCCGCCAAACAACCGCTTCCAACATGTGCTCGATGTCAACGGACATTCCGGGCTCGAATCGGACTTGTTGGACATCTTCGGATTAACTGTGCCTCTCGAACGGGACCAACCATCGTCCCCCCGCCTGCCTCTTCCTCCTCCTCTCCACCGCCAACTAACCCTGACAATTCTTCTGACCCACCCCTTCCATCATCCTCCTCCTCCTCCACCTCGCCCACTGCTCCAACGGCGGCCGCTCAGGCGACTGTCCCGCGCACAGCAACCGACACTACCACCACCTCCCCCGACTCCAGGGATGAGGATCAGGACTACACCTGGCCTCACTGCGACCGTACCTTCGCCTCACACAACGGCCTGGTCGGTCACTTGCGAATCCACCGCACAAAGACTGGCGAACCAGTGCGTTAAGCACCAACCTACACCCACCGCACTCGCCTCCACTGCCCACACTGCCCTCGCACCTTCAGGCATCGCATGGGCCTTTTCGGCCACATGCGCATTCACGAGAGCGGCCTTCACCGCACTGCCGACACACCCACCACATCCATCGTGCACAACCCCACCCTCGTTCCATCCGTCCGCGTCACCACAACCACCACCGCCTCCTCTGTAGCTGACACTGACACCGCCGACTTCTCATGCCCACACTGTCCACACACATTCACCTCACGCATCGGCCTGGTCGGTCACTTGCGAATCCATCGCACAGAGACTGGCGAACCGGTGCCTGGAGCACCCACCTATGCCCACCAAGCTCGTCTCAACTGCCTACACTGTCCTCGCACTTTCAGGCATCGCATGGGCCTATTCGGCCACATGCGCATCCACGACGACCTGCGGTAGACAACCGCCGGCCACACCACACATCCACTCACTCCCTACCTCCTCCACCACCACCATCACCCCACCAGAAATCAACACACACACACCTCATGCACCAACTGCCACCTCCCACGCAAGTGGGAAGTCCGCATCTCGACTCGGTCCCCATGCGGCTTCGGCTGCACGGGTGACTTGAGTCCGAGACTATCTCGAAACTTCAAGCGTCGTGGATAGGAAGGTTGCTGATTGACGCCCGCTCTCGGTTCACGCAGTTCGTCGCTTTGTGTGTGTGTTGTGTGGAGTGGCGGACTGGTGGGCTGGGAACGCGCTGAAACAGCACCTTCCCCGGCACTCTCACGCAAGTGAGAGACACGCCGTTCAACCCCCGTTGTGTGAAATCCTGGTGTTGTGTGTATGGGGGGCCAGGTCGTGCCGTGGCGCGCGCAGTCATGGTCAGTCGACCATGACAGCCACCGCGCCCATTCCCCACTCCAGTCTGCTGACCGGCTCGGACAGCGGCTGGGGTGTGGGATTGGGAAGGGAGAATGAGGTCGACGACTCAGCGCACTTTCTCCTCACTATAAACAATCTGACGCGCTAAAAGCCGTGGCTTGGAAGGTTGCCAACTGACGGGGTAACTTGGACCTCCTCCTTGACCGGAGGCGGTCTGAGAGTCAGGCTGCAATGGCTCCTTTTTAATGTGGCCTTTATGGCACTCGCATCACAGTGTGGGATCCGAGCCAGGCGTTGGCGGCACGCCCAGGTGCGGCTTCGGTCGTGCCAGCCTCCAAATCTCTCTTGTGTTGGTTGAAATCCTGGTTATTTGTTGTGTAGACCAGGGAATGTGGTGGAACGCCAAGGTGAGGATCCGTCCGAGCCATCCACCTGCGCCCTCTCTCGTCTCCGGTCTTCTTGACTCTGTCTTGACACCGGGCTCGGGCGAGGGAGGAGGAGAGAGTGTAGGTAGATGCTACGCAAGTCTACCGGCACTATAAACCCCTGCGTAAGTCACCGTCCCTGCTTCCATTGCTGCTGCAACTGTGGGGCACACGGTGGACATCATCGAAACCGATGATCGAACTGTCAAGGCTAATCATTGTGCAGCGTAATTATACAACAATTCAGTTACCTTAGGACGCCGGCTTTCGAACAAGCCCCTTTTTAGCTGCATCCAAAAACCGTACTCAGTAAAAAATGACTACTTAAGTAGCGTGCATTTTTTTCATTGATTTTCGATGCCCATAAAGATTCAGTTATATTTCATGGCAAACATGCATACAAATAATCATTTTTCTGCTCATTCAGTAGAAAATGACGTCTCTTTTTAACGTTCTTCTTGAAGGAAGTGCATAATTCGGTTTTCAAAATCTTTTCCAATTTCCGAATAATTTTGAACCCAACCTGCCGATACACCTGCATTCAGGGTTCCCAAACTACAAGCCGTATAATTTACGCGTACGGAAAACCATACATTTCTCTATGGTAACAAAGGGAGACCCGATAGGGTTTATAAAATTAAACAGTGGATTTGAGCCACATTGGTAAATGCAGAGACATGCCGTTTTATGAAGGGCCATTTTACGGTATTAAAAACAATTAGAAACTTTTTAAAACCGAATTATACCCTCCCTTCGAGTGTAAAATTTAAACAGAACGTAATTTTCTACCGAATGAGCAAAAGGATGAACACTTTTCTGCGTGTTTTCCATGAAATACAATTGAATCTTTAAGGGCATCGAAACTCAATGAAAAAATGCATGCTACTTAAGCAGTCATTTTTTACGGAGTATGGTTTTTGGATGCGGCCGAAAAGAAGTTTGTTCGAAAGCCGGCGTCCTGTGGTAATTGAATTTTTATGGAATTATGCTGCAAGATGATTGGTCTTGCAACCTTACTTAATTAATCTTTTCGGAACGGAAACGCATTTCGGAATTTCTGCTGAGATTTCATGATTTGGCCCACCAACTGTACAAGCCTGTTTAACTACAAACAGCCCCAAAAATAAGTCACCACTACCACATCCTCATAAGCCAGTGATGGACTTCGTCGCAGGCGAACTTCCAAAAACAACAGTTGTTGAATCTCGATGACGTGTGGGTGTAGAGCAGAAAAAGTACAGCCAGAGCGTGATATCACGGACGCATTCTACAAGACCTGGGTCAGATATGCGATCAAGAGAAGGTTTAGGCTCTCTTAAGAAGTATTTAGAGATCCTGTGTGCCAGTATTCATGCATATATTGGCCTAGAGATAAGTAGGTTTTCCGTCAGACATCTCAGTATCGTTGTAAGGTCACTGATATCCACTGCCACTTTAATTTAGTACTCCGATCTTCATTGATTCTTTTTATTGTCAGCCGTCATCAGTGGTTAAAAAAATTCCAGCGTGAACCGTGCTCTAGAGTTGCATTGCAGGTCACGGGGTGAAAATGTACTTGCGAAGTATACGCACGGTGTGCACGCCTACGTGCCTCCGTCGTGAGCACACGTCAGCAAGAAACACCCACTGATACAGGCTTCGATTTGTCTGTCTGTCGAGGCAGCGCGCATTTCTGAAAACCATGGCATTGCTGAAAAACAGATTTGGGGAATGTGTAAAACGGCTCAGCAAGTTCGCACATAGAGCCTGCATGTGACCACAGGTCGGAGTTATTAATAGTAACTTTCCCCGAAATTGATGCTGAAGTTTATCCCCAGAGTGAAGGATTACAGCTGTCCAAATTCAGGGCTGATGAGGCTTTTACAGGAATCATAAGAGTCCGGTGAATAAAATCCCTGTTGCATAGATTGCAGCTTCTTCTTGCGAATTGCTGTAGGTCAGAGCTCACTTCTAAAAGTGTAAAACGCAATCGAAAAGTTTATTCTCTTTATAAGTTGCATGGTATCCTGAGACCATCTGTCATGAATGAAGGCGAAATTTCGAGTTCCAGGTGTATGCATAAGTGAAGAAGAAGGGTCGAGCACCGGAACAAACATTCTTCACTCGTGCGGGAGAGACCTATGAACAAATCGAGGGAATCCCAATGGGCTCACTGGTCTCCGGTTTAGTGGCAGAACTGGTCCTACAGGAGTTAGAAAAGATTGCCTTCATCCATCATAAGCCGGTATTTTGGCGCCGTTACGTAGAAGACACGTTCGTCATCGTAAAGAAGGACATGCTGCAACGTTTCCACAGCCTGCTCAACACAGTCCTCCCTGATATAAAATTTACGAGGGAAGAAGAACAGGAACAGCAGTTGCCTTTCCTGGATGTGCTTGTCAGACGAAACCTTAACGGTGAACTTGAAACGACGGTTTATAGGGAGGCAACGAACACCACACAGTTTCTCAGTTTTCACAGCAACCATCCGGTGGCTCACAAATGAAGCTGTGTGAAGACGCTCTTCAAACGAATCCGAACTCATTGCGGTAAATCAGAAAAACGAGCACGTGAGACTGGTTATCTCCGCAACCAGTTTTTGCGAAACGGCTATCCGAAGGCATTCATAAGTCACTGCCTACGAGGTCGCCCCCAGAGGACATAAACATCGACACCAACAACGATATGGAATTCACTGCCATACATCAAGGGCGTTTCAGAAGCAACCGAGTGCACTGCTGCGGAGCTAGGCGTTGGAATTGTACACCGTCACAAAGCCACCATGCGCAGTAGAGTTATGAAAATTAAAGACCGGTTAAAGCTTGGGGAGAAATCTGGAGTGGTGCATCGCATCTTGTGTAAAAACTGTCCTTATAACTACACAGGGCAGACTGGGCGCACGCTCGGATCGCGCATGCACGAACACAAGCTGGCTGTCCGACGTGACAAGGCATTATCACAAGTGACCGCCCACGCCTATGAAATGAGTCATGGGTTTAACTTTACAGACATCAAAGCAGTCGCTCACACCGGAAATAAAACAGGCCGTGAATTGAGTGAAGCCTGGGCCTCGGATGAGAACTCAGTCAATAGATTTATCGATCTGGCGCCGGCGCACAGAGCCCTGCACAGTCACCTACAGTCTTGCGCCATCGGTCGATGATTGGCCTACACGCCCTATAACTGTCGCTTGTTCTGTTGTTGTTACTACCTCTGACGATGGACTCCTGCATGAGTCTGAATGCTCAGGGCAATCAATGAAGTGTTACGGTGCTCGACCCTTCTCCTTCACTATCTGTCATCATTGCGTGCTTTCAGCGCTACCATAAACATCTGCTGGCCGCGTATCCAAACAACGGACAGTCAGGCAGGCTACATTCTAGTTGGCTTAAGGTTCCGCAACTGGATACACTATATCACATCAATACGTGGTGGCGTGGAGCTCCTAGGTCTGGCCATGTTCTCGTTCGCACACGTTCATCCCTCTTCTACATCCCGGATGTCACATGTACGTCGTCTTAAAACGATGTCATAAAACTTCCATAAACCAGCACCACCGGGGAGCTGAGCAGATAAGTCTGGTCCTGCTTTACGAGCCGAGTCGACGGAGAAGGCAATGACTAATGGTCATCATAGAAGTCATTCGTCCTTGAAACCCCCCAACAACGTCACAGTGACTGGATCAGCGGAAGAATCCTGCAGTTGTCTGCCAGGTGCTTCCTCCAGCCAGCTCCGCAAAATGACGACCAAGAAGGCAAGGAATGACCAGCAGAACTACAGTGCTGAAACAGCGACCTCCATGGAACAGGCCTTAAGCGTCGGTGACACTCGATACCCCTACCAAACTATCCGTGAATTTAGTAATAAACCCTTGATACTTAGTGACTCTGTTGGCGATACTAATGGCGGTTTTATGGCTGAAAACTCGGCCGGTCGCTGGAGTGAGTATTTCGAGCATCGCCTCAACTTTAATGAGCAACCTATTACACCTCCGCTCTCCTCTTCAGCGCAGTTCCATCCCTCTCCAGTCCTTACAGAGTCGTGCGAACCACCCCCCCCCCTGAGGAAGTTGCCGACGCAGTAGAGGTTGCACAATTACAAGGTGTCGAGGTGGATATTCTTGCCGAAATCTACTAGTTTTGCGTTGACACACTGGCGCCTTGGCTCCATGAGGTGATTGAGCAAGTGCGGTGACAGGAAGTCATTCCTAATGACTGGGGCTCAGGCGTCCTTGTGCCCGTGTTCAAGAAGAGATAAAACCAAGTGCGAAGACTACCGCGGCATAAGTCTTGTCGACGCTGCTGCAAAGGACTTCAATGTTGTGTGTGACTCGAAGACGAGACCCCCATTAAGCCGGGTCTCTAGCTGGGTGCGAATCCTCGAAGTAGATATTCTCAACGCGACAAATTCCAGAATCCGACAACTGACAGTCTCTTGCATTGTTAACTTTGCCGCTGCGTTCGATTCCGTCTACTAGTAGTCCCTGTGGTGAATAGTGGAAGTAAGTATGCCGGTCAAAATAATCCCCGCGATCAAGGCCTACTCCCAACCGCTCGATATCCGAATGTTGAGTCAGTAACAATCCGCCCGCAAATAATGCAGTCAAAAGAACCTTATCTGGAAACAGGAGACATCGGCTGTTGTCCACCGACTTCAGTGTAGCCGTGGAATCTGCAACTACGTTAGGCAAACCAAACACGAATTGGTTATGCGAAGGTTGGACACAGTCGGAAGTAGCAACCCATGTTGCGCAAATGGGACACATCTTCAAATTCGACGCCGTTGAGATCGTAGGCCGAGGGAACTAACATACGACGAGGCAGATGCAAGAAGCTTGAATGTCCCTCAATTGCTATGTGAACCGCCACATAAATCCCTCCCACCCCACCCTCTATCTAGGTTTTACGAGCCTTCTTGACGGGACAGTCGCGGCAATCCGGGCCGTCAATTATCTCCGCGGTCGACGAAGGCGGAGTGTGCCATATGATGGGAGCTGTGCGCATGACTTTCTAGTCTCTGATGATGGGTAGGCGATATAAATACTCGGAACGTCAGACCTTCAATAGACCTCTCCTGGTAAACACCTTTTCTTCCTTTAATAGTGAAGTCGGCTAGAAATGATCGTAAAAACTATTCAGTTGAAATGGCGACTTGCAAGGAGCAGACCTGAAAGGTGTGTGACACTGAAAAACGACCAAATCATCCGCCAAGTCAGTTGAACGCCCTACGAACAGAGAACCTCTATTCCCGATGTGGCCCATAGTCTTAATGTTGACATCTCAGCCATAGTCAAGCGCCGACGTAGGAACTTCCAGAACGTCATCCCCAGTGATTGATTCATTACTCCTCTATGTTCCTCTCAAGCCTGCGCAGCTCCATGGGACCTCCATTCGCAGGAAGGAGTCATTGATGCAATACAGAGGTTGTGTTGTCGCATTCAATCCCGTCCATTGCGATATCGTGCCCCGACTCCGTTCTACCAACACTGGGATCTCAGTCTCAGATATTCTCTTTTATTGTCTGAAATACGATCATACATGCAACAAGGTTGCATTATGCCCTTCCTCATATTTAGCTAGGACACTGGCCAAATTTTCAGATGGGCTGTAGCCAGTTTTAACTGTGTAAAATTTGTATCCAGACCGGGTGAATGACCCCGCCCCTTTGGCGCCAGGGTATAATGACTCACAAAACGTAGAAACTCGGATCGATGGGCTGGCTAAATCAGTCTATAGCTCAATGCTGGGAAGTGCCTTATAGCAGCGTTTTTGACAAGATAATCCTCGTGGTTACTAGTTGGTAGCCTAAAGTCGTGAACACTTTCAAATACATCGAGGTGATGTAGCTTCTAAATTGACAAAGTACGGGTCATACTTTCTCCCAGATTGATGACTGTTCGCCGGGTTAACGAGGCCCTTAAAAGATTCTTACGAACACTAAACCTCGGTCAGCGTGCAGGTCACTGAAAGGCAAGCTAGAACCAAGCAACCACCAAGGCCTGAGAATGATATCTCGATCAAAGCACACCGACGTCCCGAATGAGCTCAGTCTTTCTGTCCTTGATCCGACGGGTTTCTCGTTAGCCTAACTACTGGCTGCCTGGTGCGCTCATAGGTGGTGGATAGCGGAAGGTCTTCAGCGAATGTTATCAGTGAAATAAGTAAGCTCTCAAACCTGGCAAATAATTAGTAGCGGACTAGCAACGACAATGCTAGTAGGACACGGAGGGCTGAAGTCTGGCGCGTCGACATTTATAAAATGCCACAAAGCCCGATAACGGCACTGTGACGCGGCGACCGTGAACCACCATTAATTAAGTTTGCTTGCCAGCGCTGTCTTGTGGCTAGAATCCTGAGGCAATCGTAGGCGACAAGCTGAAGGAAATCTATTACGGTAAACAGGCAAACGCAGCGCCTGCACATCTGACGCCGTTTGCGCACCGCTAGATCAACCAACAACTAGGAACCCCCGGCAAAATAATGTCCTATTTGAGGTCCCTCACATTCCAGTAGTAAGCGTAATTTCGATTACGACTAAGGAAGAGCAAGACTGGCTGAGCACCGGATTAATTTGTTTGCTTATCTGAGCTTTCGGGCTCGTCTAGGAGTCGATCGTCAGAGACAGAAGTAGCAATAGAACAGGCGACACTTAGAGCGCGCTTGTCAACCAACGATCACCGACCCAGGCGTGGTGGTGGTGGGTGCGCAGGGCTCTGTGTGTGCCGGAAAATCTACAGATACACCAACCGGGTACTCATCCGTGGTACAGGCTTCAATCAATTCTCAACTTGTCTTGTTTCCGGCGTGGGTGAGTGGGTGGTTCTAAGGCTAACCTCTTGGTCCGGTGATAACTCGTCAAATCCTACGAGAACTTGTCAACCCGTCGCGATTACGTTCATGTATGCGCAATCTGAGCATACGCAGTCAACCTACGCACCTGCGTCAATAGTCGGTGATTGGTAAACACGCTTATAACTGTCGCCTGTTCTGTTGTTACTTCTATCTCTGACAATAAACTTTTGCACGAGTCCGAGAGTTTAGAAAAATAAATCATTCCGGTGGTTGACCATTCTGGAATTCGAACATTCGCCTCCAATATGGATTACGTTGACTAGGGGGCGTCCCACCATCCTAGGCGTCATTGTTAACCATGCTATCACAACACACGACAGTGGGCGCTACAGCGAGGAACAAGCCTGGGTCT
>CACRXP010000039.1:1457849-1490974 GCA_902702965.1 Spirometra erinaceieuropaei | reverse complement strand
CAATGCGAGTGTTCTCCCATGCGAATTTATGCCCAGTGTCTAGTGTGTGCATGGCCACCTGGGATAAATGGTCGCGTCTCTTCACCGCTAACTGATGCTCATGTAAACGGGTTGAGACAGATTTCCCAGTTTGGCCACAATATTAACTCCATATTTCCAGGAATTACATTTACTTTGGAAACAGAGGTCGATGGATAACTCCCATTCCTGGATGTCCTTGTACGTCGAAAAACCGATGGATCACTCCAGACATCAGTTTATCGCAAAGAGGCGTATTCAGAGGTCATCCTACACTTTGAGAGTAACCACCCTGTCTCTCACAAACGGAGTACAGTCTACAGCCTTCTGAATCGAGCCAAAACCCACTGCTCTGACGAAACAAGTTATCGAGCAGAAATGAAATACCTCTACAAACTGTTCTCCCAAAATGGGTACCCGCATGACTTTATACGTCAATGCATGAGGTACCAGCAACTCAAGGGAAAAGGTATTTCCAATGCTACGGCCACTCAGGCACCAAAACAAACCACATGGCGAACTCTCCCATACGTCAAAAATGTATCTGAACTTGTCGAAAGACAATTGAAAAAGTACCAGATACACGTAGCACACCAGCCGGCAACTACCTTACGCACACAGCTCGTGCACCCTAAGGACAGGGTCGGCTACCTTGAAAGAAAAGGTGTCGTCTACAAAATCCCGTGTTCTAGTTGTGATGCCGTTTATTGTGGCCAAACTGGGAAATCTGTCTCAACCCGTTTACATGAGCATCAGTTAGCGGTGAAGAGACGCGACCATTTATCCCAGGTGGCCATGCACACACTAGACACTGGGCATAAATTCGCATGGGAGAACACTCGCATTGTTGGCGCCTGCCAATCAAGAAAAGGCCGCGAATTCCTGGAAGCAATGCACTCAGATGAGGCATGCATCAACCGGCATATCGATTTAGATGCCGCATACAAAATCGTTAAGGACAGATTCAACCTGAGTCAGCCAATCCCGAGATGACAATCTTAACCAATCATTGACTCCTTTTGCTAGACTCAGGCTAAAAGTTAATTGTTTTTGCACGCCCATTGTCTGAAGACGAGCTGGGGAACCAGTCTCGAAAATTCACAATAAAATTTTGCTGTTTCCCAAAGAACTTCATCTTTCTAATTATATTTCTTGGGATGCCTGTTTTTCAATTTATACATATATATTTATACGGTTTCCTTTACGCTGGCCTGACCACAATCCATGCCTCATTCTGACCAACAACACCACTGGCCTTGCATAGATACGTGTCCATGTAAGACGTGTTGCCAATTACATACGACTGTTTAGGCGAATCGACACTGTCCTTGCATGGAATAATTGGGAAGCATGTAGGAGCTGATGGTTGGGTGTTACACTCGGGAGTTTATCACACGCGGTATAATCTTCCCGAAGTCATTGTCGTCTTTTTCAAAATACTACATCAACTAAGTGCCGTAAAACTATCTGCTTATTGTGCAAACCGGTTATTTTAACCACAGAAAACTATGATTACACTTAACTCACGTGTATTTTGATTTCGCCTATGTCCATATTAGAGCATTTTGTGCATAATTCTTTCCATACAATGTGATAAGGAAGCGTAAGTTGACTTGGCTATTTTTTTAATGGTCACCTCCATAAAATTACATTCGTCATGGCCAATCGCCTGGCTGTTATACGCATGTGCGATCGTTAAATCGCCGACCTTGTTCATTCCGCCCGATCGCACGAGTAAACGCCTGGACAAACTAAATGATCTAAAGTGGGTTTTAAGGGATGCGACGATTGGACAGAAAGTACTGCTTCACGCGATGCAGTAAATAGTTAACCGTCTTTTCCCCTATCAAAGCACGAAAACGCAGGTGACCTTATTAACTCCCCCTCGCATGAAATGTCAAACATCCCTGACATTCACGAGATATGATTTTGTCGTTGCCAATGTTGGAAAGACTCAGGTGAATGTTTTGAACCATTTATAATTTTTAGTAATTAGGGAATTTTCAATACAACCGACCACCCTTTAAACTGAAAGGAATCATGACCCAAAACCAAAAAAGGATGTAGTGAGGTGTCTAAATTAGATTAACTGAGAAGGTAAGAGTTCATTCGATGCGATGGTCTCAATGTACTCTAAAAAATTAAAACATGAATTTGGCATATGAATATTATTGTCTATCTTTAAGCTAGACGCAAATCTGTATGTGTCATTTACATAAGCTTTAATTTTTGCCCTAATTATTAAAATATTAGCAGACAGAAAACGTCTTCCGACAAGGTATGCCAGCGAGAGACTGCTGGTTGTCATACATATAACATAAAAGTGTGAAAATTGGCCAATGCCGTGATCCTAGGGGAATGAGCGAAAGGTGCTCATAAGTGGAAAATGTAATCACACATTCACCTGTTTGCCGCGGAATGTTGAGCTAGGGAGCTGAAACATGTGTTAGCCGGATTAGTCACTCTTTATATATGAATAACAAGCTAAGAAATATTAGGGCTATGCTTTAAATTCTGGGAAATCTCCTTAAAAATTTATGAATACTTAGAGTCATACGGACAGGGATCATATTATACAAACCTGCTCGTGTCACCCATATATGAGGAGCGACATTTGCAGGGAGCGAGTGCAATTCGTGTATAACAGACGCAATAAATGCATTGAATATAAAACAACTCAAGTACCCTCAACACCCTCCGCAATTTCGCCCGTTTCTTGAACTGAAAGATAAAGGTGACAGCATAGGCCTACTACATAGAGCAAAATTGGGCAGGATAATTCAGTCATTGATTGTTTACTTTGGTGCGCAGAATTTGACAGATGTTTTGTTAAGTAGTAATAGGGTGCCCTCAGCCATCCCACAAATAGCGATAAACTGACAAAGCGCACAAACGTCCTCTAGTTAAGACCTGCCTTATTGGCTGCAGGCATTATCGGAAGTGACTAACCCGACTGCGACGACTGAGTCTCTAATTACTCTAAATTTTCGAGAGCTCGGTTGCCTCTCAAAGCTTCCGAGTCTGCAACAATCACATGCGCTTGATTAAGTACATTTAAGGCAGTTGTGTAAAGAAAGAATAATTTTGTCGAACCCTGTGGACTCTCCACGCGGAATCTGAATTCATTGACGTCTAAAAAGTTGAGTACAGGTAAAGTTACTTCACTGAGTTCAGTATTGCTTTTTATTCAGGGAGTATTCATTTAAAAAGTCTAATGTTTTCAATGAAGACCCGATAGCCTTTCTTACCGTCCTGCGGCGTGAGTCGAAACGGCTCGGCCTCCGTAGCTGTAAAAATATACAGTAAATACCGTTAATGTCTATAGCTAATTCGCAGCACTTCCTGAAATCCTGATACCCTTATTTAGGACATTTAGATTTGACCGAAAATATACAAGGGCCTTTGCAAGTAAACCTTTGCTATAACAATCTGTCGAGCACAGTGATACTTGTATATTGCAGAAATTGACAAAAAGTGTGCCCATTTCATATGCCATTCTTCTCCATACAGAAGATAATCAAATTTAAATATATTCTGCTTATTAAACGCTCAACAAAAGATACTTACCTTCGAGAACAGATGTTGCTGAAATTCAAAGGGTTTGGTGGTAAAATGTGGCTTTTTCGTTGTTAAATGCTCATGGACTCGAGGTAACAGATGTAACAGTCAACATCAACTAAAACAGTCATCGTTTGGGGCAAAACAGGTATATTTCCTGTCCGCAGTATCTATGAAATTTTTGTGCGAACACGAATAACAAGACAAATTTCTACATGAATGAATAATTGAAATATAATGTGATGAAAAACTGTGAGAACACATTATCCCAGTGTACACACGACAATAGTAACAAATATGAGATGAGCGCGACTCACTTGCTAGCATCATGCAGAGTAGGCTGATCAGGGCGATACGCGGGAAAATCATTTTATTGAGGGGCCTAGCGTAACTGGCGTGGTTATATACAATTTACTTCTGAACTGGAAATTAGACCCACGAGGGCGCACGTGTTATTGCTCAAAGGTCAGTAACTACAGACATGAGTGTGTCTGGGTCATATGTCGGCTGGCAGTTACAAGTGAGAATTAACGTGCCAATTTTCTTCGCAGAATACTTTCTGGGTTTGAACCCGCAGGTCATACAAGCCGGGTTACTTAATACAAAATAAACCGATTTGCAGAAGCCGTCGTGTAAAATTTATGTGGAAGGCTTGTCATTTTCAATTACTTGAACTTCAAACCCGAACGACCGCGCGAATTTAATTCCACACACGGCCAAACAATGACGCCCTTAGCCGACGACTTGTAACTCCATGAGGCCTACTTTCATCATCATAGTTCTTTTCCTTGTTTCCGAGAGCGGATAATCCATTCTAAACTTTTGAAATCAGATCTAGGCATGACTTGGGTTTCCACAACATTAAACACGCACAGTTTTCAGGCATTCAAATACCGAAGAGCAGTTCGTAGTTTCCCTTCCGTTCATGGCCGCCTCCAAACCGACAGCTTAAGGCCAGTTTTTTTTCAAATTTCTCATCACGTGATCGGCCTAATCGTTTCGTCTATGAATTATAAAGTCATGAAACGGGATTTAGATTTGTTTCGCCTTGGAAAACTCATAGACAGTTCGATTTGCACGCCTAAAGCACGATGGTTTGAATGCTCGGCATCGCAGATTTTTTGTGTCGTGATCTAACTTGGAAAATGCACGTTAATCAGCGTGTTATTTCGCCCAATGGAAATAGTAATTTCCAATTTAAAACCCAAGTCGTGAATTCGAGTCGTAGAAATCAGGCGACGCAGAATCTGAAAGAAGAGGAACTGGAAAAACTGTTTTCTAACTCGTAAACCGTATCGTACTCGCCGCCACATAGCATCTTATCTCCAAATTTATGCCTCTACCAACGCGGTCATTCGAAAAGTCTTTTTATTGTTTAAATGATCTCGACGAATTTTCTTGGTGTGATCTAGTGGAAAACTTGGCCCCTTTTAAATATGCAAAGCTGAATAAGTGGATACTGCAAGAGTTTTAATATGCAGACGTGCAGAATAACGGATGGCAGTAATCTTCAAGCTCGCATGTAAATAAATGAACATATTGGTAAATCATATACGTTTTGGCAGATTTTGAATAATTCAAATATCTGCCAAAACATCTACGAGTTACGTGAGCCTGGTAGTCATCTGGTGGGTTCTAGGTGAATTACTTAATAAATCCTGCTTGGGAAGTCAAGTTACTGTACCAGATTTGGTGGATTCCAGACGTTGCAGTAGGTTGGGCGGGTAACTTGACTCAAATGTAATTAAACTCGCGTCGTCCGGCGGGGCCTCGTAGCTCAAGTGGTCAGAACGTTGGCTGTACTAAAGCCTTCCCCTTAGTGCGTGGGTTTGAATCCCACCGAGATACAGAGTTTTTCACAGTTGAGTCAATATTAATATTGGTAAATGTTCCACACGACTCACATCGTCTATCATCTGATCATTATTGATCACCTGCTGTTTGATTGGCCTTAAGTAGTAGCCAACAAAATTTACTACGACGTCCCAAATCATACAGTTTACTTCGAGATGACACAGTAGTTTGCTTCCGAACTTAATTAAAACCTGAGAGTCATAACCGATTAAATGCCATCTTATTCGTCCACCAGGAGTTAATCGGAGTTTAGCAAGTGCATTAACGCTGTACGGCTGCAAGGCCAAATCCACAGTACTCAATTCCACTTATCAGATTAAACTATGTACGAAGAATTCGCATTTACAGGCTGTGAATTCCTTTATCGTTACTAGGTCCTTTTTCGTAGGTTCCTAGCACAGAATAAATCCTTTTGGGTAGTGAAGACTAAGTCAAGCTGAATTTTCACAGAGGCGTACACGAATATTGTGAAGAAGCATACAGTAAGGCATTTAATGGTCGAGGAGTAATGCAGATTTTCCCTTCCTAAACGCCAACTTTAAGGTGGATCAGTGTCATCTGCCTCCGCACCCCACCATCAGTCGGCCATGAATGATGAAATCATGGGACAATGCTCAGAGTGGGTTTCTCACTTGGCACCCATTTTATGTCATGTGTTTCGATCTGATGGCTTGAGCATGCTGTTCTGGAGCACCAACTGTGCCTACCTGCATGGGAATCTAAAGATTCTGAAGGGCTTACTCTGACTGCCTTATGCTGCTGCCGGTAATGTGCAATGATTGGATTCTTACACGTCGGTTTTCCCTTCAGATTATGAAGTGTACTATATAAAACCCCGCGTTGCTTTGTTTAATTGCTACGTACAATACTGGTTGTTATAAAATAATTAAAAGTAAATGCCTATAGCAACGACTGATACCATTTTGCCGGATGAAAGGAATCACACCGTGTCAATTGTAGTTTCGAGAAACTCCCCAATGTTAGTGTGAGCAACAGATATCAGAAGTCTGTAGGTTGTTAGATGCAGGACTAAGAAATACGAAAGGAAATAACAAATATTTGGCAACAGTTAATAGTTTTTGAAACCCAAAAAATGCGTCTAACTTAGGCCATTCGCAGTTCCTGTTATCAAATTTCCACGAATCACCCAATTTATTTGTGGTTTTATTTTTCCTCTGAGGCATACAGATCGTGATCGATCACATGAAATGTTTGCCAAAATTCGAAAATGCATCTTCGATTAGGAAGAAATGCTTAGGCAGGCTTGTAATATTGATAAGTATGCAACATAAGCCTACAGCATTTCGGACTTACCGGGATGTCGGCTTTTGGATGCACTCCTTTTTGACCTCCGGCAGAGGCCTCACTTTGTGAAGAATGACTACTTATGTGGCATGCCTTTTTTCTATCGATTTTCGATGGTCATGTATATTTAAATATATTTAATTGAAAACATGCACAAAAATATGCTTTAGTTTACTCCTTTGGTAAAACATCACATTACCTTGATACTTTATACTCGAACAAAGTGTATATTTGGATTTTAAAAATGTTTCTAATTAGGAGAATTTTAAGACCGTGCGATGTCCATGCATACAGGACCGCACATGTCCGTTTACTAATGCATCTCATGAAATGTACAACACAGGCCGGATCCACTGCGAAAGTTTAGGAAATCCATGTGGTACCTTCTTAAAGGCATAGGGGAATATATGATTTTCCTTACGCGGAAAGCCTGCACCTTGGAGACTGAAATCGCCAAACTCTAATGCAAAGGCTAGTCGGGCTGAAAATTATTCGGGAATGGGAAAACTATAGGCTTATACTGCATACTTATAATTATTACAACCCCATTTAAGTAATCCTTCCTAATCGAAAAGGCATTTCAGAATTTCGGCCAACACTGCATGAGGTCGGTCACGCACTGCATGTGTGTGTATTGTAAATATACCTACTGCACACGTCAGACAACAAATAAAATTAGTGTGCTTAAAAGCATTCCATTAAACTGCAAATTTTCGCAAGTAGATATTTTCATGTTGATCATATCTGCCTGTCTGTTCGACTTAAAATTATCTCCGTACTTGTCACTTTTCTGGCAGTACGTGGCATAATTCAGTAATCGTTGATAGAAGCGACAAGGCGAGTTCCGGGAAGCAGTTCAGAAGAAGAAGAAGAAAAAAAAGAAGAAGAAAAAGAGAAGAGGAAGCAGAAGCAATCACTGGAACAAGAAGTTAATTAGCCTGACGTTCCGGATTCTCACTCGATCCCATCATCAGAGACGGTCGCAGATAAGGGTAGTGGAGGCACAAAGGACAGCAGTATTTGTAGAACACATAGTTGCCGTGGGGCCATATGGTACTATAAGTAACAGTCCTCGTGGTAACCCATGGGGGTCGTAATTAAGGAGATGAAGGTTCGTCAGTCCGCGTCCGATTCGTTAATTGCCGCAACTCAATCATCTGTGTTGGATGTTGACATGATGATTACTCGGAAATTTGGCCTGCTGTCACCGGGATAGTTGAACGCCTGCGCCCTCCCCACGTGACTGATTGCTCTGCTCAGGAAATTTCTCATCATAGCAGAGGAGGGAGTATCCCTGAGCAGAGGAAAATATTCCGGTGCACGGTAAATTTTTTCATGACCGATTTTCTCACGAGATGATGCTCAATTCGGCTCTTTCCGTGAGGATCTACAAACAAAATTATTGCATCCCTCAACCTGGACAGTAAGTTGATAGAGGAGAGAAGTTCATCTCGAAAAGAAAACTTGTTGTTTGCATTAATCTGTAAAGAGCCTAAACGGAGTGACGTGAATGTTTAACGCTTTCAGGAATGTTTGTCAATACTGTGGCGTGTCTGCTGTTTTCCACACCCTTAGGTTTTCGTTTTGAATAGCGTAACCGAACAAAAAATCTTCACGCTATTCTGGTACGAATTTCCTGTCTCGTCTCTCGGTGTCTGCCTAAAAGTAAAATTTTTATCCACTTGCGAATATCGTGTCATATATTTTCGTTTTTCTCTTCGAAATCAGATGTTTCTTTTAGCTAAACGAAGGATAGGAACTGAGTTGCCTTTTCTCCGCGCCCAAGGATTTATTTTTTATCGGCAAAAACCGGGTCCATGTCAGAATTGCAGGCACAGTGCTGTTTATTTGCCAACAATTACGTTTAAGTTCCTGAAGCCCCGTCAGCGTATGTCGAGGTTATTTTCAATTTCTAAGTCAGAAAATAGGCATTGCCGATAAAATATTAGACAACTAACAGCAACCAAAGTCAGATCAGGAACACTGTAGGTAAGGTTGGAGGATTGCTCGGTGAAAGTTTCCGAGGGCGAAAACAAAGTCCGCAAGTTCGTCTGAACGGCAGTAGATAGGGGGAATACGGGTCATCCGATGCACGACTGATTTCCAATGGAAAACTGATGTGGAACTAAATAAATACGTAGTTGTGGGCTATTTTGGACATAGGTTTTCCTGCATCGTCAACCTGTTTTTGGCTCGATCGTAAAAGAGGGGGGAGTTTATTGGATCGGTAAATGTGCATCATTTATCAATTAAAAAGAACACTGCACAGATTTCCATATTGATATGGTCTCGTCTATGTCAGTCAGACATAGCAAGTGGGTAGGAAATGACGTGCTGGATCCTTTCGGCGCACTTAATCAACGAAATACTTATTCATACTGACCCAACTGTGAAAACTCGGCGCCTAGGTGGGATTCAAACCCACGCAGTCAGGGGAAGGCTTTAGTACTGCCAACGCTCTAACCACTTGAATTACGAGGCCTTGGCGGACGACGCGAGTTTAATCAGATTTGGCTCCAGTTACTTGCCCAACCTACTTCAGCGTCTGGAATCTACCAAGTCTACCAAATCCCTCCTCTGCTCTGATAGGATATTCCTTTGTCAATCAACTAAACGACCGTCTGGCCTTATGCCCTCATGCAATTATGTCGTGTCCTGGGGTGCACCAACCAAAATGGAGAGAGTGTGGCATGTGATACCGACTACAAAATACTCACCGGCTCTCTGCCGGGGATTCACCTCTACCTATTCACGTCGTCAACGCAGTTTTGTCGGTGTCAGGTGATTCGGTGACATTACTACCGACCAGCATTTGACTGAATAGTGCCAAACGTGACCGCGAAAACGTGTTTCGGCAACTCTCATCGAATTATGGCGCATCAAAGACCAGGGGAATTATCCAAAGAATATGTGGTTGCGGTGTTTTTCGACAGTTTACTGCAAGGGTAGAACGTGTTTAGAATAGACTCGCCTATTATATTCCCTTTGGCATTGAAGTATTGTCGGCTGCATAGGCCCAGAGTTATTACTGAGCTGTGACCTAACTCCACAACATATGGAATTTTATTGGCAGACCGAACATCCTTAAAACAAAACATCTTCACGTATCTGCTGTCTGAGTAAAATCATTTGCGAAATATAACAACAAATCTGTGCAATTAAGAATGATTAACGTCCGATTGATCAAATAACAGTGGCGAACGTCCGATTGACTCATACCCCCCCCTACTGTTGATTGTTCAGTAAGTTTTTTATCATTGATCATGGACTTCTGCGCGGGCTTAACGGTTCAGACGAGCAAAGAAATGGTTTCGCTGAACAACTAGTCTTCTTCCCTACACACAAAAAGGGCATCACAAATAGACCGAATGTCTGATGAGGTCAGCAAAATCGCCCCTCGTTTGGGTGGCGTTGAAGACAACTGCTCATATCTAGTGAATAAATTTTGCTACAGACAGATAGTGGGACAGGTATTTGGGATTTTACATATTTATCCTTGTGCTTTTTTTCGACGGTTAAGCGTCGTCGTAGAAAATAGGGTCTAGAAGTGTGTGACTGTATCTAGAAATTCCGCTAACAGGAGGTCTGTTTGTTTACATTTCGTTGGATAGCGGTATTTCAGGGATATTGTTATCTTTTGCAGATTTTTCAGTGGTTTGCATTGTTGTGATGCAATAAGACTAAAGCCGACTTCCTTTGTTCATGCGCAATATCAGGATTTCAGAAGTTATGAAGAGAGCTACTGCATTTGACCCAGATGTGATTTGCCGCACAGACCCTGTAGGAACTCGGTTGCCTAAAGCATTGACTGTGCTTAAGACTTGCCCTTGCATTGAAATCTCACCCAAGCCGCCATCTTTATAATGGGTGAGAGAAACAGTAAAAATCAGAAACAATGAAAAGTAGAAGGATGCCACTGGCGAACGAGTAGGCAGAGAGACGAAAGCTAAATTACACAGAACAATGTAGGTTAACGGTATGTATTCTCGACAGTGAGAAAAACTATTGTGAACCCAGGAGAGCATGAAGTTTGTGGGGTCAGTACCCAGTTTGACTCAATAAACAGAGTTCCGATAGCGCAGTTTTGTGGCACTTAGAATATCTTTGATAGGGGATCCAGCATACTAACAGATTTTAGCACCAGATGCGAGTTAAAACGGTAAATAAGGAGTTTGCAATTCCTATAAACTCGATTACCTCTGCTATTTTAGGTGCATTTGGCGGACCACAGAAGCCCCCCCCCTCCCCTGTCACCTGCAAATCCACACGTTTTACGCGTCTTTGTTAATAAGCCAAGCATAATTTATATTAGGTGCGGTATTATTTGCGGTTAAATATTTCTTTTGCGGACTTGGATTGCGTTGTTCACGGCTCGAAAGCATGAGCACGTTGGAACAGAAGAAGAATACACAGTAGAGCTCCTTGACCGGCACGTGTCGGATTGAACAAGGTCTGTCTGACTTTAAGAACTCGTGACCTCAGCATACTAGCGACACACGCACTGGAAATACGATGGAAGGGCATGTGATGCGTCTGAAAAATACTAACCGATGTTTAAGAGGACGCCCGCACCAAACACTCCACGTGTCCAGCATAGAATTGCCTGTGTTTCCGAACAATCGACCTGAGGCGATGGTTTGCGCACAGAATTCTGTGGAAAATGGCCTCACATCGCCTCATGGTGTTTTCAAGACAGGGGTGGGACAATGACTTAAGATGCCACCAGACAGAAAAATATCAACTACATTTACGACAAAAACATTCCCAAGTACTTAGTGTGTCTCAAATTCTAAACCTGAACCTACAGCCGTCTTGTGATGTAATCCAAAGACACACACACACGCATTTCTTTTTGTATGCAAGACAACGTTGAGCAAAATGAATCATGATTACCGTCCAAAAGTGTCAGTAGGTTTTGAAAGGAAATCTTGTATGTTGTGTTGATACAGGGAGCACTTATTATTACAGTGCGTGACCTATCTCATCAAATGTTGGCTGAAATTCTGAAATGCGTTTTCGATTAGGAAGGATTACTTGGTCGCGGTTGTGATATTGATTATCTTAAGGCAGACTCTTACAGCATTTTGGACTCCACAGGATGTCGGCTTTTCAATGCATTTCTTTTTAATCTCCTGTAGAACGCGTGCTCGGTAAAATATGACTACTTAGGTAGTATGCGTTTTTTCCATTGATTTTCGATGGTCTTGGAAATTCAAATAGATTTTATAGAAGCCACAAACTAAAATGTGCTTTCTTTTAATCAACCAATAGAGAATCACGTCTTCTTTATATTTTATACTTAAGGAAGGAGTATAATTAGGTTTTAAAAAAGTTTTCTAATTGCCGAAAAATTTTGAGCCTGATCATTCGTTGAATTAGCGCTTAGTGATTACACTCTACAAGGCGAATGCGTTCCGCGTAAAGAAAATCCCATACTTTTCTATGTCATTAAAGAGATATCATACATAAAATAAAATTCATAAAATTTATAAAATTTTGCAATGGACGCGGACCATGTTGTACATTTCATGAGGAGCAGTGGTAAACGGCCAGGTACGATGCTATGTGAATGGACATATCGCGGTCTTAAAAAGTCTCACAATTAGAAACTTTTTTAAAACCTAATTATACTCCTTCCTTAAGTATAAAATATAAAGCAGACGTGATTTTCTATTGATTGACTAAAAGAAAGCACAGTTTCGTTTGTGGCTTCTATAGAATCTATTTGAATTTCCAAGACCATCGAAAATCAATGGGAAAAACGCATACTAATTAAGTAGTCATTTTTTAACAAGCACGCTTTCTACAGGAGATTAAAAAGAAGTGCATTTAAAAGCCGACATCCAGTGGAGTCCAAAATGATATAAGAGTATGCCTTAAGATAATCAGTATCACAACCGCGACCAAGTAATCCTTCCTAATCGAAAACGCATTTCAGAATTTCAGCCAACATTTGATGAGATAGGTCACGCAATGTATACACCAAGTAAGTCCACGGTTCTCAGAGTGCGCCGTTTCCTTATGACTGAATTGACACTTACCGGCGTGGGGTGAATGCGAACACTCTCACCAGTCGGCATCATAAAGTAACGCGAAGAGTCAAAAAAATTGAATTCGTTTCTGACGCTTGGAATGCCCATACCCTGATCGAATTGGAGATATTCCTTGATCTATAGGCAACAGAAGAGGTAGAAGACTGCAATTCCCCTGACTGTCTGACCTATGAAATACACCTTCCCTCTAAATCTGTGAAGCCGTCCCTAATCCGAATGAATCTTTAGTACGATTCGAAATGGGTGCTGAGTTCCCACGGATAGATGTGATTTCGTTTGGCCTGAAAAGTCAACACCCAATATTCTTCCTCTAGCTTTTAAATCCCCAAATACCTGAAAGGTTTACAGAAGGCAGTAATTCGAATATATGAAAAGTGCAATCGTATGGCGTAAAGAGTACATTAGAATTTGCTGGAGAACTTGGTGTGGCAATTAAAGCATTCCACAGAATTATTCAGAAAATCAGCGGTTGAGCCTGTTTCGGAAGAACTGTGAAAACTGCTTCCAGATATACCTACATATTCTCGTCAAATAACTATGCGCCATGGAGACGTAAGTTAATGATGTGATGCTTTCGAACCTAAATTTTGCAGTTGCGGATGCAGTATATAGTTGATCTCAGACGATCGGCTGTCTGGTATTTGCGGATTCCCTTTATTGTAGAGCATACCTGGAATATTCGTTAATTCTATGCATATGTTTCCTTGACTAAATATATTTCCGACAAAAAGAATCGATTAAGTATCTTTCAGGTATTTATGCAAACACAGAAAATGCCAATAAAGTTTGTTTTTCCCTAAAAAATGTTCGCCAAACATTTCGCGAATTCTAGATACAATGTCCTCAGTAAAGGAAATACAGTAGGGGTTGCGTTGTCAAAAAAGACTTCATGATCGAGGTAATCAAATGTAGCGGCACATTGTTAAACCTACTATACCACCCTGTTGTTATGGTCAGGAAACACTATTGACCATTAGGTAAACATACAGTTTCTGCGTGACATGTTATTTCAGGGGATGTCGTTTATAGAACTCTTAATCGGAAATGACCAGAGTGACGTAAAAGTGTTACGAAAGACTGCTGTTGGGCCTTTAGTAGCAGAATATAGCATTTCCAGATCAACGCAATTTGCCTCCCATGTATGTTTCCATAACAAATACTTGTCTCAAAGTCTGTTTTCCGATACTCAACTCATCTAATTGAAATTCCCACTTTTGTCACTATTGTTTTTCACAAGTGCATCACACGAATCACAACAAGTTTCCCTATCAATAGCTTTGGCTAAAATAACTTTTCAGCACAATCAATGTTTAAACCTACACTTCAATTTAAAATGAAAATGTCAGCCTCATAAGTAAAGAACTGCGAATTTTCCTCGAGAATTCGCCTTAACACTGAGAGTGTTGTCGACATACGACATCATCTATTATCATATTGAATCAACGAATTGAAGCATAAATTCAATATTCCATACGCCCAATGTCCTACTGTTCTAACCTTTATTTATTTTCGCAGGAGAACTTGACTCAGCATTTAAATGCTTCGGTCATTTATTCATAATATCGAGTATGTCTATGAGCATGCCTATTTTCGGGGTCGTTTGACCGTTACGTTCTAATATACTGGTTTTTTCAGAGTAAGGAATTATGAGCCAAGTAGACAATTGCCTATAAGGGCAAGACAAGTCCTATCATGTGATTCCACTGCTTCGTGTAGACGTATACGTACTACTCATCGACTTACAGTAGATAGTCTTGGTTAATTTTACTGTATATTTTGGTGAAAAGTGTCAAAGTAGTCGCACTGTAACCCCCCAATCGAAACACAATACACTACTTCGATGGTAATTGATAACATACGGAATGTACTGCAAGAACTGCGGAAACTTTGTTCGGCATCAATGTTGTTTTTGTAAACGACAGTGAGTTGCATTACCCAAACCGTCCTCTGTTACCGCATCTGTTTTGCATGATGTACATTGTTTGTTGAGATAAATTTCGGCCCTCTTCACTAATTTCGCTCCACTTGCAAAATATTCCGCATAAAAATCGACTCCAAGGGACAAGTCGGCCTTGCATGCGGTAATTAATTAGGCGTTAAACAGTTCCGCTACTCGACTTGACTTTGACACAATTATCATTTCTGCAGCCCAATTCTTCTAATGCTTATGCAATTCCGATCGTAGAAGTCGTGAGCCTATGAATGTCACTTTTACAACCGCTGACTGGAACCTTTTAGTTCACTTTTATCAGAGACGACAAGTAGTCCTAGGTGTTGTAAATCTTCAGCTGCTGCGGTTTTAAACAAAGTTTGAGGAATAGAAACGAAAATTTAACGGAAACTTTTGAACAGTTACGGCTTCGTCGTAACCGTAGTTGTTACTGGAGGGGTCGAGTAACAGGGTTATTTCGCTAAAACTATGTACGTTGGGGGTATGAAGCAGCGGGGTTGGGAGTAATCCTGTGGTGTTCAAGGTTCCTCCTAAATACTTTGGGACTTTTATTGCCAACAAAGACACGAGTGCGTTCCGTAGCAACGATCGGTTGGCGTCTCCCTATACCACTGTATATTCCCGATCGAAACCGGCAGGACAAGGAGCCCGTGGTTCAGTGGTTAAAAGTGTCGGGCTTTCAGCTAACAGGTCGCGAGATCGAGTCCCAGGTTTTCCGCACCTGTGGGTTGGGTGTGACCGGTTGACGACGGCTAATAGGCCAGAAATGGTCATTCCTGTCTCCCTTGCCTTTGTCGGTAATAACATCGTGCCCATTGGGTAACACGGCAATTGCGTTGAACCTATGTACGCTGGGGGTGGAAACAGCTCGGTTTGGCGAAATCCTGTGGTGTAAAAGGTTCCTTCTAAATACTTTGTTGGCACTAGAGTGTTAACCAGCAGAGATTTTCACGCCTCTACAACCCTCCGCGATGAAACATTTCACATACTTCTCCACGATCTACCTACACCCATCTTGGTGGGATGTCCGCGTAGGTTGGTCGTGGCACGGCTCTTCAGGGAATGTTCACAAGAAATGTAGCAGTTCAGGCGTCGGACGATGCCTAAAGTCAGTACTGAGCTCTCTGGTATTTTATTGTAAATTATTGGGAAGCTATTTAAACCTGAATGTCCTTGTCTCAATGGAAAAGTACCCAGTCCTCAAATTAACCATATGGCATACCGTTGGTCTATGATTTCCATTCCCAGACTGTGTACTCTGGCTACGTCCGCACACATTTTCTGTGTACTTTATCAGTGCACTCTTTGTCAAATCTTGCCAACAGCGCTTACATCGGGGGACTTGTAATTTATTAGCAGTACGGCGATGGACTTGCGTAGCTTTGATCCATACGCAAAAGTCCTAGTAGGCTTCTACTTCCTGCAGTGGAGTTTCTTTTATGAAGTATGACCAACTATCCCAACTCCGTTATTTGCTTATCCGAAAGAAATGACATCAGCCTACATTTAGAGATAGAAGACACTTTCATGAGCATTGTACGAATTGGCATAGGTCTGTTCGCAACTATGTTCATCCGCTTCGTTTTGGATAGTACGTGAAAAGTAAGTTTCATGGTGCATCTGCCGACCAAGGATTTAACACCAAAACTCCTTCAAGGCACGAAGCGTCACATCGCGTCCAGTAAAGTTATACTGAGCTAAAGAAAGAACCGATTTTCCAAAAAGGCATAGTTTTGTTTATACAACATCGTTTATTAGTTAAGAGATAATTTATCATATCAGAACAAGCGAATCGAAATGGACTTTATGACAAGTCAGCTATTTAAGGCTTACTCTTTTTGCCAGAACAGAAGCAAATTTTCATAAAAAAAAACAACTTACGAAAAGCAATAAGAAATGCAACATATTAGCACTTTGTTGATTGCCTCGTTGCTATAAAAACTGTTGTTAATCGAGAGGATATGCAGACTACTAATTTGTTTATGGCGTTCTGGTCTACACTGTTATTAGGCAAAAGGCCAGCATTTGATGCATTGAAATGTGTTACTTTCTTTGCCTCGATTTCTGTTAAGCACTGCAACGAGACTTATGGTCGGATTGTAGCGGAACTGAAAATACTTCGCCAGCCGCAGGCGAATATGAAGGCCCTGGTCTAAAAAGTAGATTATATGCTCAGGTTGCACAGCAGCCTGTACTTGACATTACAGGCACAAACTAAAAGCCCGGACACGTGTTTCGATGATATTCTGCCGCTGCAGGACATGGCTGTGAAGGGTTCAGCTCATCGATGGGTCCCACAGCTGCCCCCTGTGCTTTTTTTGTAGATATTCTAATTTTCAAATTACGGCTTTTTAGTTTCCACGGAAGCTAATCGCTTACATGGAATATCGTGAAACACGTGTTTGGGCTTTTATCGTGTACCTGCGCTCTAACGTATGGCATGTCGTGCTACCTACGCATATGCTACCTGCCACCTGTTGGTAGCTTATGAATTTTCAGCGGTTAATCTGCTGTGACTAATGGACTTCGTCTCAAATATTCGTATCAAATCTTAGTCTGAGTCTAAAGGTCTCAGATAGACTGACCTATTCCAAGTTAACAATTAAGTGTTGACGAAGTTAAAAGGCCGCAAATTAAATGATAGTAGTAAACTAAGTTGGAATCATCCCACATCTGATTGACGCAAACACGCATCCTTCTGTTCCATTGCAGTGTCAATTCGACTGAAGTGAATGCCGTTGTAACCGAGGTCGTTCTTTACGATAGAGGTGAACGCCTTGCTATTTATGACCTCTGTTGTTGGACGACAGAATAGTCGTCCTTCGACTTTTATGGTCAAACAAACCATCAGGCGTCTACAGTTCTTAAAATTGCTCCCGTGATTTCTGTCCACATTAGGCTATCGCAGTCAACTTCGGGATCTTGTCTGAAAATAAGACCTCATCACAAAAGTAAACGCTTTGCTAGAATGAAAGCCTGCGGTCAATATATTCTTGAGCAAACGCGAAAATTTCCATAAGAGGTCTCCTTCCTAAAACGCTTTTATCCTGGCGTTTTGCTGATAAAGGCCGAATTTTTCACCCAGAGAACTTTAACAGGTATTCCCTGTGAATAGCCATAAGGAAAACATAATGTTACTTTTTAGTGTATAGCGTTGTCTTACTTGCTTGGGGACCGTATTAGTTTAGCTTTCTTAATTCCAGCCAGTTTAGTATTATCAATAATTCTACAGAGAATGACTTGGCTAAAATTGAAAACATCCGCTAACGACTCATAGAGAGACCATTAGGCCGCCAATTTTCGTGTGAACTCAAAATCAATGTTCGACAGGAAAAGTGGCGACAGCTTCATTGCACGGGGTGATACAGAAAAGTAACAGTATGTTGCGGGTACTCAATGTGTATTTGTTTACGCTCACAAATACTCATTGTGTAAAAGAGTTTACAATCAAACAAGTTTATCACTGCATTTTAGTGCATAAATTGTCAAGCATTTTCACAATATAAATTTAAAGTTTAGTCTGTTCCTTGTTGTTTGAAAAAAATGCGTTTTACATGCCTGAATCGACCTGATTTTCATGGACGTAGAATCCTATTTCCCGTTCATGGATAAGATTTACTTAAATGGTCTTGCACACTTTAAGTGTTTCCTTATAGCACAGCATGTAAAAATATGAAACTTTGAAATATATACTAAGTAGTGTTGGAAATTACTTGGATATCGGGAAACGTCCGATTGTGCCTAATCTTGGCCCGTTCTCTCTTCATAAAGCAATTCCGAAGTGAATTCTGAAATCAGTTCACTAAGTAAAAATAATCACACCAAATTAATGCGGCATTGCCTTCTTAAATTCCGATCACGACACCTCATGATTGAGGCCATCTACGGTATTTATCAGTGATAAATTCGGCTTCTGTTGTAAAAACCGTCTTAAAGGAATTTGGCAGATGCTCGTCTTTTTATGATCCTTGCAAACCTCAACACGAAGTCAGATTTACCAAGGACATGGAGTCCGTATTGCGAGCAGACTGCCCTAAGTAGTTGTTAAGAAGACTCGAAGTTTCTATTTTATACTTATTTTAAGCCACTTTTAAAATTTTTGAAAGCTCCACTATCACACCCCTAACTCATTTTCTCTGCGATTTGCACATTTTCATTGACTCTGTGTCCTTCGTAATCTAGTTCTTGGTGAATGCGGACTTGCGCAGCATATACCGCACTCTCTCCTCAACCCCGAACTTGTTCCAGTATCAAGTCAAAGCCAAGAAGATCAGAGGCGCGGGAGTGCGCACTTAGATGTCACAATCTAGCCCGCACCTCGGCACTCCTTGCAAAACTCAGCACGCAGTCCGAGTTACCAAGGGCACGGGGTCCGTATTGCGAGCGAATTGCCCTAAGGAACTGTAAATTGTAACCTAAGTTACTGTAATTGTTTAGTTCACAGACATTGTAGGCCACTTTTAAAATTTTGGTTATCTCTACTAACAGGACCCCTTAATCCTTTGCTCTGAGATTTATACATTTTGATTCACTCTGTGCCCTTCGTTTTCGGTTTACTTCTCACTTTAGTGTAGTCATTGGTAACTGAGGTCTGGCAGTCATCTTTTTCATCGAGTTATGGCAATGTCTGGTGATAATCCCGTGGAATAAAACTTTAACTTCTAGCCGGACCTAGAAAATACACCCAAAGTACGTAGAGGTTCAGTCTGTAAGGTGCAAATCAGTTCTCATCTGGTTGAAATCTCCACGACGCATATTACGTCTCCCCGTGATGCTCTGATCAGGCAGAAAGAATAGTGTATACTCCAACTCCAGGACAACGTGGTAACTTCTGTCGAAAGGAGGTCAACAGTTTACGAAGTCGAAACTGTCAGGCATTTTAGTCTTATAGGTTTTGAGCAGTCAGCCTGTTGCCCTTCGCGCAGTCTGGTTGAAGGTACAAAGCGGTGCGTGAGAGATCAATTTTGTGTTACATTTATGATCTGACGATTAAAGCGTAATTGCTGAAATAGGCAAGAACGGCAGGATTTATTGGTACCAAAAAAATTTGCGACTGCTCTTCAGCTGCTTCCTGTCGCTTCATAAGAGGGATAACGAGTGAGAACAATACAACAGATTTGAATTCGTGCAGAAAATCGATGCAGAAACAGCAAGGTTAGGGTTTTGGGCAAAGTTGGCTAATCGATAAAGTTGGTAACACAAACGCCGGTAGGGGAAGAAAGTGAAAAAAGGGGGAACGTTAAAGAGCCAAAATGAGAGGAGAGAGGGAGAATCATGGAGCTAGAGGCTATCATGGTAATGTTAGGTTAACCACGTGCTCCAATTGTTTACAAAGATCTGGTTTCACTCGTCGTATATATGCTGCCTCCAGGTAACGCAATGCCCGAGTTGTTCGTGCCCGAACAAGTACTCGGAAGGAAGTTTTGGCGTCGACGGTGTGACCAGTATCAAGTAGGTGTTTCGTAATGGATGAACGCGGGATCTTATTTCCTTGTCTAAGGAGCCACTTGGGCAGGTGCTCAATGGACCTGGCTGCCAACTGTCTTTGCGTTCGCCCAATGTACTTGCATCCGCAAGTGCATGTGAATTCATAAACACAATTTGACGTGGCGTGCATTGGCAGGGCATCCTTTGCCCGTGGAATCGGAAGTGGCTTAGTGGGACTGCAGAATACTAGTTCGGCTGCATTGTATGTCCCTTCAATGGCAGAACGTAGCCGTCGTCTGATAGTATTTAAAATATTGTCGCCCTTAAAGGGCAAAGATATAAAGACGGGCTTTTTCGGAGCTGAATGCTCTGTCAGTTTTGGCCGTGTAGAGTTGCTGTATTTGTGGATGAACCGTGCGGGATATCCACGCTTAAGTAGAGCTTCTTTGAGACGTGCAAATTCTGCATCCAGTGTGTCATTGGAGAAAATGTTTCTAGCCCTTTGGAAAAGAGCGTATACCAAGTTACGTTTCCATTGGATAGGTACAAAACTCAAAAAATGCAAGTAATGTCCCTTCCAAGTATTCTTATGGAAGACAGAACGTCTTATAGAACCATCTTCCTTTCTAAACATAAGAACATCCAGAAAGGATAGCTGGTTGTCTTGTTCCTTCTCCATTGTAAATTTGATCTTTGGATGCAGCTTATTCATAATAGAAAGCAGTTCTTCAGCCTCCTTAATGTCCTTAACAATAGCGAAAACATCATCCACGTATCTTTTGTAGAATGGCAGCTTATTTAATTTGGTAGACACTTTTTCTTCTAGATGACCCATAAAGATGTCAGCAAAGGTAGGGCCAAGGGGACTCCCCATGGCCACTCCGTCAATTTGTCTATATAATTGGCTATTAAAGAGAAATTGAACGTTCTTTGTACACAATTTTAATGCGTCTCGTAGTGTTTCCGGTAGCAGACGAGTATCTGATGCATGGGTGCATATTATGTCTATTGTCTCATCCAGAGGTACGTTAGTGAAAAGAGATTCTACATCCAGGGATATCATGTATTTGCCAGCAATGAAGGAGTTGTGAATGGAATATGTTGACAATGTTTCGTAGCTGACCGGCGAATCCGGCATCCCGTTGACTGATGGCACAGTCGACATGGTTATCCTCGCGGTAAGACAACAAGAGGCTCACATCACCGCCTACATTTTGTGGCTATTAAGAACAACTACACAACTGTGTGTTCTTTCACAGAAAAGCTGATACGCATTGTCATTGGTGGTGTATTTTTGCACCGTAAACCGTGCCCCTGCTAACGCAGAAGGCTAACTTTGGATTGAACGCATAAATTATATGAGGAGAAAACTATCTACTCATGTAGTATGTCTGTCGTTTTGAAACAGAAAATGTATGACCATGCAGGCGTGTACTAATGAACACTTGATTTCCATTCATAAATGAAACTGTGATAAATAATGTGGTACTCGCCTATTTTTAAACAGTCAGTTTCAGCCGGCTTGGGCCATGACGGTTTCGACGATATTCTAAATAATATAATATTGTACTTGTCAATCAACACAGTAAGAAGGACGACTGGTATGGACTCTGATTACTATCCCACTGCTTAAACCTGCACGAACACGCGTCCGTAGGACGCAGCATAATGGTCGCCTCAACAGTGGCTCCATCCTGCGGGCCCGGTGTCCGAACAGCTGGAATCGGCTGAGTGCATTAGTCCTTACCGCCGTCTCAAGTTGATTCGAGGTTTCAGTACATTGCTTTGCAAAAAAGTCCAATCATCAACGCCGAATTCCTTTTCCTTATCCCCGACTTTGGGGACCGTCAACATATTTTCCCAAATTTGAAAGAAACCGGGTAATCTGCAGTGGTCAAAGGTGCGAATGTATCCTGCAGCACGTTTCGTCCAGGTGTCAGCGCAGTCACGGCTATCCCTCGCCGTGACGTGACCCTTTGCATGTGATCGGACAGGGGCGGTCAAAGGGGACGATGATGCTGGTAAATGTCGCTCCTCGCAGTGCAATTACCACCCGCATTTGCACCTACGCTAATTACCGTTTAATTGCCCCTGCCGAAATTGTCACTCGAGTAAATGCAAGTCCATTCGTCAGTGTTGGGTCTGGTCACGTTGTCGACGTGTTGTTCGGACGTAATGCGTCCGCGATCGGCCAATACAGACGGCCACAAATCTTCCACACGTGACCCGTTTATTCGTCCACAGTTCGGAGTACAATTATCACCCGCATCTGCACTGGCGCTAATTGCTCTTGCACTGCCCCCTGTCGCCTGTAGGCGCTTTCAAACTACCGTGACATATGCGGTCGCAGCGGTTGGCATCCCCACACACCTAGGTCAGCTTACTCCGCAAGCATGCGGAGTCCACCAACGCCAAAGCAATACTGCGCTTGCAAGCAGACACCAAATTCCTACATGATCACGCGCTTGGTGCCTGCGCTAGGAACTTAGGCAATTAATCCGCATGTCTGTCCTCACACAATCTGATATGGAGCTATCTTGAAAGTAACCTCATTAAGTGTATCATTGCATTTAATGGGCACAGTAACATCCACTATTTTGCCTAAAGTTGCAATATGCGCGAATGAGACAAAGTAGGTCACGGTGCAAAACCGCGAAAGAGACTGCTCGACGACTAGGGAGTGCACATGAATCCAGTTTTTAAAATTAGCTAATACATCGTGAAATATTCCAGTTAAGATGATTTCATAACAGGATACATGATGGATTTTCCATCAAAGCAACAATGTGGAATATCTAAGTGTTTTTTTTCTTAAAACACTGATGGATACTTCAATAACATCTGTGTCATATGTTGTTAAACAAATGCGCTCTTTCCATCAAAGCGCCCGTGTGGAATGTCCAGAACTATTTCCGACAAACATGACTCCCACAAGCTGGTGAGTAACAGTTAAAATTAACAAGCCAGATTTGCCGTGGTAGAGAGTTTTGCGTGTGAGGAGACGTGTGGAGAGGAAAGCCTGCCAGATAGTTTGAGAACTAAGCAGGCAGCTGAAGGTTAAAACGCAAGTACTTGGACACGAGCTGCAATCCGCGTTTCAACCATGATACTTCACCCAGGGCAAGGTGTACATGACTAAATACTACTTGCTATCCGAACAACAATTAGTCCGGCGCATTTACGATGACCTCGATTGCACACCCTTGACAAAGTGTGCACGCCGATATTGCAGACATCATTTGGGATCTCCAAATAGGGCGAGGTTGGGTTCTGCAGCCCCACTTCATTGATACCATATGTTTAACTTACTAAAACTATTATAGTTGGCATAACAAACTTAGCCACTCCCTGGACTAGGAAGGGCAAGAGAGCGCAAGAACTCTGCGTTTCAGCCAGATGGACCTTGATACCTCCCACTTCCTGTCCGCACAACTGTTTGTCGGCCCATTCAAGATGATCTCGATAGCTCTTCCTTGAGAAAGAGTGGACGCTGACATTGCAGTCATCATTTGTTGTCTCCCAATAGAATATCGTGTCTACGGAAAAAGTTGTCCAGTCCGTGAAATTGTCTATCATCGAAAAGTGCCAGGGTCGTCTGGTGGTAGACTTCTAGTTTTGTCCTAACACTCCTTCACCTCTTATCAGCCGGCTAGAAGACATGCTGATTTCCTCAGTATAGCGACACGCAATAAATGAATGAGTCCGGTACCGTCGCATCCACCGAATCCTTCAGTGCATACTTAATCCAAATGGTCATCTGCAGTAGCGATGTGATCATGCGCGGTTTCCTGGTTATGACCGATGTGATGAGCGTGGTTGCGTGGAGGCATGGAGGGGAGTTGCGGGCTTCCACTGATGGCGTACTGGAATCCGCCAGGCTAATCGATGCGTTTGGCGGCGATCGCCGTTGTACAGTCCACTTTTACCTACTGCAGATGTATTCTTGTCTGATCTAGCTGACGAGATTGTGTGGACCATACTGCCTCATCATGCAAGACGATAAACTGCAGTCTATCACCCTGGAATAGCCATCCAAACGCATCAAACAACTTATCGTGGCCGAACAACTGCGGCTTGAGTCCCCATTCACGTAAACCTGTTTGCCTACACTGACTGCCATAATCAAATGATATCCACAAATGCGGCGTGGTGCAGGTGGTGGCTCAAATTACTGCCGGTTGCTATGATCGGTCGGAGTCGCTGTGGCCTGAGAGCCCCCCAAGCTCCCACTTCCAATGTGAACTGCAGACCTGTTCCTCCTACGTGCAGATTCACCGTTATACGTTGCCTTAAGTACTCAGTGTTAATTGACAGAGGAGGATGAGCTAGATCAGGCGCACCATGTCTTCATCTCTTCGCTGACCAAATGTCTCATATGAAGGAATAGAATTGGGCTAAGTATGAGGAGTAGTAATTTGTAGGTGAGAGAATAAATCGTG
The DNA here is from genome assembly GCA_902702965.1 of Spirometra erinaceieuropaei. Lineage (NCBI taxonomy): Eukaryota > Metazoa > Platyhelminthes > Cestoda > Diphyllobothriidea > Diphyllobothriidae > Spirometra > Spirometra erinaceieuropaei. Next base: position 1,466,369 of record CACRXP010000039.1, on the reverse strand, counting down.
AAATATTCTAGTTAGCATGATTCTATAACAGGATACATGATGGATTTTCCATCGAAATAACCATGTGCAATATCTAAGTGTTTTTTTTCTTAAAACACTGATGGATACTTCGATAACAACTATGTCATATGTTATTAGACAAATATACCAAACGAGTTGCCCTGTATATCAGCAATGCGGTCGAATATAACTCTGTTGAAGAATGTGTCAATGAGCATGATCTGGAAATGCTGCAGTGTCATTTGCTGGTCCCCAAAGCCGAAAACGTTACTATCACCGTTGTATATAGGCCTCCTAATCAACCTGCCGACGTAGATCAAGCGTTAATCACTCGACTCCGCGAGGACGGTCGAAAGCAAAACATTATTATTGTGGGAGATTTCAATGCTCCGCGGATTAACTGGGACCTTATGACTGTTAAGGGCCACAGACAAGGATTTGACCAAATGCTATTGGACATGGCATTTGATGAATTTCTGTTTCAACATGTACGAACTGTGACTCGGATGCGTGAAGGTCAAAGAGCTAGTTGCCTAGACCTTGTGTTTACCAAGAACGAGGAAAGCGTTGATGAAATAAATGTAGACCCGCCCCTAGGTTCTTCTGATCACATGACATTAATGTGGGAGTCGACACTCGTAGCTGTCCCCGAACGAAGCTCAAAGTCGTTAAGAAATGTCTGGCTGGGTAACTTTGAGGCAATGAAATCAGAGATTAAACACACACTATGGACGGAAGCATTACGAGGAGACGTCAAAGAATGCTGGACAACATTCGAATCAACTATAAGAGAGCTGATTGTACGATACTGCCCCCTCAAGAAACATCCAACCGGAAAAAACTGAAATGGTTGACAACAGCGGTTAAGAAGGAAATCCGAAAAAAACGCAAGCTATGGAAAATCTTCTTACGAACGGAGAACCCAGAAAAACTTCAGAAATTCAGACAACAACGAATCTTATGCAAAAGACTCATCCGTGAAGTACGAGGTTCTTATGAATTGAAGCTCCTTGAAGAGGAGCAGAGAAAACCTCAAGCGTTCTATGCATATATCAGGAGCAATACGAAAAACCGGGACCATCTATCAACCTTAAAGGACAAAAATAACCGAACTGTGAGCGATGGCTTTCAAAAAGCCGAGCTTATTTCCGAGTTTTTCCAAAGTGTCTACACCAAGGAACCACCCCTTCAGTCCTATTTTCTTCCACTGCCTGCCAACCAACCACTTATAAGCACAGTATTTTTTACTCCGCAGTTAGTTTTAGCAGAGCTAAATAAGCTGGATCCGGCCAAGTCACCTGGACCAGATGAGATCCCAGGTGTACTTCTGCGTCAGCTAGCCGAAGAATTAGCAGAGCCACTTTCTATAATCTTTCAAAAATCGCTGGAAGCTGGCAAACTACCTGACACATGGAAGTTGGTAAACGTCGTACCCATCCACAAGGGAGGATCACGGCTATGTCCCATGAACTACCGGCCGGTTAGTTTGACATGCATTTGCTGCAAACTGATGGGAAAATTAGTTAAAATATCTATTACGTCACTCAATACTTTCCGCTCTCATATCGCCTCAGTTCAACATGGCTTCTGCGAAAAAAAGGTCGTGCCTCACAAACCTTCTTTCGTCACTCGAACACTGGTCAAAGGCCATGGATGAGGGACATCCAGTTGATGTCATTTACGTCGACTTCAGCAAGGCGTTCGATTGCGTCCCACATAAGCGCCTCATTCAAAAGTTGTCAGAGGTAGGGATAAGAGGCAATCTTCTGAACTGGATTCAAGATTTCCTAAACGGACGGCGACAAAATGTCACTGCGGGCGGCTACTGTTCAGAATGGGCATCCGTTACGAGTGGAGTCTCACAGGGGTCAGTTCTTGGGCCGCTCCTATTCATTATCTATGTAAATGACCTAGTACGAGAAGTGAAATCGGAAATAGCGCTCTTTGCAGACGATCTTAAACTTTGGAGAGCGATAAAAGATGAAGATGACGTCCAGATACTACAAGAGGACGTAGAGAAGTTGCACGCATGGAGCGAGAAATTGTGCATGAAATTCAACGTCAAAAAAATGTGCCGTAATGCACGTAGTATCAGCGAGGCAGAGAACAAATGCACCCTCAAGACAGTATCTCCTGGACAATCAACCACTTAAAACCGTAGATGTGCAAAAAGATCTCGGTGTGTTCATTAAAGACGATCTCCAATTTCCTCTTTCGATTAGATGCATTAGGGAAAGTGTAATTGCCGTCAAATGCTACAAAATAATTTTAGAGAATGTTGTAGAATGGGCGCGACCTGTTTTGTGTTTGGCAAGGAGAAATGTGAAAGATGTGGTTATGTAGCCCCACCTGATGGACACAATACTGTTGGGCTTGGGGTTAGGGGTTAGGGTTGGGGTTTGGGGCAACAATTTCTCAACTTCTCAAATTACAACCGCGCATTCCCAATAGCTGTTCTTTTGCATAAAACCACCTAACATCGTCACCTGTGCGTCCCCTGGTCCCACCTACAGAAACCCCTATTACCACCAGTCCCGTATTACAGGGGGCTGGGGTTTGTCTACTTCAGGTTGGACCACGTAACCGCAAATGACCGACAAATGAATCAGGACCAATTCCCGGACGACAGTGTCCTCTAGCCAGGGACTCACAAAATCCGGAATGCCTTATGACCAGATATTGGTGAGGTGAGCTCAATTCGCGTTTTCACTCTTTGTGCCATAAATGCTCTAAGCATGTTCACGTAATCCCCTCAAGCAGGATAAATCTCGGACTTAATGCCTCTCTCTAAATGCGGCATTATTGGCACTTTCACACATGCTGTCAGGGTTTGGACACGAACCTAACTGATACGAGGAGCTAAATGGACTCCACGTTTCCTCATTTCACACACTTTTAAAATACCATAGGCCTCACCTCTGGTAGTAGTCCCAAGGCAACCGTCATATTCTGTCCGTTGTATAGACAGTAGATTAGGACGTGCTAACCGATCGTTTTTTCAGGGAACTCGCTCTTCGCGTTGTGTCTTACGGGCTCTCTCTCTCGAGCCCGACCAGCAGCCTCACAGCTGTGCATCATATAAGCAGAATGTTATTACCGGCAGTGATAATAGAATGACATTATCGGACATAATGGACACATAGTTATTAATACCACCCCTGGATGGAGTGTGGAATGCAACATTAGATACACTAACCTGTCAGGGTTTGGATAGGACTTTAACCGACACCAGAAGATTCCTCATATAAACCCTCCTTTATCTGCTATAGGCATCACATCCGACGAGACCGTAATAGCTTGAAGATAATGCAGAAGGTTCTTCTAGACTCTACATCAAATCAGCCGATAAGCGCATGTGGTGCAGACACAAGAAGACTCCTTTTTGTGCATGTATCCAATTTGCCGCGAACCCCACTCACCCTTGGCCACCTACGGACGCCTCACTTCTTTCCAGTCATGAGGAATTTGTCCGTCAAACATGGTGGTGAGTCTGCAACTCGATTCTCAGCAGACAATGAAATGTTAACCCCCAACATCAATGTGCTAAGTTAGTTCAGGAAAGGACAATCGAAAATGAGGCTGAGTATTGCAAGGTGGTCACAAACATGAGCAGGAAGCATTGAGGGTAAGGCCAGCGGAGCCCTTATTCTCCATTCCCTCTCACGCAATGAAGGAGTTGCGAATGGGATATGTGGACAATCTTTCGCCGCTGACCGGTGAATAAGGCATCTCATTGACTGATGGCACGGTCGTCATGGTTATCCTCGCGGTAAGGCAACAAGAGGCTCACCTCACTACACAACTGTGTGTTCTTTCACAGAAAAGCTGATGCGCATTGTCATTGCTGGTGTATTTTTGCACTGTAAACCGCGCCCCTGCTAACGCAGAAGGCTAACTTTGGATTGACGTATAAATTATATGAGGAGAAAACTATCTACTCATGTAGTATGTCTGTCGTTTTGAAACAGAAAATGTATGACCATGCAGGCGTGTACTAATGAACACTTGATTTCCATTCATAAATGAAACTGTGATAAATAATGTGGTACTCGCCTATTTTTAAACAGTCAGTTTCAGCCGGCTTGGGCCATGACGGTTTCGACGATATTCTAAATAATATAATATTGTACTTGTCAATCAACACAGTAAGAAGGACGACTGGTATGGACTCTGATTACTATCCCACTGCTTAAACCTGCACGAACACGCGTCCGTAGGACGCAGCATAATGGTCGCCTCAACAGTGGCTCCATCCTGCGGGCCCGGTGTCCGAACAGCTGGAATCGGCTGAGTGCATTAGTCCTTACCGCCGTCTCAAGTTGATTCGAGGTTTCAGTACATTGCTTTGCAAAAAAGTCCAATCATCGACGCCGAATTCCTTTTCCTTATCCCCGACTTTGGGGACCGTCAACATATTTTCCCAAATTTGAAAGAAACCGGGTAATCTGCAGTGGTCAAAGGTGCGAATGTATCCTGCAGCACGTTTCGTCCAGGTGTCAGCGCAGTCACGGCTAGCCCTCGCCGTGACGTGACCCTTTGCATGTGATCGGACAGGGGCGGTCAAAGGGGACGATGATGCTGGTAAATGTCGCTCCTCGCAGTGCAATTACCACCCGCATTTGCACCTACGCTTATTACCGTTTAATTGCCCCTGTCGGAATTGTCCCTCGAGTACATGCAACTCCGGTCATCGGTGTTGGGTCTGGTCACGTTGTCGACGTGTTGCTATGACGTCCGTGATCGGCCAATACAGAGGGCCACATAGCTCCCTCACTGTGACCCGTTTATTCGTCCAAAGTACGGAGTACAATTACCACCCGCATCTGCACTGGCGCTAATTGCTCTTGCACTGCCCCCTGTCGCCTGTAGGCGCTTTCAAACTACCGTGACATATGCGGTCGCAGCGGTTGGCATCCCCACACACCTAGGTCAGTTTACTCCGCAGGCAGGCGGAGTCCACCAACGCCCAATCAATACAGCGTTTGCATGCAGACACCAACGTCCTACCTGATCATGCGGTTGTTGCCTGCGCTAGGAACCTAGGCAATTTATCCGCATGTCTGTCCTCACACACTCTGATATGTAGCTATCTTGAAAGTCACTTCATTCAGTGTATTAACCGACCTGAGATTGTGTTTAAGGGCATAGTAACATCCATTATTTTGCCTGAAGTTGCAATATGCGCGAATGAGGTCAGGTGCAATTCATTGAAAGGGCCTGTCCGACGACTAGGGAGCGTACATGAATCCTGATTTTAAAATTAACGAATTCATCCTGAAATATTCTATTTAGGATGATTCCATTACAGGACACATGATGGGTTTTCCATCAAAGCAACCATGTGGAATATCTAAGTGTTTTTTCTAAAAACAAGTTATTAAATAAATGCGGGCTTTCCATCAAAGCGTCCGTGTGGAATGTCTAGAAGTATTTTCGACAAACGTGATTCCCACTAGCTGGTGAGTAGCAGTTAAAATTAACACTCCAGATTTGCCGTGGTAGAGAGGTTTACGTGTGGAGATGGAAACCTGCCAGATAATTTGAGGACTAAGCAGGCAGCTGATGGTTAAGGCGCAAGTACTTGGACACAAGCTGTAATCTGCGTTTCAATCAAATAAGCCATGATACTTCACCCAGGGCAAGGTGTACATGGTTAAATACTACTTGCTGTCCGGACAACTATTAGTCCGGCGCATTTACGATGACCTCGATTGCACACCCTTGACAAAGAGTGGACGCCGATATTGCAGACATCAATTGGGATCTCCAAATAGGACGAGGTTTGGTTCTGCAGCCACACTTCATTGATACCATATGTTTAGCCTACTAAAATTGTTTTAGTTGGCATAACTAACTTAGCCACTCCATGGACTAGAAAGGGCGAGAGAGCGCAAGAACTCTGCGTTTCAAACAGATGGAAGGGGAAGAGAGCGCAAAAACTGCGTTTCTACCAAATGGACCTTGATGCTTCACACTTCCTGTCCGCACGACTATTTTTCAGCCCATTCAAGATGATCTCGATAGCTCTTCCTTGAGAAAGAGTGGAGCTGACATTGCAGTAATCCGTTGTTGTCTCCCAATAGAATATCGTGTCTACGCAAAAAGTTGTCCAGTCTGTGAGATTCTCTGTCACCGATAAGTTCCGGAGTCGGCCAGTGGTAGACTTCTACTTTCATCCTGACAGTCCTTCGCCCCTTATCAGCCAGCTCGAGGACATATCGATTTCCTCACTATCACGTCACGGGATAAAATTAATGAGTTTCGTCCACCGAATCCTTCAGTGCATACTTAATCAAAATGGTAATCTGCGGTAGATTGGGCGGTTAGCGGGTTATGACCGATGTGATGAGCATGGTTGCATGGAGGCATGGAGGGGAGTTGCGGGCTTGGGGTAAGGGTTATTGGAATCCTCCAGGCTAATCGATGCGTTTGGCGGTGATCGTCGTTGTACAGTCCACTTTTACCTACTTAAGATTTATTCTTGTCTGATCTAGCTGACCAGTTTGTGTGGACCATACTGCCTCATCAGGAAAGACGATAAACTGCAGTCTATCACCCTGGAAAAGCCATCCAAACGCATCAAACAACTTATCGTGACCGAACAACTGCGGCATGAGTCCCCAACCACGAAAAACTGTTTGCCTACACTGACTGCCAACATAAAATGATATCCACAAATGCGGCGTGGTGCAGATGGTGGCTCGAATTACTGACGGTTCCTATGATCGGTCGTAGTCGCTGTGGCCTGAGAGCTCCCCTTCCTCCCACTTCCTATTTGAACTGCAGACCTGTTCCTCCTACGTGCAGATTCACCGTTATACCTTGCCCTACGTACTCAGTCTTTATTGACAGAGGAGGGTGAGTTAAATTAACACTCTTCGGAGGCTAGAGCATGCGCACCATGTCTTCATCTGTACGAACCACTTCGCCGACCAAATGTTTCATAGGAAGGAATAGAAGTGGGCTAAGTATGAGGAGTAGTAATTTGTAGGTGAGATGCAGACGGTTTGATAGTCGGAGGGAACAACGAAGCTACGAGCGTTAGTCTGAACGGTTGGTCCTTCCGCGATGACAGGCAATGCCAGGACGAACGGAGTTGGACTTGTGGACCCTATACGCCTGCCACACACGACATGGGCACCACAGCGTGTTCCAGGATTTCATGTGACGACTCGGATAATCTCGCAGTCATGAGAGTGTCATAAATGCTGCGTTATGGACGGATCATTGAGTCTGGGAGTGGTCTTGCTAAAGGGAATACTGTTCTTTGATATTTGATGTGGAGGAAAGCACGCTTTGAGTCTTTCGGCTTTATAATGTCAGAACAGGGGGAAGGCCTGTGATAGTCGGGATTTCATGAAAATCGGAGGGGAGGAAGCTCAAACAGGTTATCAGCTAAAAACGTGAGATTTGGGAAATTCACGTAGCTATTAGCGAACAGCTGACCTGCAAAGCATACTTTGAGCCTTGCGGAAAATGTTTCGTCGCTGACCGGTGAATCCGGCATCTCGTGGGTAGATGGCACAGTCGACATGGTTATCCTCGCGGCAAGACAACAAGAGGTTCAGCTCACCGCCGACATTTTGTGGCTATTAAGAACTATTACACAACTGTGTGTTCTTTCACAGAGAAGCTCATACGCACTGTCATTGGTGGTTCATATTTGCACTGTAAACCGTGCTCATGCAAACGCACAATGCGACCTTTGGATTGAACACTCATGTAGTATATCTGTCGTTTTGAAACAGAAAAATTGTGAAAATGCTGGCGTGTCCTAATGAACACTTGATTTCCATTCATAAATGAAACGGTGATAAATAATGTGGTACTCTCCAATTTTTTAACGGTCACTTTCAGCCGGCTTGGGCCTGACGATTTCAATGATATTGTGAATATATATTATTGCCTTTGTCAATCAACGCAGTAAGAAGGGCGACTGAGCTCGTAGTGATATGAACCACGAACGATTTATTTATCAGTATCAGTATATTTCAGGGAAAGTAGGTGTGTACCTTTGAAATCCCTATTGGTTACATGCAGAGGATATATATGGAGGAAATGGAAAGGAAGTAACATGAAAGAAATGCGAGGGGAATAGCAAAAACTGTACAGATGAACACAGAATGTCATGCTTTAACAGAGTTTAGAGGCACATTAACTTGCTTTGTTGGTCAAAATAAAGCGGACAGTTGAGGCACACTTAAGACACGGGAAAAAGAGGTAAAATTGTTTAGTCTACAGGCATCGTGGTGAATGCGAACAGCGGTGTGCGACGTGGCCCAAGCTTAATAAATAACATAAACATATATTACTTAAATGTTGGTAGTAGCATCGTCATAACACTAAATTGTCCGCGTTGGCGGTCAAGGTAGCCGTAATCCGGCGTTATTGTGGTGCGCGCTACAATGCTGATCTAGTCTCCATTTAAAAGTATCTACCGAGCCTGACATAACAACATCCTCAGGCAAGGCATTCCAAGCTGCAATCACTCTGTTGGAGAAGAAGAACTTTCGGGTGTCT